>CM055818.1:5761908-6093003 GCA_029582265.1 Zoroaster sp. YZ-2022 | reverse complement strand
AAATTTACTGGCTATTTATGAAATAAACAATATGACCTTATCATGTGGGGTATTATTTTCAGTCATTGACTTAATCTAAAACTAGCACTCCGATTACACGCCCTGTTGATTGTGACGATAATGCCACTTGAACTTTTACAAAAAGTTATTGTTCATCTAAATTGGCCATAAATTAACGCATGGTGGCGCTATTTAAATTAAATGGCATGATTTAAGTTGGCTAAAGGAACGCTTGGTGCGCTATTTCAATTTACTGGTCATATTGAGTTGGCATAAATGCACACATGTTGGCGTTTATTCAATTTTACTTGAAACAGCGCCATCATGCATGAATTTGGTGCCAACTTTATCTCAAGACTATTATAGCGCCACCTTGCGTGCACTTGTGGCCAACTCAGGTCATGACTGACA
Source organism: Zoroaster sp. YZ-2022 (assembly GCA_029582265.1). Classification (NCBI taxonomy): domain Eukaryota; kingdom Metazoa; phylum Echinodermata; class Asteroidea; order Forcipulatida; family Zoroasteridae; genus Zoroaster; species Zoroaster sp. YZ-2022. Next base: position 6,092,592 of record CM055818.1, on the reverse strand, counting down.
ACAGCGCCCTCTACATCTTTATCACGCCATGTGCCAAAAAACTGCCAATCATCGGGTTCCCTAACTTTTCCATGGAGGTAGGTTATTAGGTGCGCTAACTAGTAGTACCAATGCACACAAGGGATCAGACTATTTTTCTTCCAGCCTCGGTTTGGTCACTTGGGCTTATATCGAAGAAAACAAATGGCTATAGGCCTACTACTACTACTAGACCATGTTAAAAGATCTTTAATTCAGAAGTTAGCATAGTTAATTGTGATAACTGTAGCTCCTCTGAGTCTTGATCGCGACATCGGATACATTTTAATTACGATAACGTTAGACTTAGTCTAGAAAGAGTGTCATTAGAGTAGACGTCATAGTCATACTCATAGCTCAGTTGTAGCTGTTGCTGGGACTTTTTGGGAGTGTTGGCAAGTGACTGATATGCGATGGACTTTTCTTGGGATCGTGAACTCAGTGCGTGACACTGACAGAAGTTTGATTACACTTGACTTAACAGTGACCAGCTATAATTTACTGTATGTTAACCTAACCGTTGAGCATGTTGAGGGTAAATTTTCAAGAAGAATTCCGCCAAAATCATGAAAAAGGTAAGTGGAATAACTATTTTCCTTCCTCCATGGTGGAATTCGATCACTATCGTTGAATACCAATTACTAGTAGTAGCGATTAACACCCAAACGCCACTTAACACATTTCCGTATGTGCCACCATGTAAAATTAAATATCTTCTAGAAGTCATAAAAATCAAACGGTCTCGAATTTCCAAACAAAAATTTCAGATAATGTAGTGTCATTCTTACTCTTTAAGATAAGATAATCCGTGAGGTTGTGCTTGCGATATTTGTCCAGATATTTACGTTTTTCGATGACGTCTTTTGTGTTCCGGCTTGCTCACTTTGTGTATTTTGACATGACTTTGACCCCGTTTGGCGGTCTCATAAAAATTGCATTTTGGGTTGATTTTAGAGATTTGCATGAAGGTTCAGGGGTCAAAATGTGACGGACAACTACTGAATAGTGAAAAGATGTTTTGATTTGATGAGAACGATTGTTAAGGTAAGAAAGAGGTATTTTTCAGCACTTTTAGCAAAATATGTAACCTTTTCATATAAAGTATTAAATGTTATTAAATCTTGAACCCGCGTGGATTCACACATTTGGACATTCTCTACACTTTTTTTTAACAATATAAACAGAGACTGGTCATGAAACATTAGCGAACCCCTAGCGACAGGGGCTTTTAGGGTCATGTCGGGCGCCGCTATTAACAAAATTATATGAATGGAGCGGAGGAATACACAAGTTCAAGTGCAAGTTCAAATATTACTCTTCTACAGTAATTATTAAATGATGTATTTATTTTGTGTGTATTTTTTTATATTTGGAAGTAAAGAATTATGAATTAGTGATTTAGTTTTTGTCATGGTAATTATTTTTAATTTATTTTTTTGAAAAAAATAATACCAAATCACATACATGTATGCTGTATCCTTCCTCCGTTGATGTAGTGCCAAAGAAAGTAAAATTTTCAAATTTTCACAAAATGTTTCTTGATGTAGGCCTACTAAATGAGCTAGGTACCCAGTTCCATTAGATGTTTTTATTCAGTATTTATATATTAATATTTCTTCATGATGTCTGTCAATTATTTGTGATTTTACAAAACTGTGGAATTTGTTTACTAAAAAATGAGCCAGGTAAGCTAATTAGGACAAATCCACAGAAAGTGAAGGCGTACTAGGTCAGAGGATCTCAACGTGCAACAGTAAGTCAAATAAAATTCAAAACCTGTTTCCCCATTTGTTTATTTAATATTATTTGCTTCAATATGCTTTTTATCAAGTTTAAAATTTGTGACAAATCAAGAAATTTTGTCTCTTCTAGGTAACATATGTGCGTCTCCATCTGATGACGTTGATGAAGACATCGTGGGGAAAGTTGAGCTTCGGTGATCCTACATACAAGGAAGGTACGATTATCAACCAAGTGCTTTGTTTATTTATGGTTGATGCAAATCATGATTTTACATTTCAATTCCCACAGTTACAACTCAAAAACTGAACAATAGTTGTTTAGTTATTTATTTTTTTTATTTCGATCACTCAGTAACCTGTGGGCTTCAAGATACCTGTGAAAAGAACATGAATAAATATTAATTTTTATTACCACATTACCACTTTACTTTCATTTGTTGTTGAATTTAACAATATGCCATGCTAAATATGAGTTCATAATGACTGCAGATTATTAACTTTTCAGAATTTAATTTAGTGATTTGTCAACTTATGGATAAATTATTTACTCATCCTTTCAGGTAACTCAAAGCCAGGAGTGGTTTAACATCAAATACGAAGGACCAGATGATGCAGTGTACACCTTTAAGTTGAAAGAAGACTGGATTGCTGGAGATTTAAAGATACTAGGGCAGGATCAAGTGGGCTTCAACTACAAACCTGATCTTGACGACGAAAATGGTCAAAATTGCACAATATTACAACATTTAAATGCCACTATCTGAAGAACCAAAGTACTTATTTGAAAACAAATAACATCATTGACTTTCCCTTATTCCCAGCTTCAATTTAAGGTATAACTTGGCATATACTTAGTTTTTGGTATTACTTGGTACAATTTATTCTAAAATGCCCAAAATGTGCACAAGTAATTGGGAAATTTTTCAATTTAAACCCCTTATATCACAAGAACTAAAATAGATATTTGAAAACAAATTGTACCACTGACTCTATCTCATCAAGAGCTTTAATTTGGTGTATAACTTAGTCCAGAAACATTAATTTTTTAAAATAGGGTTTCATAGCTATTACTAGCCCCATTCCTATTTCTAGGGTCAATACAATAGTATTAGTAATGTAAGAGTATATCCCTCTGTGGCTTAGCCCGGCCTGACCCCGGCCATGCAAAGCTTTTTATGGAAAAAATGTTGTATCCAACCGCCACTTTTTAAGGGCTTTTTGGAATTTTTTTGCAACCACTAACCAGTTAAAAAATTATTCTATTGATTTTTGGTGGTACAGAAAGCGAAAACTATCTTTAAAATCCACTTTTATGATGGTTTTTGGACTTTATTTCCCTTCTAAAAAAAATCCTCTCCTTCAGAAAATAGAAGGATCCTATTATAGTTGCACTGCGCATGTACAATGACTGTGTTGGTCACTAATTGTGGAGTTCACAAGATCAGACCGACATGACTGAGGAAGTCATCGTATACCAAAAATGCCTGATTTTTCATGAAATAAATATCCTGGAATAATTTTAAGTATTTGTCCATCATCATCCATATGTTCTCCACCTTATGAGGTAGGTAAGATTACTTTATTGGTTATATTGAATGAGAAAAAGTGACATTTCTCAGAGCATCGGCCAATCTGTGTACAAACTTTTCATGAGCAGAGATTTCGCAAAATAATATGTCTCTTTAAAAATCGCCCTATCAGGGCTATGGCTTACTTAATCACAAAATCGGCGGCAAATTGTGTTTGTGAGTGAGAATAAAAACATCGCGCAAATACCGAGCGGCGACGCTTTGTGCTCTGCTTTCGTTGGAATTCGTGGTCTATCCCGTATAATGCAGAACCTCAAAAGAAGCTGCCCTTTTCTGGCTTGGAGAAAGTTCCGTTGTCCCTTATATATTTTCCTACATTCTCTCGCCGGTAACGCCCAGCGCTGTAATTGATGAAAATAATAAAGATGATGAGCAATTTGTTCTGGAGAAAGGCGTGAGAATTGATTTGTTTATTTTTTGTGGTTTGAAAAAGTTCCGTTGTCTGATATTTTCCTACATGTTCTTGACGGTAACGCCCAGCGCTGTAATTGATTAAAATTAAAAGCAATTAAAAACACGCTTGGAGAAAGGCATGAGAATTGAGTTTGTTTTTATCTTTTGTGGTTTGACGAAGTTCCGTTGTGTCTAATATTTTGTTACATTAATTCTCTCCCCCCCCCATCAGCGGTCCTTGTATGTGCACTGTCACAGATGCCGAGCAACAACATGCCAGTGGATAGGTAAGGCCAACATCTGTGACCTCCCCCACTAAATCCGCCGATGAAAGGATGCCTGAATCGGATATCCATGTGCATGTACACAAAACGGGGGTGAAATTTCATGTCATTTCAGTTTCCCTCATTTTTCGTGTAAAATTTTCCCCGGTCTTTGAAAAGAAAATGCCCAAATAAAATCTCAGCTCCGAAAAAGCCTTTCCAGAGAATGATTGATAGCCGCATGATACCATGGATCTCTTGTTTGTTACAAAGTATCTATTTCGGGTTCAGCTAAAGGCCACCGGACTTTGAAGACATCCTGCCGGTATTAAAATTGAGTGTTCTTTGCCGAAGAATAGCAATGATATCTCAACCAATGAAATGAGCCGGTTCCCGGCAAATAAATACGCCATTGGTTGCTTTCATCATGGACAATTTATGCTTTCATGAATATGACATTCCTTCCACCGCAACTGGAGTGATTGAGCCACAGGTGCATATTCCAACTTGGTTGCCTAGGCGTTGCTAGGGAGGTGCTCCTGTGATGTCCGGGACTGCCGTGCCGGTTGCGTAGCAAGAAATCTTGTATGGGAGAGAGAGCTTTTGACTATTTTCTCGCAGCCTGCAGTAAACTAGTACCGGTAGCTAAAAAATGCTGCCGCTTTCGGGAAATTTGTGAAGGCATAGTTTGTCATATTGGATGCAGTTTCCATTTCCGTTAACCCTAACTCCCTAGACAACAAAGGCAGTTGGAGGATTTTTATTGTTTAGTAACAATGCTTAGGGAGTTAGGGTTAAAATTATTATTATTTTTATATTTTTTTTTTAATTTATGGTTTTTAACTTTTACGTGGGATAATCGATATATCGAATATACTCGATATTGGATTTCCGATATATCTATTATTGAAAATTTTGATATCGACGGTGCTTATTTTAAATGCGCATGCACTACTAGTACTAGTAAGTCTGACAACACCATCATTTTACAGTTGTAAACAATAAACATTGGTAAACATTGATCTTTGAAATTCAACAGCAGTTACAATTAAGTAATTAATTAAGTATATTTTGAGTACTAGTACATAGGGCCAAGAGAATGAAAGTCATAGATTTGCGTCCGGGAAATTTCGAAAACACATGAGGCTTTTTTTCATTATTCATTATTCATTATTTCCATTGATCATTAATAACACTACAGCGCAATCACAAAATGTTTCTTCTAATCTGTGTACGTACGTGCATCATTATACGTGCAGGCCGCACACACAGGCATAAGATACAATGGAAAGGCTCAACAGCGAACGTGTTGTGCATGTGAAGGCGGTACAGTTGCAGGTGCGGATCGGAGTTTACCATACAGTTTTAGCGCAATGCGACCTTTTTTGTGAAAGACTGTAAAAATAAGAGAACATGTACATGTATCCTCAATTTACCCTAAATGACGCACCTAAGGTTATATAATCAACTGGACGGTAACTTACAAATGAAATTAGCAGTTTGGTGTTTCAGTTTGTTTCAGTGAAGGATTCTCTTGTAACATGCTGAATTTCAATGCATGATCATACGCGTGGACGTCTTGAGCACCGTTTTTTGAGACGCACAAAATTGTGGTCATCAGAAAATTGATGTTGGTATAATGACTCACTCCAAACTGTTAAAGTTGATGGGGGCACAGAAAATGTACCCAAGAAGAAAAATAGTTGAAATCATGTTTCATCTTATTCCAGATGGTTGTAAAATTGTTTTTAAACTTGAAAATAAAAATATTGTTTTCGATTTTTAAAATAAAATGATATAATTTGGAGAAGCTCTCAAAACTTTTAATCAATATTCTTGAAAGACCAATAAAATGGAAGGTGGTTAAATTTCTTGCAAAAAGTACTTTAAAACTTTGAAATGTGTAAAAACTGCTGTTAACATTTTGTCAAATAAAAGATTTCTTTTCATAACCATGATATTAATGTTTCAATTTCTCAATAATTTTCCACTACCGTCGAAATAAACACCAACGAATTAAGTAGTCTTCGTTCGCTTCTTCTATAAGGAATGTGTCCAATTTGAGGATCAGTATTTCTTTAAAAAATCATTGCAAATGCAAAGCATTCATATATTTTGGTTTCCACAGACAACAGCTTGTTGACAGCATAGAACAATAAAATCACAGATGTTCGCGAAAAAAAAATTGAGGTCATGAAAATCTCTTACTATTTGTATCTAGTAAAATCAGTGGTTAAACAACTTTTTCCACTTTCATAAGCACTAACTTTCCAGTAAATCATACAATTTCACTATAATTTTTATTTCTGTAACAAGCACGACTTAGATAAGTTTATGCAACCAGTAATACGCCATAGTTTTGTAAGTTTTCCGAGAAATGCTAAGCCAAAGGTAGGTGCGTCATTTCACGAGTGCGGCAAATTACGTACATGGACGATACTAATGATTTATAGTGCACATACTGGTGGAAATTTGGTAAAAACTTCGTTTTACTGATGTGGATGATTTGGAACTAAATTTGTTTGGTGGAAATACCTTTTTTGTGCAAATAATGATTTTTTTGGCAAATAATGAAAAATTTAGGCGGTAGCTTTAGGGACATGCGGGCGGTGGACGCAAATCTATGACTTTCATTCTCATGGTAGGGACCGAAACGGACAACTGCGCATCCCCTTTGCGCATGTCACGAAACACTGCACAAAATTTGGTTCAGCTCAACCCATTTTCCGCGCTCGCGAAAAAGCCTTGTACCGCAAAGGATTGTGGGTAAAAGTGCATGCCCTCGTGTTCCATGTGAAGCAGAAAAGCCAAGCTGACCATCGACGAAAGTTCCGATCAAAATCGCTAAATTTTCTCTGTTTTCGTTGAATCTACAATTCGGTGAGTATTTGTTTCTTGAAATTTAAATGTTTATACATGACCTAAGTAAAAATAACGGTGAAATTTGATTATTTTAAGGTTCAAACTGTCCATCAAACTTGTCCTTTTAGTTGTGCTTACGAGCGCATTCGCCCACGAGCGGTCCGAACGTAGCGAAACGGTCCGTGTAACTCACTGCCGCCGGCTGTGTGAAGCCCGGTAGGCTTTCTGCTCGCGCACGCTGTGTGTGCAACAATTTTATCGGACTTTTCGTTGGGCTTTAAAACGTTTCTAAATGAAATAGAAGGGGACAATCTTGTTCTTTTTTAAATATTTCAGCAATTTCTAAGTATCATTCGTAGGGGGATGGACAATATTTATCATATTTATTTTATTATTTATTTTTATTTTATTTATTATTATTTTTTTTTTCAAATGTTTTTTTTTCAATTTTTTTTAATTTTAAATCAAAGGCAAGTACGGTTGGAAATTTATTCATCCGGCAGCTGCCTTATTGGTTTTTTGTTTTGGTTTTGGATAGCTTTTTTTCTCCTTCACCAAGCTTTAATTTGTTTAGTTTAAATTATTATGCCATTTTCAAATTGTGTAAGTTTTTTTTAACTAAAAGGTTGACTTGATTATAAGCTCAGTTTTGATGGTGTGCATTATGATGAAACTTTTATTTTGGTATTTTCAAATATCAAAGGAAACAGTGCCAACTCGACTATTTATTAATATTTTGCCTTTTGTTTTTTTCTTTCATATTCAGAATGCCTGTTTCAGTTGACGTATGGCGGCTGAGAGTAGGTCTTTTCACAATGCCTCCATCCAAGTCATCAAGGAAAGCTGGCCAGTTACACGAGTGGCAGAGTGATGTGTCAGGACCATCAGTCGGTGTGATGATTTGCCTCCTGTTTATCGGAATGATGGCAGTTCATTTTGTCCGTCATCCATGTGCACTAGACATGAGTGGAAATGAGTTTGAGCCCAATGAGCATTCGTTCATCCCCTATCTGCAGCTGAATCTTCTTCTGGCTGGTGATGTGGAGGAAAATCCTGGTCCATCTCCGCTTCTAAGTGAGGAAGACTTAAATGTTCTAAGAAGAGGGGAAGAGCTGAATGAGAAGCCATCGACTCTGCTTAACAAGCACATCAACCAGTTGTACCAACTCAAGAAACAAGACAAGAGCATCACATGGGCAGATGTCATTCTTTGGTTGGCACAACTAATGGACAAGCCTGTGACGGATTTTCCTAGTGAAGCTGCCATTTTTAAGTTTTATTTATTCTGTACTTTGGTTGTTTTATTAATCAACATCCCTTGCATAGTTTTCTCTGTTAGTATATGTACATGTGCTGCTTTTGTAACATAACAATCACTGAAAAAAATTAAGTCTTAATTGTATTGGAGTGCAAAGTTACAGACATTTCAATTTGTTTACTGCTTTGTTTACTTAACAAGTGAGTTGCCGGTATTAGGTAAACAAATTAAAACATTAATAATTAATTAACTTGATCAAATTTTTAAGATGAGTTTTTTAAATGTTGTACTTTAAGATGTGCAGTAATAGATGTATTAGTTTGTTTGATCAGAATTAATCATAATTTATGATTAAAGGTTATTTACACATTATTGATTGTTATCTTTGTTTCCATGGCAACATAATTTACTTTAATTATTGTTAATCAATTGTTATGTGTGTTTATAATGTTTTGCTGTAATATCACTTCAGTACCTGAAAAAATCAAGTAAGCACTGTATTGGAATGCAAAGTTACGGATGTTTCAATTTGTTTACTGCTTTGTTTACTTAACAAGAGAGTTGCCGATATTAGGTAAACAAATTAAACCTTTAATAATTAATTAACTTGATCAAATTTTGAAGATGAGTTTTTTAAATGTTGTACTATTAGATGTGTAGTAATAGATGTATTAGTTTGTTTGATCTTAATTATTCATATTTCATGGTTAAAGGGCATTTACACATTATTGATTATTCTGTTTCCATGGCAACGTAATTAAAATAATTAGCGTCGATTAGTTATCAAACTCTGCCGTTGAATACTTATGTATCATTTTTACCAACCCTGAAAAAATTGGAAAGTAATAAACTTCCTATGCAAAGTTATGCTCAAAACAATTTGTTTACTGCTTTGTTTACTTTCTTTATGAGGTATAAACCATGCATTTTGTCTTAATGTTTTACCATAAATACAATTGAGAAAATGGAACGGACACAATGAAGATTGTCCGAACTTACTGGACCATAACTCTGGAACCCCTTGACCGATTGTTTTCATTCAAATGTCAAATGACTTAGAAATGTCTATCTGTTTGAAAAACATCAAACAGAGACTGAGGAAAGCAGTTTGAAATTTTTCATTTCTGTCCCTACTCATGGCCGCCTACTAGTAGGCAGGCCATTTATGCCGCACAGTGCTTCTGACACACAGCGGACAATGCGCACGTAAATTCCCATTCATAAAAACGATCGTGTGGTGAGAATTGCACAGAGGGGGCTGCCCAAGAATGCGCTTTAGCGATTCGTCCTGCTGATGTATACGTCATAATTTGCATATGCCTGTCTGCATAAATGAATAATAAACAGTCTCCAGCACGGCCGATCGGAAATCGCGTGGTTTCTGAGCCTCAAACTTGATCTCAAAAACTTTGAGTTTGATTTTCGGTCCCCCAAAAAAGATAAACCCCTCAATATTCTTAATTAAAATCCAAGGTTGATTCATATATTTGTGAAATAAAAAAGATTTGAAGTTTAAGTGCTCAGGCCAAAGACCGAAAGCAGATTTTGTACACTTGGTTTTGGTTGCATGAGTTTCATGACATCCAAGATGGCGGCGACTCCCGGTCCAAGTCAGACAACGGTGGATCTTCCAAACAAAATTGATGTGCCATAGCCCCATAGCTACAATACACGGGCAATAAATGAAAAAGGGCACAATATTTTAATCTTAAAAAAATCATAACTCCGTAACGGTTTATCCGATTTTGATGAAACAAAAATTTATTTCATATGGAAACCACAAAGAATGCACATGCCGAAAATAAAAACGATTGAAGCATGTTTAGATTTTAGGCAGGCCTGCCTACTACTAGTAGTAATTACATTGTTTAGGTCCCTAAATCTTAAATGAGCCGTACCAAACGGTTTGGTCAGAACAGTTACATAATTAATTATTATAGCACATCCGAAGTCACAATTCACAAAAAAGCTAAACCACGCAATGACCAATTCCAAAACATTGGTTGTGACTCCAAACTGAGTCGACCGCCATTTTGTTTGGAATGAATCAAAATGGCTGCCATTTTGATGATAACTGAATGTCAAATTCTAAAGTTCTTACCTTTGTTGGCGTTAGCCTAACTTACGTCGTGTATTTTCTTTCCAATTCCAAAATTCCTTTTTAGAACTTTGTTCTCACTCGATTTACGCCGGATATTCTTTTGAAGAAGCACTTCATGCTTGAAGGAAACGCGATGGTTCAATACGCCGTGTCGTTGTTTGTATCTGAACGTCTAAATGAGTTAACACGGGCCGAGTGCCGGTGACGTGACACGTCTTTTGAAATGACCGTCCATCCAACGGTACGATTACAATACAAACACGTGGTGTGCAACCTCGTCCCCGGGCCTTTCGCGCAGTTTCTGACCTCATCACTGCTCTATCATCCTAGTTTGGGTTCAAGACTATATGTCTCTATGTTTTTCATACACGATCCATTGACGTAAGATAATTTCCTTTTATAAAAATATCTTGCCCAATGAATTACCATAATGTTTTATTCATCATACGGTCCCAATTCATACAAACGTTGTGCGTGAAAGATGACCTTGTTTTTCACTATAATTATACCCGGCCGTCTGGCACACCCCACTAAATAAACCCTCATAGCAACTGATCCTAAATACAAAATATTCAAAAATCACGACAAAATACTTAGAAATCTTAAAACTAAAAAACAAAATATAGATTGATGTCTAACCTTTTAATTTATTCTCAATTTAATGTGCCAGTCCATAGAGTTATATATAACTCTATGGGATCCTTAAGCAAGACACTTAACCATAATTGCTTCTCTCCACCCAGGGGTTAAATGGGTACCTGTGAAGGCAGAGATGGTTTGCTCTCTATGCGCTAGAAATGGCAGCAATTGAGCTGTATACTCCCCAGGGAGCTGAGATGGTTTCAGGAATGATTTATGAGCCTTATGAGCCTTATGAGCAGGGATAATAATATAATGCGCCTTGAGCGCCACTTAGTTGGTGGATACGTGCGCTATATAAATCTATACATTATTATTATTATTATTATAGTTGAGTCCCAGAGGCCCGTCGAGTTATTCTTATCCCAATGGAAACCACCTTAGCTAGCTCTAGATCAAAGATCGTAAAGCGCCGCGTAGCATACGATCTTTGCTCTAGATTTACACCATTCTACATACACATGTACAAACACTAGTGAAAACGCCCCCAACGCCCACACTGAAAAGCATTCATTTTGGAAACTAAGGCCCTTCGCTACGTACGCTTGGAAGCAAGGACTACTTTTCAGGGCCTATCCTAGTGTATACAAAATACTCGAGCAAAGTCAATTAGGACCCCCATCAGGTCATGCATGATGTTGGACTATTTTTAAACAATCCTTCGAATGTATGGGCCTTAAATCTTTGTATTTTTCAGAAAAAAGACATACAAGTTATGATAAACAGCTCTGCGCATGAATTTGTCACTGGAGTGAACCCCTAATTCGATACTGTCATTCTGCATTACACAGCGCCCTCTTTCAACAAGGTCAATGACCAATACGAGGAAACCGGAAATGCTAAACAACGTACAACTACAACTACTACTAGTACTACTACTACTACTACTACTACTAGTTACGCCATTTTTGCAGTGTGCAAGGACTGCAAGCAGAAAGTATAAGAAGAGTTGCACTCCTGGAGGGCTGTAAAAAGAATAACACTTATCAGAACAAATGTTATTCGAAGACCATGGCTAGACTACAGCACAATACCATCCTTTATTGACTTGCTCAACACTGTCACTGGATGGGGCGTCAGCCACGCATCATAAACTACATCAGTACTGTAGGCCCATGGAGGAAGGAATTTCCTTCCTCCATGGTAGGCCTACCTGTTGTAACCACCTTACAACTCAAGTACTACATGTAGTTACTAACAACGGTAAAGCATGCCAAGACCTTCAACTCTGCCTTCATTCTTCATACATGGAGATCTGGCTTTAGCACCGTTCTAGATTGAACATGTGGTAAGCTGACACACATTTTCACCCAGTTTTGCCCATAAATATAAAAAAATTATATAGGCTACAATATGCTACATAGTGTGGCTCGGACACGTACCACTACCAGTATCCAGAGCCACAGGTTGGTATCCTTTCTGCTAACGGCGGTATTTCCTTAAATTCCAGGCGCTGAAATTGACGATATTTGCAACCATTTTGACAGACTAGATACGTTCCTTACATGTTTAACTATCTAGGCGCCCCCCCAAAAAATGGTGATTTCACTTAGGCCAAGAGAATGAAAGTCATAGATTTGCGTCCGGGAAATTTCGAAAACACATGAGGCTTTTTTTCATTATTCATTATTCCATTGATCATTAATAACAGCGCAATCACAAGATGTTTCTTCGAATTTGACGTATTCTTAATCACTTTATGTACATGATATAAACTTTCAAGAAACTAACATCGAGCAGTTGTATCAAGTTAACCGTACTGCATGGTAAGTTCATCCCCTTTTAACTATAGGCAGGTCACACAAATTTTAATATTGTGCGTAAATCATTTCAAATGGATCTTAACTTGAAGGGCTTGATGAAAGAAACACAAATCTGAAGAAAAAAAATTGAAATCGGACCTACCGTTCTTGAGTTATGGCAAATTAATGAGGTCAAATTTAAATAGCGGTTTTAGCCATTTTGATCAAAAAAGAGGAAATTTTAATATTTTACATTTTTACTTTTATATTTCAACATCAATTAGCAGATTTGGTCAATCAAGTTTTAAATTTTACCAATATTTGGGCAGGGAAATTAATCCCCCCCCCAAAAAAATGCCACATTTCTTTTTAGTTTTGGACATACATGTATGGCTCGTTAAATATGGTCCATTATGCTATGGTCCTATCACGGGACAAGATGGATTTTGTGAAAAATTACTAAGTCCAACTAATTAATATGCATAAATGCTCTAACTTGAGAACGGATCATCTGACAAGCCTGAAATTTGGCACAAGTATTGTTTGTACTAAAAGCTACATGTAAGTTTGGAACTCCTTGACAGTGATCTGTTGAAAATAAAAAAATAAAGAAAAAAAAATTTAAATTAAATCTTCATAAACTTTATTCATGTTTCCCATGATAAAAGTCAATTTTTTTTTAATAAGTCAAGGTAATTGAAAAAGAAAATATCGTTTTTCCATAAGTTAAAAATTCCTTTTAAATTTTAAACAGTACATGTTGGAAATAAAGCTAATTTTATGATGAAAAATTCTGCCTTTTTTAAAATTTAATTTTAATAACAAGTATAAAAAAAAAAATCAAAATTACGGGAGTAACACTACAGGATAGAACAGCCGACAAATCAATGCCGGTGACGTATGCATTGCGTTTGTAGTTAAAAGATATCACGTGACTCCTTACATTGCCGTTTCGTTTATTGTGCATGACCCCCATGCAGTATGAAAAACAACGTACATTTTTTTTTCTGATTTTTTTTTTTTTTTCCTCGTTTAATCTTATTTTCTGTGTTGAACTAGGATATATTTTACAAGATTGCAAGTAATTAAGTAACTGCACACTTAAAAACAAGAAACTAACATGGAAGTCGATATTCTGAGAGCAGAAGCTCGAGTTCATCGCTGCTCCATCCCGACACGACGCGTTACAAAAATCCAACTCGTCGTCGTGGTCAGTGGTTTCCGAAACTGATTTCGTAGCATTCTTCATTGATTTTCTTTACAAACTAAAAAGTAAAATAAAGTTCAACTCCTCTACTTTAACATAATTATTCCGAAATTTTATATTTCGAGGTATTTTTGGGGGAAAACATTAATTCCTTATCAAATCGTCGTTTGCCATTCCGGGACGCCATTTTGAAAATTCTCAGACCATACCCATGAAAGCTTGGGCTTTTCCGAGTCTATTTTTAGATTCTGGATCGCTTACGTTGAGAGGAACGATAAACGGCGCTTCCGCGATTCACGGTCGATCGGAGGTGTTTTTCAAATGGTGTTTAGTACAAGATTTTCGGACCCAATCAACCCCAAAAACACACGATGGAATGATAAAACAACACACATCACTATACTGGTATTTATTTCATCATTTTATTGATATTTCACATCGTAACAACATGTCAAAAGTTGGCAATTTTTTCATACCGAGTGTATTTACGAGGAACGTGCACATGGCAAGCTGTGCTGTGAGTGTATTATATACCAGTTTATTTAACTGTACTTGCATTGTACATAAAACAAGAGAGAATGTTCATTAAAATAAAATGATAATGTAATAAATAGTCTATTATTAATTACAATAGAGTAATACTAATTTAGTAATTTTAAACAAAATAAAAATTTCACTAATTTAAATATATGAAATATTATAGTATTACGTTACTATTACTATAAATAATAACAATATTATATGGTTCCACCATTTTTGTAAATCCATTAAAAAAAAAAATTTTTAATTAAAAAACCCCAGAATGATTGTTTTATCTGACAATATCTGCGAATATAGTCTATGTAATATCTATGTAATATTTGTACAGGTAATATTTACCTCATTAACCCTTGTATACATGCAGTCTCCAAAATGCTGCAAAAAAAAGAACTGCTATTGCTTTTTGTGTGCATGCTTCAAAATATTGCATACTGTACACAAGAATGGTACATGGATACCCCAAAATGCCCCTGGGTATGGGACAAAAACCAAACTGTTTTGATCCTCACACAGTACGTGTATACCGCAAGTTACTGGTTTATTTCAAGTTAGCCTTGCAATGAAACAAAGCAGGTGGCTGCTTCAGTTTACCTCATCTCTCTGAAGAGCCTTGGGCTATGCCATTAATCATTAGATAAGAAAGTGCGTACCACAATATGTCCCAGTTGAGACATTTTGAAGTATGGGTCCACTTTGTGAAGAACTACACTGATAATAGGAGGGTTAATTTTATGTATATGTGTCTAATTTATAGGAAAAATAAATAATTGAATCCAGGAACTGGACATGTTTTATTTATTTATTTTTATTATTAATATTTCATTATATATTGTAATTATATATATTTTATTTTTAAATTAGTTATATCACATTTTTAGCACATAAAATTGCTCAGACTACTGGTACCGACAACACGTACGTGCAACCCCGAAACGAAGTAATGTACATCGCGCGCTAAAATACAGCAAGTATGTGCACACATACTTGCTGTAAAACTGTTGCGCGTGCAAGTTGTTTTCCCGTTCACCATTTACATACATTCAAGATGGCCGTCCTCGTTGAAACCTGCACAATGCCGATCGTCTTGTAAATGTCACGAAATTTTAATGTAAGTGAAATCACCATTTTTTGGGGGCGCCTAGATAGTTAAACATGTAAGGAACGTATCTAGTCTGTCAAAATGGTTGCAAATATCGTCAATTTCAGCGCCTGGAATTTAAGGAAATACCGCCGTTTGCGGAAAGGATACCAACCTGTGGCTCTGGATACGGGTACGCGTCCGAGCCACACTTATGGGGCAACATAGTGAGCTGAGTACAGTATACATTGGTCACTGTCTGGGTGGGTCCAGTTTTAGTTTTACCCAAGGTTTGGATGTTATTAATTTAAAGAATTTAAAAAAAAAATTTTTTAAAGGTAACAATATTTGAGGGGAAAGAATGTTGTATCCAGCCGCCACTTTTTAAGGGCTTTTTAAAAAAAATTTTTTGCAACCACTAACCAGTTAAAAAATCATTCTATCGATTTTTGGTGGTACAGAAAGCGAAAACTATCTTTAAAATCCACTTTTATGATGGTTTTCGGACTTGATTTCTTCTAAAAAAAATCCTCCCCTTCAGAAAATAGAAGGATCCTATTATAGTTGCCACTATGCATGTACAATGACTGTGTTGGTCACTAATTGTGGAGTTTACAAGATCAGACTGACATGACTGAGGAAGTCATCGTATACCAAAAATGCCTGATTTTTCATGAAATAAATATCCTGGAATAATTTGAAGTATATATGTCCATCATCATCCATATGTTTTCCACCTTACCAGGTAGGTAAGATTACATTATTGGTTGAGGATGTACAGCTAACATTGCAATATGCACACTTGTACTTGTACACTCTGATTACACTTAAAGGGACAATATTGTCACTGTCAACAGGGCATGGAATCGAAGTACTAGTTTTAGATTAATTCAGTGACTGAAAATAATACCCCGCATGATACCCCATATTACCTTGGCTTCTGCATAAATGGCCAGTAATTTTCAGTCACGGTGTTCATCTTAAACTAGGACACTAATTCCATGCCCTGTTGAAAGTCTTCTCTGTGATGATATTGTCCCTTTAAAGGCTTATACATACAACTTAAAATTTGTATAACTAGCCATTAAATTTAATCAGAATCTGAAAATAGTTTTTCTCTTTTTTTTAATCGCTCCCACCACCGACCTTGTTAGTTGGTCTCCCACAGATGCCAATGATTGAAAGTGAAGGTGTTATGCTTCTCTATTGTAATAGTAAAACTGTCACATAATGAATAAGCACAAGGTCTGTCAGATCTTTGCTTCAAAATTAGAGAATAAATTGTGTTTTGAATTAAAATTAATTTGTGAATTTCTCTAAAATGAGAGCACTTTAATAATTTTTCATTTTGATACCAGCACCAACTTTGTATTTTGTACATTAATATAGGCTCCATGTTCTCAGCCACATTTATTTGAGCGTGAAAACAAATAATTATTTGTACATGGCTTACTTACAATTTTGAAAATTACTTCTGCATTGTGGATGTACATCTGATAAAACTCAATTTTTTTTGTTTTTTCCTAGATTTTCTCTTGGAGGAATTAACCTTTTCTCTTTGAAGTACCGGTAAAAGTTAATGCAGCATGGCTCTCACGGCTACACCAACACCACATGTGGATTTATGCTTAAAGTTGAGCAAAACTTTAACATTGGACAATTTTGACAATATAAAAGATAAAGTCAAAGCTGATGAATTTGGCGGTTTCAAGGATGGAGAGTTGGAGGGAATAAAAAAAGTTGCAGAGTTGCTGAAGAGTTTGGAGTACAAGAGAATAATAAGAGTTGGTGATTACAGAAAGCTGAAAGAAATAATGGAAATGATTGGCAGGAAAGATGTTATTGATGTCATTAATGAAACAGAACGTGCATTACAAGAACAAGGTAAATCAACGGGAACTCTTACATAATGATAGTTTTAATTAGTTTAGGACCAATGATTTTCCGCGATCGCGGAAAACAGGCGGAATTTGCTCCTCGAAACGGAAAACGGGATTTGAATCTGAAGGAAAAAACTTTATTTTGATAAACAATTTTGTAAAATTTATTGGTCCAAAATTAATTTTTGATGATTAATTCAACCAGATTCAACAGATGAGCCACATAACAAATGCGCATTGGCAAGATTAGAGCAACAAATCATGTTATGAATCGCTGTTAGCGAGCGTGACAGACATGGGGGAGACCCGACATGTACGCTGTAGCTTTCGGTCAGCGCACGGGTGAAAATCCATCACACATCACACTCGCAGGTGTCTTTTGCAACATCGGCAGGTTTATTTTTCTCCATTCAATCATCAACCATTCTTTTATATCCAACTTTGGCTCTAGTGAAATGTATGTTGTGCTTATTCACTTATAATACAGGTCCAAAAACCTACCGTAAACTATCAAATTTTGACTAATTAAAAATGGTGGACATAAATTTCGCTTCGGCTACAACAATCATGTGATGTGTGTGTGACGTCGTGGCGTATACGGCTGTTGCATGTTTCTTATGCGTGTGTGGTGGCGGTGCAGTATTAATGACTGAGGAAGTTAAATACTACGTCTGTAAATAGATCGGCCGTTGATAAACAACTGGCAATAAGACACATTTCTAGCATAAAACAACTGTGACCCTTTGCTAGTTAATTATTAAACAATGCATTATCCTTCCACATTTACAATTTTATGTACTGTCTGTATACAGGGTGTATGTTTAAATGCACTTTTATTGAAAAAATGTGAAACGGAATTTTTCAGCCTGAAACGGAATTTAAGATTTTTGAAAACGGAATTTGCACTTTCATTCATGATGTCCATGCGCCTTTAATGTGGTTTCCAGGGAATGTACAATATCTCATTAACCACAACAGATATAATTTTATTATTTTCATGATCAGACAGTACTTGAATTACTTTTGCAAACATACACATACTTGACCCAAACTGAACCTTCAACCCAGACACAGTGCGTTCATTCTGATTCTATCAGAATAGATGCTTTACATCTCATATGTTTTGAATATCTGTCGGCCATGAATTGCGTAGACTGGAGTTTAAGAGATCCTACAGACAAACACATTTACAACTGAAGCAAGCAGTGCTCAGAGATCATAACCTTGAATTTGTTTCTTTCTAAACTAGGTTACAGCATTGCTACAGGTGCTGATGATGATCAGATGCCATCATGTTCAAGCTATGGAATGGAAAGCCATGCTTCACCAACTACTAGTGACACATCTTACTCACATATATGTCAACATACCAGCATGGGTAAGTAGACTCTGTGCATTAAAAACCTGTATTGTATCAAACTTTAATCCTCCTACATTGTATGACTGCAAGGGTCAAAATCAGTCAAAATGTTGATATACTTGCCAAGGTATACATGTATCTAGTGCACTTCAAAGTCGAACATTGTCAAACTTTACACGTAGTAAACTTGTACATTTATAGGTAAAAAAGAGTCAACTGTTTTTGACTGGCAAAAGCATTGTCTTGTATTGTTCAGGGTGGTCAAAATGACAGTAAAAACAGTAAAAAGATGCCCTATAAAGCCCTTATGTGCACATTTAGGCAACAGTCAAAACGGGCAGTTGACTGATTTTGACCTCTAAAGCTACTTGCTATAGTAGTACAGCTATAGTAGGAGGGTTAAAGAACAGATCACATTGTAGAAAGGCTACAATTGATGATTTAGCAGACCTCCCAACCTTTCCGAATTTGGCGGAAAATTTCCGCTTTTCTTGTTATTTTCCGCCTTTCCGCTTTTATGCATTTATTTTCCGAAAAAAGGAAAACCCAAGGTTTGAAAAATATGTGTCACAAACGTATTCACAGCGACACGACATCGTTTCCAAAAGTTTCCAAAGGCTCAGTCTTCACTACAATAAAGGTAAGAAACGTTGAACGCTTGAGGGCGCTTTCAGAATAATGCGATTGAATGGGAGAATACGTCCTCTATTGGTGAAATACACCAACGCATTTCGCGATAAATGCCGCTACTTATGTACAAAGACTACATGCACTCATCGCTGGTGTGCGCCAGGTGAAGCCTTTACAACATCGTCGTCGCTGGTGCGCATGCGAAAGCCGTCGACAGCATGGTCGTCAGTGGAGCACTTGTGCATGACAAATCGTGATAATCGTGACGATGTGCGCGTGCATGGGCGGCGCGACTGATGATTAGGAAAATTGGAATTCAAATGTTGGGAGGTCTTGATTTAGGTAGTTTGGTTTTAGGCCAAAAAAACAAACAATTTTGTGTTTCCGGTTTGACGGACCCAATAATTATATTCACATAAGGTCGGGAATTTAAATTTTGATGTCTTATTTTTGCCTTTGTTCCCTCATTATTAAGGGACTAAAAGTTTGATGGTTGGTCTTTACTGCAGATTAATGACCGGTTTTGGGCGTGGTCACGGGCAATTAACCCGGTTCACCAGATGAAAAACATTATGATCAATATGTGCATACATGTAGTACAGTACATTGTAAGTCTGGCCAAGCTCTGTAGAACTATTGATTACAATGATGACTTCATTAACTCAAACCTGTTGATTGGGTTTATTTTGTGTAGCAAGATACATTAAATTGCAAACATTATTTAATGTGTACAAGGTTGATGGCATTAGGCTTGGGCGGTTCCGGCGGGTACCCGGTTCTACCCGATTCCAAATTGAGAATCGGAACCGCGGTTCCATTCTTTTAAAGAACCGGGTACTCGCAAGAGTCGGTTCCGGAACCGAGTCCTTCAAATACCCGGATCCCAGAGCCAGCTGGGAGCCGAGTCCCAGAGCCACCTGGGAGCCGAGTCCCAGTCAGAGCCGGCTCTAGCAAAATACCCGACTCTAAGGACCAACCCGGCTCCAATTGAAATACGCAGTTGTCTGAGCTCCAACTCTAGAGCCGAGAACCGGCTCCAGTCAAAATACCCGATTCTCTTTGATGAATGACCGACAAAATGTAACTCTAGACTGCAGCAAACTTGTGAAGGCGCCACACACACAACTGATGCAAACCGCAATGTCTGTGTATTAGTAGTGTAATTGTGTGTCACTGAGTTGTTTATATATTGGCCCCATAACATGGATACTTTAGTTATGGAGATGTTGTTAAAAATGTTGACAGCACGTGTCTTGAAAAGTGGAGCGATCAAGGTGGCCCCGTAATATGGATAAACTTGTGACAAAGTTAATGGTCATCTTGCTAGTGTTCTTTATGTACTTTCAATATGGCATAGACGGTAGTACAGTACCTTGTGTATAGGGGTGGTACAATTGCTTAATTGCACCAACCCCCGTTTATAAATTGGTCCCCTAACATGGATACTTTGGTCATGATGTTGTTAAAATGTTAACAGAGCATGTGTCTTGAGAAGTGGAATGATCAAGGTGGCCCCATAATATGGATAATGTTGTGACGAAGTTAGTCATGTTGCTAGTGTTCTTAATGTAATTTCAATAGGCATGGACGGTAGTACGGTACCTTGTGCATAGGGGGTGGTATACATGTAATTGCTTAATTGCTCCAACCCCTGAAGCATGTGCATGCAAAGCCATGACATGTACTAGCACAGCTTGTAACGTTGTTTGGTAATATAATGGAAGCAAATCTCTAACTTAGCTTAACGTTTCCAACAAGTTTCTTTAAAGTTTGTGAAACATATTTTAAATTAAACAACATTATCGTCACTGCATTTGCGGTTGAAAATTGAAACTCCTTCGTTTCCTATCAGGGACACAACGAAGTTTGAATAGACCGTATGCTTTATTATTTTTTGTAATCCTTATGTTTTTCTTTGAATCTTTTTCCTTTATTTTCGTACATTTCACCTTCTAATTTCTCTTTGTATTTTTTTTATTTTACAGGAAAGATCCAAGTGTCTTCCAACCCGGAGGTCAACACCTCACCTAAGACTAAGGGCTTCTTCTCAGGGTGGAACATTCACATTCCAAAATTCAGAGGAAAGGCCAAGAAGAAATCCTTCACACAGCTCAAGATATGTCAGTGGTTCAGTCGGAAGAAGTCTTTAGACAGTGACAATGAGAAGGGAATACCGGCAGGAGATGTCGACACCAGTCTTCATGAGAGTGTTGGAGTGGACGCTACCAGCTCACAGCAGATGCTAGGGAAATCCTCATCCAAGGCTGAGGGAAGTCACAAGGAGGGAATAATGCAGGTGGCAGGAGATGTCG
This sequence comes from Zoroaster sp. YZ-2022, assembly GCA_029582265.1. Lineage (NCBI taxonomy): Eukaryota > Metazoa > Echinodermata > Asteroidea > Forcipulatida > Zoroasteridae > Zoroaster > Zoroaster sp. YZ-2022. The sequence continues at coordinate 6,070,978 of CM055818.1, read as the reverse complement.
ACACCAGTCTTCATGGGAGTGTTGGAGTGGACGCTACCAGCTCACAGCAGATGCTAGGGAAATCCTCATCCAAGGCTGAAGGAAGTCCCAAGGAGGGAATACCGCAGGTGGCAGGAGATGGCGACACCAGTCTTCATGAGAGTGTTGGAGTGGACATCAACAGTCAGCCTAGTCTAGACGTGGATCAACAATCAAGTAAAAACAATCATTTTGTAGAGTTGTTAACATCTTGATCCATTTTAACTGAGACCACTGATGTTTACTTTATTTCCTACAGAAAAACTAATGATTGTATTCGCTTCATGCTTTATGGCATTGTGTGTGTGGTGTGTTCAAAAACTACAAATGTATCCCATAGTCTGCATATGCTGGAAGTACATTGTACTTTATATCAAGCTACTTTACTTCAAGCTAAAAGTGAACACTAACCATCAACATGCTGAATGCCCTGAAAACAGCAGCTGCTTGCATAAAGGGTGCCCTCAATGGGTTTTTACTCATGTAAATGATGTCATAATGCAATGAGTAAGTTTTTATTTGTATTTCAAAGCACTATATTGACCTCAATTTTGATATTCTCAATATGCAGGGAGGGAAGCAGCAACAGAGTTCCCATCTGAAAAGACACAGAATGCCGCCTCTTCTCAGGTTGATCATAGATCTACTCACTCTGGCAACATCACCATCAATAATCCAGTTAATTGCCTTATCACCTCTGGAACTAGTAAGGACAACACTACTAACTATAGTACAGGTATGTACATTGTATTTCATCAAAACCATTGTTGATTTCTATGCTTGAAACCTATAATATACCTGAGACTTACAAAAGATTATTTCATGAACACCTTCACTTTTTATCATTGGCATCTAGAGTTAAATGTAACCAACCAAAAAGGTCATTGGTAAGAGTGGTGAAAAATACCCATAAAATAAGCCTTTAATCAGAGTCTACAAGTACAAGCTCTCATACTCCAATGTATGAACCAAGTTTCTTAAGGCAGTTGAAATGAAAATGTCAAAATATAACATTAAAAAAAGCTGTTGAGATGTAAACATTTTTAATAATCAAAGTGCAAAACTGTTCCTTAAAGATGAGTTTGACCCTATAATTTCACATTGCTGTACATGTATACATGTACATACATGCATAGTCTGGCTTATGCATAACAATATTCAATTATTAAAATAAATTTAGTGTAAATCATTTAAGGGACTATTCTTCTTACTGTACTTGCATATACATGGCACATACTTGCATATAATTGGCACATACTTGCATATACTTGGCACATACTTGCATATACTTGCATATACTTGGCACATACTTGCATATACTTGGCACATACTTGCATATACTTGGCACATACTTGCATATACTTGGCACATACTTGCATATACTTGGCACATACTTGCATATACTTACATACTTGTATATACTTGGCACATACTTGCATATACTTGGCACATACTTGCATATACTTACATACTTGCATATACTTGGCATACTTGCATATACTTGGCACATACTTGCATATACTTGCACATACTTGCATATACTTGGCACATACTTGCATATACTTGCATATACTTGTATATACTTGCACATACTTGCATATACTTCACACATACTTGCATATACTTGGCACATACTTGCATATACTTGGCACATACTTGCATATACTCACATACTTGCATATATATGCATATACTTGGCACATACTTGCATATACTCACATACTTGCATATACTTGCACATACTTGCATATACTTGCACATACTTGCAAATTACTGGCAAATACTTGCATATACTTGGCACATACTTGGCACATACTTGCACATACTTGCATATACTGCACATATACTTGCATATACTTGGCACATACTTGCATATACTCACATACTTGCATACTAGCACATACTTGCATATACTCACATACTTGCATATACTTGGCACATACTTGCATATACTTGGCACATACTTGCATATATACTCATACACTGCATATACTTGCATATCATATACATGGCACATACTTGCATATAGGCACATACTTGCATATACTTGCACATACTTGCACATACTTGCATATACTTGGCACATACTTGCATAATACTTCACATACTTGCATATACATGGCACACACTTGCATATACACCTGGCACATACTTGCATACACTTGGCACATACTTGCATACTTGGCACATACTTGCATATACTTGGCACATACTTGCATATACTTGGCACATACACATACTTGGCACATACTTGCATATACTCATACTTGCATATACTTGCACATACTCATATACACATACTTGCATATACTTGGCACATACTCATATACACATACTTGCATATACTCACATACTTGCATACACTTGGCACATACTTGCATATACACTTGGCACATACTTATACTTGCATATACTTGCATATACTTGCATATACTTGGCACATACTTGCATATACTTGCACATACTTGCATATACTTGCACATACTTGCATATACCTGGCACATACTTGCATATACTTGCACATACTGCATATACTTGCACATACTTGCATACACCTGGCACATACTTGCATACACTCACACACCTGCACATACACTCACACATACTTGCATATACTCACACACACACTGCATACACCTTGCATACATACTTGCACATACCTGCACATACTTGCATACCACATACTTGCATATACTTAGCACATACTTGCATATACTTGGCACATACTGCATATACTTGGCACATACTTGCATATACTCACACACTTGCATATACTCACATACTTGCACATACTTGGCACATACTTGCACATACTTGCATATACACATACTTGCATATACTTACACATACTTGCATATACTTGGCACATACTTGCATATACTTATCACATACTTGCATATACTCACATATACTTGCATATACTTGGCACATATTTGCATATACTTGGCACATACTTGCATATACTTGGCACATACTTGCATATACTTGGCACATACTTGCATATACTTGGCACATACTTGCATATACTTGGCACATACTTGCATATACTTGGCACATACTTGCATATACTTGGCACATACTTGCATATACTTGGCACATACTTGCATATACTTGGCACATACTTGCATATACTTGGCACATACTTGCATGTACGTCCTGGTTAATTATTATCACCGATACATAGGCAGCTAGTCTTTACCGATCGTTTAATATATATGATCATGTTTAATCAAATCAGATTGTCTTAACCATCTTGGGCATTTATGAATATTATTTAAAGTGAGTGTAATAACCCAAAAAAACTGAACAAGTTATTATCTGCAAGCTTACTTGGTTGTTACATGGTAATGATACCAAACATCGTGACAAGTTATTATCTGCAAGCTTACTTGGTTGTTACATGGTAATGATACCAAACATCCAGACAAGTTATTATCTGCAAGGTTACTTGGTTGTTACATGGTAATGATACCAAACATCCAGACAAGTTATTATCTGCAAGGTTACTTGGTTGTTACATGGTAATGATACCAAACATCCAGACAAGTTATTATCTGCAAGCTTACTTGGTTGTTACATGGTAATGATACCAAAACATCCTGACAAGTTATTATCTGCAAGCTTACTTGGTTGTTACATGGTAATGATACCAAACATCCCGACAAGTTATTATCAGCAAGCTTACTTGGTTGTTACATGGTAATGATACCAAACATCCTGACAAGTTATTATCTGCAAGCTTACTTGGTTGTTACATGGTAATGATATAAAACATCCTGACAAGTTATTCCATCTGACATTTCATTTTTGAGAAAACATGAAAAAATATGTAGATAAATTCAAATGTGAAAATGTGATATTCATGGCTACATTTTGATTTAATGTGCATACAATATTTGTTTCTCTTCAAACAGGAGCAACGGACAAAACCAGCAAGACGATTGTACAAGACATCCAGCATGAGGAACAAAGTCCAACTACAAGTCAAGTTGCTGATGCTGCAGAGACTGCATTAAAAACATGGTATACAACTACAGGTAGCTTTGTACAGATGATCCCATGGGTCGGGGATGATAAGATGCACATTATGGATATCTATACAAAGTTACTTTTAGTAGAAAGTGATAAACAATTAGGAAAGAAGGGCAAAGGTGAGACTAAATTGAAGTCATATGAGGACATTTTCTATAAAACTGGAAAAGGTCATTTAATCACACGGGCCATATTAAATGGATCAGCTGGTCTAGGGAAGACGACCCTTTTTGACAAAATGGCTTATGATTGGGCTGAAGGCTCCAGTGAGACACTCAGGAAGTACAAACTTGTTTTTGTTTTGAAGATGCGTGCACTGGAACAAACTTCAGAGCTTATGGACGCAATATTTCATCAGCTCTTAGTTGAAGACACAATAGATAGATCTGATTTAAAAGAGTTTATCGACTCAAACCATGACAAAGTGCTAATTCTTTTGGATGGCTTTGATGAGTTCCAAACCAAAACCCTCCAAGAGTCCTCATTTGGTTCTATTCTTAAAATTCTTAAGAAAGGTAGAGAAATGTGTGTATTTGTTACTACCCGTCCCTCTCGCTATAACAAATTGGTGTGTGAATCACTGGTTCAACCACCTTTCACTCATGTGAGTGTTTTGGGGTTCAGTGCTAAAGATATTGAGCAGTATGTGAACAGATTTTACACTGAAAAAGATGACAAGGCTAAGAGTCTTATTCAGAGGATTCAGTCCTCAAATGTCCTGTGTGATTTGGCAAAGAGTCCAATGTTGCTGCTTTTAATGTGTCTCCTTTGGAGAGAAAATTCTCAACTGCCAGACACAATGACTCGTCTGTACAGTGAGGCATTGACATACATATTTAACAGAAAAGCAAAAGATATGTCACCAGATGAAATCTCAAAAATTGTGATTGCGATTGGAAAGGTTGCTTTAGACGGTCTGATATCTCCTGACCAGTTACTTTCCCACGGTCTGCTTTCTCCTCGCCAGGCACTTTCATTTCAGAAAACAGATTTTGAGAAGACTGTACTTGATAAAGCCATAAGAGCAGGTATCCTCACTAGCGAGGGAGTCCTAAAGGGTCTTCACATTCATCACAGTGTGCACTTTATTCATAAAACATTCCAGGAATACTGTGCAGCTATGTACTGGCAGAGCTTATTGATAACAGACACTGGGGAATTTCAAAAGATTCTTGATCGCATTGACAGAACCATAGGGGATAATCCTTCTAGTTATGAGTATCTATTACGCTTTTGTTGCGGTGACAATGAGAAATGTACAAGTAGGATTTGTCAGATCTTGATGAAGGGAATGCTCCGCTCCACATCTGATGATTATAAAATGGTTGCTCTTAATTGCTTTTTTGAGAGTCAGTCAGAGAATTTGCCATCAGTGGATTTAATAAATTCAGTTGTTACTGAAAACATAGACATTAATGATTGGAGCAGTGATAGCATTAACTCATTCCTATACTTTCTTAAGACGACGATCAAAGGAAACAGTTACCTTGACAAGGTAAGGACAGTGTCTATAATGGAAAGCAACTTACAGAAGTTTATTGCAAAGTTAGCTAATCATTTGAGTGGAATGACAAATCTGTGTTCATTGGATCTGATTGATTGCTCATTAACTGCTAGTAATATGGAGCACATTGCTGTGTCACTGAGTGACATGCCCACTCTGGTTGAACTGGATCTGTCAGGTAATAAAGCCTTGGGTGGCTCTGCAATATCATGGTCTCCTCATTTGAAGCAAATGAAACACCTTCAGAAGCTGGGCTTGAGTAATTGCTCATTGAAAGATGAAGATATGAAGCACATTGCTGTGTCACTGAGTGACATGCCCACTCTGGTTGAACTGAATCTGTCGGTTAATAAAGCCTTGGGTGGCTCTGCAATATCATGGGCTCCTCATTTGAAGCAAATGAAACACCTTCAGAAGCTGGGCTTGAGTGGTTGCTCATTGAAAGATAAAGATATGAAGCACATTGCTGTGTCACTGAGTGACATGCCCACTCTGGTTAAACTGGAACTGTCATGGAATGAAACCTTGGGTGGCTCTGCAATATCATGGGCTCCTCATTTGAAGCAAATGAAACACCTTCAGGAGCTGGGCTTGAGTGGTTGCTCATTGAAAGATAAAGATATGAAGCACATTGCTGTGTCACTGAGTGACATGCCCACTCTGGTTAAACTGGAACTGTCATGGAATGAAACCTTGGGTGGCTCTGCAATATCATGGGCTCCTCATTTGAAGCAAATGAAACACCTTCAGAAGCTGCCCTTGAGTAATTGCTCATTGAAAGATGAAGATATAAAGCACATTGCTGTGTCACTGAGTGACATGCCCAATCCGGTTGAACTGGATCTGTTAGGTAATGAAGCCTTGGGTGGCTCTGCAATATCATGGTCTCCTCATTTGAAGCAAATGAAACACCTTCAGAAGCTGGACTTGAATTATTGCTCATTGAAAGATGAAGATATGAAGCACATTGCTGTGTCACTGAGTGACATGCCCACACTGGTTGAACTGGATCTGTTAGGTAATGAAGCCTTGGCTGGCTCTGCAATATCATGGGCTCCTCATTTGAAGCAAATGAAACACCTTCAGAAGCTGGACTTGAATTATTGCTCATTGAAAGATGAAGATATGAAGCACATTGCTGTGTCACTGAGTGACATGCCCACACTGGTTGAACTGGATCTGTCAGGTAATGAAGCCTTGGGTGGCTCTGCAATATCATGGGCTCCTCATTTGAAGCAAATGAAACACCTTCAGAAGCTGGACTTGAATTATTGCTCATTGAAAGATGAAGATATGAAGCACATTGCTGTGTCACTGAGTGACATGCCCACACTGGTTGAACTGGATCTGTCAGGTAATGAAGCCTTGGGTGGCTCTGCAATATCATGGGCTCCTCATTTGAAGCAAATGAAACACCTTCAGAAGCTGGACTTGAATTATTGCTCATTGAAAGATGAAGATATGAAGCACATTGCTGTGTCACTGAGTGACATGCCCACACTGGTTGAACTGGATCTGTCAGGTAATGAAGCCTTGGGTGGCTCTGCAATATCATGGGCTCCTCATTTGAAGCAAATGAAACACCTTCAGAAGCTGGACTTGAATTATTGCTCATTGAAAGATGAAGATATGAAGCACATTGCTGTGTCACTGAGTGACATGCCCACACTGGTTGAACTGAATCTGTTAGGTAATGAAGCCTTGGGTGGCTCTGCAATATCATGGTCTCCTTATTTGAAGCAAATGAAACACCTTCAGAAGCTGCACTTGAATTATTGCTCATTGAAAGATGAAGATATGAAGCACATTGCTGTGTCACTGAGTGACATGCCCACTCTGGTTGAACTGGATCTGTTAGGTAATGAAGCCTTGGGTGGCTCTGCAATATCATGGGCTCCTCATTTGAAGCAAATGAAACACCTTCAGAAGCTGGACTTGAATTATTGCTCATTGAGAGATGAAGATATGAAGCACATTGCTGTGTCACTGAGTGACATGCCCACACTGGTTGAACTGGATCTGTCAGGTAATGAAGCCTTGGGTGGCTCTGCAATATCATGGTCTCCTCATTTGAAGAAAATGAAACCCCTTCAGAAGCTGGACTTGATTGGTTGCTCATTGAAAGATGAAGATATGAAGCACATTGCTGTGTCACTGAGTGACATGTCCACTCTGGTTGAACTAGATCTGTCATCGAATAAAGCCTTGGGTGGCTCTGCAATATCATGGTCTCCTCATTTGAAGCAAATGAAACACCTTCAGAAGCTGGACTTGAGTGATTGCTCATTGACAGAAAAAGATAGGAAGTGCATTGGTAATGCCATCTTCAACATAAAAATAGTATATTTCAGAACTTTCTTCATCTAGGGATTAGCATTCCATTAGGAATGTAAACCCTTTCCTGAAGCTGACGTGTGTTGAAGACCATATCAATTGTCATACAGTGAGGAGTGACATCCTAATTGAGCTTGTGGGTGGACTTCATCCATGATGTTTTTCAGTAGATTAGTAACACCCATGACAGGAGATCACCTGGAATAGAAAGCTCATAGCTGCATGCATGGAATCAGGGCTTAGCTTAGGCCTTACCTGATACAACACACCAAATTACCTCCACAACTCCTTCATGTCAAATGTATCTGACATGACATGTCAATGTAGGATTTGAGGCTTTTCATGGTGGAGATAGATATTTGAGTTCTTTTGGGTGACACCATGTAATGATCTCTTCTTGGATGAAATGATGGCTCTGAGAAGAGCCGGTTGGTTTGTTCTCAATGTTTTTGACTAGTTTGCTCTAGTCATCATCAGGAGACTGTCTCGAGTTTCATTTGGCTCTCGTAATTTAAACATCCTATTTGGCAAACTTACATGTCTTTATTAATACCTAGAGACATTGACCAATCCTGAAGTCTATACATAAATCACCAATCCAAACAAAAACTATCTAAGGTCTATTTGCCAGTACAGCGCTGCACAGTACTCTTGTAACAAACAATCTTATATCACAGTTTTAACTTCAACAAGACGGTGTATAAACGTGCACATTGTTATGTATGTCATTATTTCCTTTACTGAGCAACATGCCATTGAAAGCAGCAACATTGGGCTCGTCAGTTTCTTTGTTCATCAATCAGTCAAATTGGTTGGATTTGGGTGAATGAGTCTGCATACAAAATTGTGACATGGGAGAGGAATACGGATTTGTAATTGTAATGTCACAGGGACATACATTTTGGTATATATTGACAGAAAGTAATAATATTAATAAAATAAACTGGTTCACCCAAAGGTTGTCCCATCACATTACTATCCTATTAGGAATTGTTACCAGTCAAAATCAAGTCAACCCTCGAAGGCATATAGAAATTACAGGAAGATAATCTTCAAGATTTTGTCACATGGATGTAAATTTGTCCCAAAATGTCTGTCCATGTTACGTACGTGATTCACATTCTTTTTTCTTAAATTCCCAGAAGATTTTATGTATGTTCATTTTGGCTGGTCCTTAAGGTGGGGATGTAAACGGAACAACTTTTGGGTCAGTTAATTCATTCTATTACATCTATTTCCTGTTAATCTAAAATAAAAATATTTGTCTGTGTGAGAAACATTATGCCTTGAAGATGACCCCATAATTTCTTAAATACTCCCAAAATATACCTTATTGTTTGGTAAGCACTTCCATAAATGGCTTAGGAATGTACTATGGACAAATTGGGACAAAATGCTTGATTCTATATTATACCCTTCCATGTCTCAATCCAATAGTTATCTTTTGTATGCATTAGTGTGGACAGACCCAACTATTCAACCATGATGAGACTTACAATGATTTCTCTGCCTTCTAGTTTAGTGTGATTCTCAATTTGTAAATGGTTATTGTGATTGGAGTAATTAGACTTGAGTTGATTTGTCTTCCTGAGTGTATCACTATTCCTATCATAAAGTAAGACCCCAGACATCATATTAACCCTAGTTCATGCCTACAGTCCTACCACCAAGAGCCAAGACATTGTGTTAACCCTATAGTCATGCCTACCACCATGGGCCTAGACATATTAACCCTAGTTCATGCCTACGGTCCTACCACCAAGAGCCAAGACATTGTATTAACCCTATAGTCATGCCTACCACCATGGGCCTAGACATATTAACCCTAATTCATGCCTACGGTCCTACCACCAAGAGCCAAGACATTGTATTAACCCTATAGTCATGCCTACCACCATGGGCCTAGACATATTAACCCTAGTTCATGCCTACAGTCCTACCACCAAGAGCCAAGACATTGTATTAACCCTATAGTCATGCCTACCACCATGGGCCTAGACATATTAACCCTAGTTCATGCCTCCGGTCCTACCACCAAGAGTCAAGACATTGTATTAATCCTATAGTCATGCCTACCACCATGGGCCTAGACATATTAACCCTAGTTCATGCCTACGGTCCTACCACCAAGAGCCAAGACATTGTATTAACCCTATAGTCATGCCTACCACCATGGGCCTAGACATATTAACCCTAGTTCATGCCTACGGTCCTACCACCAAGAGCCAAGACATTGTATTAACCCTATAGTCATGCCTACCACCATGGGCCTAGACATATTAACCCTAGTTCATGCCTACGGTCCTACCACCAAGAGCCAAGACATTGTATTAACCCTATAGTCATGCCTACCACCATGGGCCTAGACATATTAACCCTAGTACATGCCTCACGGTCCTACCACCAAGAGCCAAGACATTGTATTAACCCTATAGTCATGCCTACCACCATGGGCCTAGACATATTAACCCTAGTTCATGCCTACGGTCCTACCACCAAGAGCCAAGACATTGTATTAACCCTATAGTCATGCCTACCACCATGGGCCTAGACATATTAACCCTAGTTCATGCCTACGGTCCTACCACCAAGAGCCAAGACATTGTATTAACCCTATAGTCATGCCTACCACCATGGGCCTAGACATATTAACCCTAGTTCATGCCAACGGTCCTACCACTAAGAGCCAAGACATTGTATTAACCCTATAGTCATGCCTACCACCATGGGCCTAGACATATTAACCCTAGTTCAGGCCTCAGGTCCTACCACCAAGAGCCAAGACATTGTATTAACCCTATAGTCATGCCTACCACCATGGGCCTAGACATATTAACCCTAGTTCATGCCTACGGTCCTACCACCAAGAGCCAAGACATTGTATTAACCCTATAGTCATGCCTACCACCATGGGCCTAGACATATTAACCCTAGTTCATGCCTACGGTCCTACCACCAAGAGCCAAGACATTGTATTAACCCTATAGTCATGCCTACCACCATGGGCCTTGACATATTAACCCTAGTTCATGCCTACGGTCCTACCACCAAGAGCCAAGACATTGTATTAACCCTATAGTCATGCCTACCACCATGGGCCTTGACATATTAACCCTAGTTCATGCCTACGGTCCTACCACCAAGAGCCAAGACATTGTATTAACCCTATAGTCATGCCTACCACCATGGGCCTAGACATATTAACCCTAGTTCATGCCTACGGTCCTACCACCAAGAGCCAAGACATTGTATTAACCCTATAGTCATGCCTACCACCATGGGCCTAGACATATTAACCCTAGTTCATGCCTACGGTCCTACCACCAAGAGCCAAGACATTGTATTAACCCTATAGTCATGCCTACCACCATGGGCCTAGACATATTAACCCTAGTTCATGCCTACGGTCCTACCACCAAGAGCCAAGACATTGTATTAACCCTATAGTCATGCCTACCACCATGGGCCTTGACATATTAACCCTAGTTCATGCCTACGGTCCTACCACCAAGAGCCAAGACATTGTATTAACCCTATAGTCATGCCTACCACCATGGGCCTAGACATATTAACCCTAGTTCATGCCTACGGTCCTACCACCAAGAGCCAAGACATTGTATTAACCCTATAGTCATGCCTACCACCATGGGCCTTGACATATTAACCCTAGTTCATGCCTACGGTCCTACCACCAAGAGCCAAGACATTGTATTAACCCTATAGTCATGCCTACCACCATGGGCCTTGACATATTAACCCTAGTTCATGCCTACGGTCCTACCACCAAGAGCCAAGACATTGTATTAACCCTATAGTCATGCCTACCACCATGGGCCTAGACATATTAACCCTAGTTCATGCCTACGGTCCTACCACCAAGAGCCAAGACATTGTATTAACCCTATAGTCATGCCTACCACCATGGGCCTAGACATATTAACCCTAGTTCATGCCCACGGTGCTACCACCAAGAGCCAAGACATTGTATTAACCCTATAGTCATGCCTACCACCATGGGCCTTGACATATTAACCCTAGTTCATGCCTACGGTCCTACCACCAAGAGCCAAGACATTGTATTAACCCTATAGTCATGCCTACCACCATGGGCCTAGACATATTAACCCTAGTTCATGCCTACGGTCCTACCACCAAGAGCCAAGACATTGTGTTAACCCTATAGTCATGCCTACCACCATGGGCCTAGACATATTAACCCTAGTTCATGCCTACAGTCCTACCACCAAGAGCCAAGACATTGTATTAACCCTATAGTCATGCCTACCACCATGGGCCTAGACATATTAACCCTAGTTCATGCCTACGGTCCTACCACCAAGAGCCAAGACATTGTATTAACCCTATAGTCATGGCTACCACCATGGGCCTAGACATATTAACCCTAGTTCATGCCTACGGTCCTACCACCAAGAGCCAAGACATTGTATTAACCCTATAGTCATGCCTACCACCATGGGCCTAGACATATTAACCCTAGTTCATGCCTACGGTCCTACCACCAAGAGCCAAGACATTGTATTAACCCTATAGTCATGCCTACCACCATGGGCCTAGACATATTAACCCTAGTTCATGCCTACGGTCCTACCACTAAGAGCCAAATCTTAAAGCCACCAAGTAGCCAATTTGTTGCTAACTCAATTGTTTTTAAGTATCATGTCTCAGTAAATATAACCATGGCAACATTTTGCCATTGACATAAAAGCAATTTGTGCTCATCAGCATTACAGTGTAAATAAACTACAGGTATTTTTAATCTCAATAAGCTGAGAAAGATTCTCACATTTTCCACAACAGACCGATCCATTAAGCCCCGCCCCATTGCGTATTGACCAATCACAGCCATGATTACACGTCGAAAAGTCAATGACCAACATAAACAAGCTGCCATTATGTATGTGTGTGCGTGTATGGAGCATGTCGGTGGCTTGACATACCCACATGTGCCATTATGTATGCGTGTGTGTGTATGGAGCGTGTCGGTGGCTTGACATACCCACATGTGCCATTATGTATGTATGTGTGTGCGTGTATGGAGCGTGTCGGTGGCTTGACATACCCACATGTGCCATTCCTAGGCAGTTACTATGGTGGGCGGGGCCTATTAAACATCTGCTGTAAGTGGTCTGTATAATTATTATGTAAATATTATAGACATCAAATCTGCATAAATAGTTGTATGAGTGTTTACCTAATTAGTTTTAATGATGTAATCCTTATCATTTTATTCACCGGTCTGAAGTACACATTAGTGAACACTGAAATACTCTCTTAAAGATATATCACCCATGTTTGGGCCTTTTTTATGGTAAAAATAAATTAAGGCCCCCCAAAAAAGTATTTGGTTTCTGGTTATCCATTGCCTCAGACCCGGGCATCGGTATTTTTATTTTTTTATTAATTTTTTTATTACTATGACATGATGTCCAATTGCAGCCAAAATTGCTGGATTGATTTTAATTGTTTTAAATGACTTTTTCACACATGGGTATGAATGTTTGCTTGATTTGTAAGGCCTCTCTTAGCCACCATACTTTGTAACTGCTTATACATATATCTTTTCAATGTTTGACACCAAAAAAAATTACCAAAAAAAACCCAAACAAACAAACAAACAAACAAAAACAAAAATGCATCACCGCACTGATTTTGAAGCCAACCTATGACCAGAAACCTAAATGTTGTATTGCTGGTTTGCTGGGGTTAAGGAAGTTAATCTTTCATTTGAGACATTGAACAAAAAATCCATCAAGGATTAGTACTAGTAAATTAAAAACTCAAATTAATACAATTTTGACCCACTGTTATTATCCTCAGCTTACATAAGGGCATGTGTAGTCTTCTAATTGGCCAACGTGGCTGTCAATCATATCAAGTGTGTTTTTAACCCTTTAAACTCAGCCCTGTAGAATATCGGACGCCGGCGTCCGATGAAATAAATCAATTCTTACACATCTGTATGCCATTTTTTCCAAAAGGTTGGTGGGGGTCAAAACTTTGATAAAAATGTAGGCCCATATGTAAGCTTTCAAATGGTGTATATAATGTGATAAGGTTTTTGAGAAGTAAGGCAGAATTTTTTATACAAAGAACAAAATTCACCAAAACAGGCCTGAGTTTAAAGGGTTAATATCGCTTTTATACAGTTTCCGACATCAGAATTTCATAATGTTTTTTGGTTTAATAACAATATTATCTTTAAAAAATTGTCGCTTTTTCTATTTTTTGCGTCTCTTGAGCCAAACATGGGTGATATATCTTTAACATGAATCATGCATCCCTTACATTGTATTAATAAATCTGCAAGCTTTATGTCAGGTAATCTGCAATGTAAGGTCATTGTGTGATGATTAATCTAATTAAATTATTTTAAATACATACACAAATCTGAAATAATGTATGATATGAATTTCAGCTGCCATGTAGTTTGGGTCTATGGACATAAATAGGAGAATTCATTGATTAATGTTATTACATCATTGTAATAATAAATAAATAGATATTTCAATCCTGAATAAACCTTTGATAAAGATCAATATATGCATTCATACTTCATGAAGATCAAGACATATGTATAGATATCAATCTGTCAACATTTCACCTCAGTTATTTGGCATATTTCTGAGACAATTGACAAACTTTATGTTTAGGTGTAGAGTTCTCTACCTTTGTGTACTTACAATTAGTAGCAAACATCACAATTAAAATTGTACCTTTACCAACTTCACATCAAGTAAGCTTATTACTAGAGGTATACCTTGGCTATAATGCATAATGTTATTTATCATTCAGCAATGATGATAACACTTGTATTATTGTAGATATTAAAATAGTACAGTCATATACATTCTGTTCAGATGAGTTATTTCAAAGGCGCTGAAATATTTTCAAAAGAAAGAAGGGAAAAAGATCCTCTTTAGGCCAAAACAAAAAAGTCTCCGGTTTCTGGTCTCTGAGCGTCAGCACAGACCCGTGCGTCAGCATCTTTATTTTATTTTATTTTTTATTTATTTATTTTTTTGCTTTATGAAACGATGTCCAAAATTGCTGGATCGATTGGAATTCTGCCGTGCTGTGTTTTAAATGACTTTTTCACACATAGGGTTATGAATGTTTGCCCAATTTGTGAGGTGTCTAGTAGCCACCATACTTTCTATATCGGAAATTTGGTCCCCACATATAAAGTGTATCATATATTTCCTCGTTGGCAAAAAAAAAAAAAAAATTACAAAAATTCTTTTTTTAAAGAGTGAGTCACCATACCGATTTTTAAGACGACCTATGACCAGAAACCAGAGACTTTTTTGGCCTTATTTGGTATTATCAGAAGTCTATTACCTATATGAAGTGTGCCAGCCTGCTGTAATCTATACCACCACATTGTACTCCAAATGCACGCATGCACAACAAGCATTGTTATGAGTTTTGCTATCCTTTCTATGGCCTGCCATAAGGCATCATGGGATTAGGCGCTTGATGCAGGAAGCTAATTCCTAGAACTACATGCAATCTTAAACTAGATACAGATGAACCATTCTGTGGGGTGAACAGCTACATGATAATTAAGGTGTGCGCTCGAGATACAGTTCTCTCACACGCTGGGTGGGTCTCCCAGACTACACTGCTTCTTTTTGAGACCTTGCGCATCAGTCTGTGGAACAATACGTCATGAATGTCCCAAATCTATTGTTCTTGGAGTGCTAGCTATTCTGTGGACTACATAGACTTCTGGTATTATTAAATAAGTATACTGTTATAAAAATACCACATTTTGGGGAATACATTGTGGAATGTGGTTTCACAATTTCTGTTTGTTTGTAGAGGTCTATTTTTTTGGAGATCCCCATTTTTTAATTTGCTCAACGTAAAAAGAGGTCTGGTCCAGAAAAAACTACTCTGATATTGTTATTTGTTAGTGAAGATCTCCTTTCTTTCATTGAGTTAATGAGTAATTTGTTATATGAAATTCCAAATTGAACATTTATCTTTCATGATATTCACTTTTGGTTAAATGTCACTACACGTATGTGCTTACAAACAGGAAACATAGGTTGTATACAATGGTAAAATATGTCACTATGTGCATACATACTGACATACCAACCCATGGAAGGCTGTATGTGCTTACAAACAGGAAACATAGGTTGTATACAATGGTAAAATATGTCACTATGTGCATACATACTGACATACCAACCCATGGAAGGCTGTATGTGCTTACAAACAGGAAACATAGGTTGTATACAATGGTAAAATATGTCACTATGTGCATACATACTGACATACCAACCCATGGAAGGCTGTATGTGCTACAAACAGGAAACATAGGTTGTATACAATGGTAAAATATGTCACTATGTGCATACATACTGACATACCAACCCATGGAAGGCTGTATGTGCTTACAAACAGGAAACATAGGTTGTATACAATGGTAAAATATGTCACTATGTGCATACATACTGACATACCAACCCATGGAAGGCTGTATGTGCTTACAAACAGGAAACATAGGTTGTATACAATGGTAAAATATGTCACTATGTGCATACATACTGACATACCAACCCATGGAAGGCTGTACACTAGACCTGGAATTACACAAGAGACCATATCATCCATTGCCCTGGTCTTGGCCTTTGTGCTTCTTAAAAATGTTCCCAAAACATTCTGCCAAAAACATTCTGATATTCTAATGAAAGTGCCCTTGACTCGGGAATAATGGCCTTGCCCCTACTCAAATTAAATTCCAGGCCAGGTAGTGTTACACAATGGTAAATGGTCACTATGTGTTTATACACTTGATGAGAATCATGAAATACCGTATGTATAGAAACCAACCAACCAACTTAAATAACATTTTAAGTTTGTTTTGTTAGAAAAAATGTGTAGAAATGTGTTTTTCTTGTGCATGTTTTGGTAAACATGCAAATTCTCACCTGAACATGTGGTGCTTAATAGAAATAAGTATTATCTCTGAATCATGTATGTATATTTTCTGATAAATATCAGTGACATTAATTTTGTTTTTTTTGAGTTTTTTATGTTTGTGAAAAGAATTCACAATAAACACATAACATCTTATTTAATCCTGTCACTTTGGAAGTTCTTTGTGTAGTTTCTATATTGATTTATTTGTTATCCATGTTAATAAGTTTATAGACATATGAGACTTTTATATCTGGATAAGTTTTAAAAACAATGACCAACCTGCAAAAACTTACCTTAGTGAAATAAGTACTTTTGAGGACATTCAGATTATATCGCACATGTTTTTCGCTGTTTTACTGGAAATTTCTGGATTTTTGCTTGATTTTATTGGAGCATTAACAATTTCCTTTTATAAAAATAGTTGTCAGTGAAAACATTTCCAGATGAATTTATGACGGGACACACAATTTCAGAACATTATTTATTGTAAAGCCATGTGTCTAATGATTATGTTGAGAAATGTGTAATTTTGAAGCAGTTTTCCTGTCATCAAATAAAATATAAATGTTTAGAAATTAAAAAAAAATAGCAAAAATCTCTGGCAATAAATCTTTAACATGGATAAAAATGTTGGGGGAGGCAAAAAATTCAATGAACAAACTTGGGAAAATTCCTCCCGCCCCCCGAAGAGAAATTCTCCATTACACGCTTGAGTGGCAAAGACTGTTTAATTATCGTAACCCAGTCTGATCAAAGAGCAGGGGCAGAGCCAGAATTTTTGGGGCCACCTCCAAAAAGTTCAAAAATCTAAGATTTTCCTTATCGCACAGTAATAGATTTATTTGCCAGTTAGCAATTAGCAATTATTTATGTGTCCTCTGACTCTAAAACAATATTGTGCACATTCCTTCCTTTTTTCTGTCCGTACTTTTCTTTCTTTTAAACATATTTTCGCATGGCCCCCTTAGATTTACTTCTGTTGGCATGTACATAGAAACACAAATCCAAGCATTTCAAACAATATTTAGCCAAAAATCCAAAAATGGAAAAATTGGCAAAACTGTTGCAATATAGATTGTAATTTCTGAAATTTCCAGCAAATTTGTTTGGTAACAAAATATATATCAGAGGTGTGTCCTTTGTGTGTGAGTGAATGGGAGCCGTGCCAGTAAAAAGCCCCGGTGTCAGAGGTTGCACTCACAGCGTACTGTATGTGTGCGTGAATGACATTCGTGTACGTGTATGGCGGTAGAAAAGTGAGCATCTGCTTTCTATTAGGCAAAAACAGAACAAACGTTCGGGTAATGTGCATTTTTCTACTTTTCTGCTTTTCTCCTAGCAGATTTCAGTTTTTCTCGTACACCGATGAAAGTGGACATCTGCTTTTCATCTTTCCTACAACCAGAAAAACGGATCGAACGTTTGGTATAAATCCAATGCTCTACTTCTTTTAGTTTTACAATTTCTAGCAACAAAACAACAACAATAACAACAACAAACAGATTGAAAATTTTCTGTCACAGTATTGTAAGTGGACATCTGCTTTTGTAAAAGCATGAAACTTGGCAGACATTTACTTCATACAAAAACATGTAAATTTAGACATAGTGCCATCTCTGCTTTGGCCTGTGGTGGTCTTGGCGGCCATTTTTTTTTCTCAAAATAAAACAATACTGTGTGGTTTCCTGTAATGTAAACAAATAGGGTCGAAACGGGAAAAAACATATCCTCACATATCCTCACATATCCACACGAACAAGGAAGAAAAACAACACAATAATCAATGTACCAACTGCTACATCTGGCTCTGAACCGTTATAGCCTGACACCGTCAGCAACTATAAAACGAAGGCGCTCAAAAAAAAGAGCCATTCTGTGGCTTCATGAGTTAAGAATATCATAATTTCTATAATAATTAAGCTGTGGCTCTGTTTGTAAACCAGTATGTGGACTTAGCCAGTTTAAGTAATACATTAAATATAACATTATTGAAATGTTTGATGTTAAAAACATGGGTTTGCTTTTGCTCACAGCCAAAGTGAGTAACATGGAATGGCGACCATTTAGAAATCCAAGATGGCCTCCAAATGGTTGAATTAAAACATTTTACCATCTAAATAAGGTATAATCACATAGATTCCTTCTTTTAATAAAAACAAATTACACATGTCTATAAAACATAATATCCATAATTAGTTTGTGGGCCCTAAATAAGACATCTTTAAAACTGGTGGATGTTGTGGTCAAGTGATTCATAAAGAAGAAATATAAAGGGGGGGCTTTTTTTACCCCTAGAACCTATAAATTGACACTATAGACTAAAGTATATGCTCTAATCCTCCAATTTCTCTAGTTATCAGATATTGGCTTTTGGGTCCACCATCCTTAAAATACATTTTGAAAATGTAATGATTTGTATAAACTGAAGGACCAAGCAAACCTATCTATATAATAGATACTAGAATGAAGATTCTAAGCCTCTCATAGTTTACAAGTTACAATGTGGTATATTATTACCAGAAATGGCGGCAAAAAAGAAAAGAAAAAAGGCCACCACAGGCCAAATCAGAGATGGCACTATCTATACGGACGAAGTACATTTTGCGATGTTTCACGCTTTTACTACTAAGTGCAAGAACATGTCTCAACGAATGATGTCTCGACGGAGGACCGCGGTGCAGGATCGCATCAATCAAGGTGAGGAGAGCTTAATCGACAAAATTGCTGAAAACTGTGTACTTCTATACCCGATGGGACAACCTCTTCCCCATAAATTGATCCACTAAATATAATACTAGCAGGTCGCGCGCGAAGGAATGCCCTAGCATGCTATAGTTTTGAAAGGAAACTCCTCCATCCTCATGGTCTGCAGGACTTATGGATTGTAAAATAAATTAATTTGATCGTCGAAACAATACTTCTTTACACTAAGCTGAAACATTGGAATGTAATTAGCTGTTAGAACAATTGACTGTCTGACTTTGATTTGTATGATGGCGTATTTCTGACGCATTTAAAGGGGTATATATCCTCACGAACAACAGGGCATGGAATCGGAATGCTAGTTTTAGATTAACTCAGTGACTGAAAATAATACCCCACATGATAAGGTCATTTTGCTGCTGTATAAACGAGCTAGTAACTTTCACTTCAGTCGCTGTGTTCATCTTAAACTAAGACCCCGATTCCATGCCCTGTTAAAAGTCTGCTCTGATCGTGACGACGTACTATACTGTCCCTTTAAAGTTTAAAAGTGTTGGACAAAATAATGGGTCGTCAAACTAATGGGCTGTCGGAATATTGAGCTTTCCCAAAGTAAAGGCCTGTATTGTTTGCTTTATTTCCCCTAATTTGTTTTCCTAAATGCCCAAATCTCGGAATACTTGGCAAAATCGGACAAGTGGTCCGTCCCCATCCGGCAGGTACGATACAGTACATCATCTAAATATCCTTTGCATGGTCTATGTAGGTTTTTTCGCTGTGAGCGGTAATTTTTGCCCCCGGCTCCTGGCACTATATGGCATCAGATTTATTGACAAAAATTGTCCTATACCGTGGACGATGTAGTTTTGCCATAATTGTAATAAACAGCGGTGTTTAGAATTTATAATTATAGAACAAATCAATTACACAAGGATTTTACTTTTAGAAGTGATTTGTTCTTGCATTTTCTAGAATTAGCAAAGAGAAACACATCGCCACAAGAAGCGATGTTATAACTGAATAATTATTTTGCATTATGAGCTTATTGGATTGGTTAAAAATTACATGTAAAATTCGCGAATTGTGCGCATTTTTCACCCTTCTTACTTTCTTTTTTGTGTGGAGTGGGTGGGCAGAGGCCTCTGTATCTGCCACTGTAAACCGTGGAATGAAATATAATAATGTGTTAAGGCCGGTTCATACTTCACGCGAAAAAAAATTTGGGAGCGAAACGAATTTGGGAGCGAAACGAATTCGATAGGGTAACTGCAAACGTCACAATGAAATCACCATTGTTGCCTTCAGGAATTTCGCTTCGCTTTCGCATTCGCGTGAAGTATGAACCGGCCTTTACTTGTTCGTGGTTTCCTGTATGTCCACAAATTGGTGCCTAAACGGGAAAAAACATCCTCTCACTTTCCACTTTTCTGGATCTGCCACCGAAAGTTGAATGAAACATAAAACTATGCGGGTTCCTGTAAAGTAAACAAACGCATGCTCACTTTCATTTGATCGAGGATGGAAACAAGGAAACGCCAGATGGACGGATGTGTTCGCACTCCCATTACTACACTCTGCCTCTGAACTATGAGAAAATGATCTGAAAAGAGAGCGAGGTCTAGACAGCGCCCAGAGTGTACAGTTACTTGCTTCAGTACCAACCGGAGGTCAGTGGCTTCATGAGTTAAGAAGATCATACTTCACTTCTATAAAACATTAAGCTGTGGCTTTAATACCAATTATGTGGATTTAATCCGTTAAGTAATACTTACTAAATAATAGATACTGGAATGAAGATTCTAAGCCTCTTTGTTTACGAGTCATGGCGGCAATTTAAAATAAAATGGCCACTACACTCCCCCAACCGTGATTTTTGTAGATGTTCAATTGGGGGGATTTTTTACGCCTACACCTTTTCCATGCCCAACATTTCTCAAGCCTAAAACAATTTCCCTAGGACAACAAAGAAACCTATAGCAGCAGTTTTTACCAATATTTAACAAAAGTGTACATACAGCTTAAACATGTAAATTTTTGTTATAATGGATTACAAGTGTCGTTCATCGTGGCCTCAGTGTGATAAATCTTATGGCATTAGGATAATGCAGCCGGCCGGTCCACGTAGATTTTTCCTGGGGAAAATAATTTAAATAAAATTAGATTAATAAAATAAGAGAAGATACAGTTCATTTACTTGATTACAAAATTACCTAATTATTATCCGAAAGGCAAATAATTAGTCACATTTTACAAATTGTGATTGTATATTTGCTCTAAAGTGATTTCTGTAAAACTTGCATTTTCTGGTGACCTAGATTCAAACATTGAACTGATGAGAAGCAGTTTTGTAAACTTTGCGTGGTGAAGTAAAGACTGTTTGCAGTGACACCATGTGAAATTCTCAAATTGAGTAGTGATTAGATCTGAGCAGAACTGGAGGTTACAACTCCACGTTTCGATCAGTATGCTCTGATCGTCTTCAGGAGAATACTGGACTCTACTAGGAGATGCTGCTGTTTTAATTAAGTAGGCTGCTGGAGGATTTGCACTAACTCTAGATACTGGAGGATTAGTGCATTGTTGCGTGCAGGCGGGAGTCTGTACTTGAACTGGGATCTTTGGAGTGAGGGAGAGGAGTGTGTGCTCACTGAAATGAATTAGTTGGTAACAAGCACACTGAGGGGGTAGGGAGGGTAGTTGACTTAGGATGTAGGAGATCCCTCACCACCTCAGTCTGGGGTGGGATATGTTGACTTTGGATATAGAAGATCTTTCAGTCCGTATAGGGCGTTCTATAACCACTAGACTACTGTGCCAGTCGAAATTGTCAGTGAATTAATTATTGAAAACTTTTTAAAATTAGATTTATATGCAAATTTCTAAGCCATTGACGAAGTGTAACTGCAGAAAACAAACAGCCGCCGGTACGTTTGGGGACGAGCGAACCAATTCAAGGAGGACTCTAGACTGGTCCCCTGTCATATATCCGATTGAGGACAGAGACTCCGGGCAAAGAGCGGGACGTCGGATATTCAGGTTAGACCTTCTCTAGCCTCTGAACGAGGGCGCCCTTCAGTTTGAAATGCATAAAGCAAGCTGTCTGTTGACGTGACTTGAACAAGTTTACTCTTGATTGCTGCTGACTTGACTTGGACAAGTCTTCTCTTGTTTGTTTACATTCTCAGGTATGTAGGTACGTAGAGGGCGTATATCACCTGTTAATCGGAACGACGAAGCGAAGCGAAGGCCATGGAAAGTTTATGCAACTTTTCGTGCTGTTTTGACGTGAAAAGAGATATTTTAAGTTTCATCAAATCTCTCAGAGACAAGCTTCCGGTAGACACAACACCCACAGGTAGTTATGGGCAAAATCAATCACGTAAGAAATGTTATTTGTTCACCTGTACTAGTATTATTATTACGCACGTGTCACAATCAATGGGGTTTTCAAACTAGTACTAAAAACTACTAGTACTAGTACTAAAAGTGTTTGTACTTTGTAACTTTTGTAACGTTAGCAGTTTGTTTTTTCTTTATATCTGTTAGAATCCACTGCTAAATTGAAACAGAATGACACAAAATTTTAGAAATCGGTCAAAGCGTTCTCAAGTTATAGCAATTTTAAGATTCAGTCTGATTTTCGCGAAAAACTGCCAAAATAAGGGTATTTTTAAGTGACAAATTACCAACTTTGCATATGGTTATCTGAAAGAAGAAAATTAAGATAGTCCCAAGTTTCACTCTATATTGATATCCATATATAAGCCTTATCGCTAATAGCAGCTGCAAGGAATTGTGGGATGTCTGTGGGCGCAACAGCGCCACTGCGTGCCGCGCGGACAAACAAAATATTATTGACGTCACAAAAGCTGCGCCAAACAGATGCCCCTTTTTGTATCCCTGTATGCTTTGCGGCAGTTGCTTCAGTGCTATTAGTATTAGTACTACTAGTAGGCAGGTCACACACATTTTAATATTGTGTGTAAATCATTTCAAATGGATCTTAACTTGAAGGGCTTGATGAAAGAAACACAAATCTGAAAAAAAAATTGAAATCGGACCTACCGTTCTTGAGTTATGGCAAATTAATTAATGAGGTCAAATTTAAATAGCGGTTTTAGCCATTTTGGTCAAAAAAGAGGAAATTTGAATATTTTACATTTTTACTTTTATATTTCAACATCAATTAGCAGATTTGGTCAATCAAGTTTTAAATTTTACCAATATTTGGGCAGGGAAATTAATCAAACAAAAAAAATAATGCCACAATACATTTCTTTTTAGTTTTGGACATAGGGCTCGTTAAATATGGTCCATTATGCTATGGTCCTATCACGGGACAAGATCGATTTCGTGAAAAATGACTAAGTCCAACTAATTAATATGCATAAATTCTCTAACTTGAGAACGGATCATCTGACAAGCCTGAAATTTGGCACAAGTATTGTTTGTACTAAAAGCTAAGTTTGGAACTCCTTGCCAGTGATCTGTTGAAAATAAAAAAATAAAGAAAAATTTTTAAAAATTAAATCTTCATAAACTTTATTCGTGTTTCCCATGATAAAAGTCAATTTTTTTTTAATAAGTCAAGGTAATTGAAAAAGAAAATATCGTTTTTCCATAAGTGAAAAATTCCTTTTAAATTTTAAAAAGTACATGTTGGAAATAAAGCTAATTTTATGATGAAAAATTCTGCCTTTTTTAAAATTTAATTTTAATAACAAGTATAATTTTTTTTCTTCAAAATTACGGGAGTAACACTACAGGATAGAACAGCCGACAAATCAATGACAGTGACGCATGCATTGCGTTTGTAGTTACAAGATATCACGTGACTCCTTACATTGCCGTTTCGTTTATTGTGCATGACCCCCATGCAGTATGAAAAACAACGTACATTTTTTTTCTGATTTTTTTTCCTCGTTTAATCTTATTTTCTGTGTTGAACTAGGATATATTTTACAAGATTGCAAGTAATTAAGTAACTGCACACTTAAAAACAAGAAACTAACATGGAAGTCGATATTCTGAGAGCAGAAGCTCGAGTTCATCGCTGCTCCATCCCGACACGCGCTCGACCGCGTTACAAAAATCCAACTCGTCGTCGTGGTCAGTGGTTTCCGAAACTGATTTCGTAGCGTTCTTCATTGATTTTCTTTACAAACTAAAAATTCAAATAAAGTTCAACTCCTCTACTTTAACATAATTATTCCGAAATTTTATATTTCGAGGTATTTTTGGGGAAAAACATTAATTCCTTATCAAATCGCTGCTTTGCCATTCCGGAACGCCATTTTGAAAATTCTCGGACCATACCCATGAAAGCTTGGGCTTTTCCGAGTCTATTTTTAGATCCTGGATCGCTTACGTTGACAGGAACGCATCGGAATCTACAATTTTGCGAGCGCTATCGGGGGACCAAAATCGCCCGGTGCTGAAGTCCCTCAACGATAAACGGCGCTTCCGCGATTCACGGTCGATCGGAGGTGTTTTTGAAATGGTGTTTAGTACACGATTTTCGGACCCAATCAACCCCAAAAACACACACGATGGAATGATAAAACAACACACATCACTATACTGGTATTTATTTCTTCATTTTATTGATATTTCACATCGTAACAACATGTCAAAAGTAAGTAGATCTGTGGTAATGGAAGTACAACTCATGCGATATGAAACACCACTTGTCATGTTAATCGATTATCGCAGATTATCATTGTTTGAATCGCTTTAGCGATGTGATCTGTTACTTGCACCTACATGTGTAAGGTCCTGTGTTTTTTGAAGGAAATTTTCTCTTTTAAAAAATACAAGGCACTTTCATGAAATCTGTCCCTGACATTCACAAATTTGCCGCAAATCGGGGTTCTCTCATTTTACTGGTTTCGGCACGCGGTAACTTTGAAATTTTTGTTTTGATCCGGAAGTGTCTTGACCTGACCGATAGCTGGAATCATCTACTTTAAAATAAGGGCTTGATGTTGGCAATTGAACAAAGTAATTAAATCGTTCCGATAAAAAGGAAAAAAAATGGTGCAATCTTTCATCCCAATTAAAGGTCCTAGGAAATAGAAATTTTTAACAGTGAAAACAATAAAGTATACCTATTGGAACATATATTTGTCATTTGTCTATTTTATCCCCGCCCCTTTGCGCCATTAAAAAAATAAATTCTAAAATTAGGGGGGCGCCACGCTCCTCCCCTACCTCCTCATTATCATATTATAATCCGAAATCCGTGGCGTAGACCTAGGAAGTTCCAGCACTGCCTGCGATGAAGTTTCAGTCAAGTCGTACTCAAACCACTGAAGTTGATGTGTCATATTAGATCTTCTTTTCAGCTAAATTTAGTAGATATCCCACATTTTGGGAAATGCCTTGTAGGTGTGTTGTTGCTGGGTGTAGCAACACCACAAGGAAGGTGTCAGCCTTCACCGATTTCCACCAGACCCTAAATACAGGCGAATTTGGACGGCGAGTGTGAAGCTGACCAGGCGAAATGGTCAGGACCAACGGAGCACTCTATGATATGTAGCGCTCACTTTGAGCCAACATACTTTGACCGGGGCTCCAGAGCCAGTTTGGCATGAGATTTAAAGCCATGCTGCGCCTGATGCAGTGCCAACAATATTTCCTTAAGTCAGAAGGCCAAGAAACGTCCAGAAAAGAAAGAGGAGCTTTCTTGAAGCGAAAGTCTCAGGGTAAGTTGCTTTGTTTTCCGTGTAACTTACATGTGTACGTGCACCCACAAGCAATAGGCTTATTACTAACGTTAGAGGTCGATTGTTACACCGCACACCACATTAACGCTAAAATGTCGTTTCATTGTGAAGCCACTGAAGATGTCATTGTACAATTCTTTGACAATGTTAATTATGTGTGATTTTTGGATCTTGTTTCAAAATCATCGAGTGCAGAATTATGTTTTGAAACGGTCATAACGACGGCTTACAAATTCACCAATGACTCCTGGCCATGTGTATCCATGCCATTGATTCGACGGGCCTTGCGCTCGTTTACGGTAGAGCCTACAGTACAGATTTATCGGTGCTATACGGTCATGTTTACTATGCAACTTGCAAGTCGTGCACATACACTGTACATGTGTACGTTGCGCACAGTTTATGACCCTTTTTTATAATCCCACGGTTTAACCATGGAGCAACTAAACACAGTGGCAACATTGGTGCCTAGGTCTACGTCACGAACAGCGCCACCGCGCGTTGGGCAGCATTTGAAATTAGATGAGGCAATTTTTGTAAAAATCAAATTAAAAATAATTAGCCCAATCCAGACAAAAATTAAACGTAAAATTGTTTTTTATTCATATCAATTGATAAAATAACAAAAGAAAATAAATAAGCACAATTTGACTCTTCCTAGGACCTTTAAGCGCCAGGAGTGTACGATCCACTGCATCCGCTCACCACACTAAAGCAGAATTTACCCATCTTATTACACAGGGAAGCCAGATTTGGAGGTACGCATCGTTGGCCAAGAGCGGTACAATGAAGTATTGTATGTTTGGGATGATGTGTCTCCATTCTCCAGTAAAGTAATTACTCACATTGGATTGTATGATCCAGCCAAGCAGAAGAATTCAGTAAGTAACGGCAGAAGTCCGGAGGGAGGGGAGGAGGGGGGGTTGGTTCAGGGGGAAGTCACCTCCTTGATTCTTAGTTTTGTTTTGTTATAATAAAACATTAACCCTAACTCCCTAGGCATTGTACTAAAACAATAAAAATCCTTCAAAATCGTCCAACTGGCTTTGTTGTCTAGGGAGTTAGGGTTAATTCAAACAAAAAATTGCTTCACAGCAAAAGATTTGACATTTTTACCCCTAAAAGGGAGGGGATACTTCTGTGACCTCAATCAAAATAGTTTCCAGGGAAACAATTATGAAGGATGAGGCTACTTTTTTCAAAGGAATTACACCACACCTCCCTTGAAAAAAATCTCCAGCCAATTGCCTGCAGAAGTCTATGACCTACACAAAGTGCACTACTTGTAATTAACAACCTATTCCCATTCCATTGTATTGTACTTAAAAAAACAATGGATTTAGTTCAATCATGACAATGTATTCCTCAGACAGAATAACCAGCTTGCCAAGAACTGGACCCAATTACATAGAGTTACTAAGGGACCTTAGCCAATCTCACCTGCAAAAACCACTGGGTCATTCTCCCAGTATTATCATGAGATTTGCCTGGAAAGCAGTCATGAAACTTCCATTGTTCACTCCCTAATCCATTGACAAAAGAGTGTTCCTGCTGGGTGTAGACCTTTTGAATTGCCAATTAAGCCTTTCCATTGTGCGGACAGATTAATGTTGGGCCAGCCATGCCCAAGCCAGACAAACTAGCATGGCAGGCTTCTGTTGATAAGGTTTTTCTAAAAGTCTGGTAGGAGACTTGGAGTAAAAATAGTGAAGGCGAGAATTTTTGCGGGTGACAATTTAGATTGTTCTGGGTGCAGTTAGTGGGCAAGAGATAGTTGTTGTGTTTGATTATAGCCAGTGTAGCGCCGAGTATGGTAGCACAGAGCTGTATACTCCCCAGGGAGATGAGAAAGTTTAATGACTAGGGGTAATAATATAAAGTGCTTATCACATCGTGATATAAATTGCACTACATAAACCTCCAATATTAATATTAATTTAACTGTATTGTTCAGGTTTTATTTGTTCACGAGAGTAAGCTGAATATTGTGAGTTGCACCATCAATCAAGAATGCAGCATTATTGCTTATGTGACACTAGAGGGCGCTGCCACAGCAACAGAATCGCAGACGCAGAAAAACACCGGGAAGAAGAGAGTGTCACCCTTCCGTTGTAAGTATTGTGAACTTCTGTTGTAAAGTATTGTCAAATCTTATGGGCTCACACATTGGAATGTCATGGTGGAGTTGTAAAGTATTGTCAAATCTTATGGGCTCACACATTGGAATGTCATGGTGGAGTTGTTTATGGGGATATTCATCATCATCATCATTAGGCCAAAAAGTCTCTGGTTTCTGGTCTCCACAAGCATCGCCTCAGACCCGCGCATCGGCATATAAAAAAAGTTTTATTGCTATGAAACGATGTTCAATTGCAGCCAAAAAAAAAACCCAGCAGGATTAGGCTAAAAAAAAAGGTTTCTGGCCTCTGCACGTGTCGCCTCCGACCTGCACGTCAGCATTTTTCATTTTCTTTGCTATGAAACGATGTCCAATTGCAGCCAAAATGTCTGGATCGATTGTGTTTTAAATGTCATTTTTCACATAGGGCTAAGAACGTTTGCCCGATTTGTGAGGCCTCTCTTAGCCACCATACTTTGTCTATGGGAAATTTGGTCCCCGCATATAAATGTATCACATATTTCCCTGTTGGCCAAAAAAAAAAAAAAAATTACCAAAAAAAAGAACAAAATCACCGCACCACTTTTGAAGCCGACCAATGTCCAGAAACCGGAGACTTTTTTTCGGGAGCCATTTAGCTTGTCTTAGTGGATATTGCCTCTTGTGATTAATTTCCTAATCACAAGGTTTCTTAGAGAAATTCTTGCTGGTAGTCCCCGGTCCTCTCCAACAGAAGCAATTTACAGTTAAATGTCTCACTCAAGGATACAAGTACCATGGTCAGGGCCAGGATTCGAACCCACATTCTGAGCACCTATCGTGTTTAGTTTTAGGAATATTTCTTGAAAAAAAGAGGATTGAAATTAAGGGAGGAGGACCAAAGTCATGGTACAGCCAAGCCTTTGAGAAGCCTGGCCAGGCCCAGGCTACCTGGCCTTCTATCTGTCTTTTGCGAGTCCTAATCCTGTAACAATACAGTACCTGCCAATCAACATAACAGGAGCTTCTGGAGGGAAGCAGTTGTGAACAAAGGACAGCTGAGATGTCAGTCAAGTCTGTGTTAACAATAGGAACTGTTTGAGATCTATTCATTAGTAAATGTTCTTTCGTACTCAGCTAGGGGATTATATAGGCCCCCTAGGCCTGGGCAAAGCCAGGGCCGGGCCGGCTTCTCAAAGACTTGGCTGTACCATGGCTTTGGCCCTCCTGCCTAATGTACTTGACCAAGTACCAATATTGTACATTCCCTTTAACCCTTGCGTACGGTATTATTTTACCGAGTGAAGGCGGTGCAGCCAATCAAGAAACAGGGCAAGCTAGAGGGCAAGCTATTCATCGCCCATGAAGTCGCCACATAGCATAATTGAAAGGGTTGTGTTTAGAAATCTCATGAAAAGGCTGTATTCAGAATGCTCTCGAAAGCCTAGTCTATTATATAACACTCCCATTCAAGAACAATATGGTTCACCAAACTATCAGCCTTCTTCTATTCAAGGTGAATTCTCGGCAAATGCAGCTGGAAAATCAATTAATTCACCGGCCCAGTGGCCTGTCCGCAAGCTGCGGCTCTAGCCGTCAACCGTACGCAAGGGGTTTGGTAAGGTACAGGATTGGTAATTTAAAAATAATAATACATGGCTGAATTTTATTGTAAAACTTTGGAAATGTGAAGAAGTTGGTTGTTATCTTCCCTAAAAATAATTGTGATTGTGATACCTTCTCTTTAAAGTGTACAGAGCGTTCCTCGCAGAGATTCTCCCCCAGAATCGTATCTTTGACCTGAATGTGGAGCGGAGGAACCTCTTGAGGGTTCAGTTCCTGTGGGGTCGTCAGCCCAAGGATCGAGATGCCACCAGCCGGGAGTCACGCCTTCTGTTCCTGCTCCACAAAGAATGTAAGCATTTTGTCCTTTTAGAATGAATTTCACAGTTTCCTTGATTGAAGTTTATTGTTTTATGCCCAAACAAATGTCAAAACATCAAAACCTGTGAGAGATATACGTCTCCTTTCATTTCAGTTCATCAAAACCTTTAATAAAAACAATGCACTGGATGACCAGCACATTTAACAAAACACTTATACAAAACAATTGCTTGCTTCATCTACACGGGCTTCTACCAAATTTTATGGAGAAAGGTCTTTCTCTTACGCTGCACCAATGTTATGGAACAATCTACCCGTGCATATTCGCCAATCTAGTTCTGTGAACTGTTTTAAATCTCTGTTAAAAACTCATTTGTTTGAATGTGCTTATTTGTAATCTTGTTCTCTCTCATTGTATTTTTCTATGCATTTTTTTCCCCACGTATGCACTTAGAGGCTTTGGCATTAGGCGCTTTACAAATGTCTATTATTATTATTATATTTATAAAGGGTATTTACAAGACTTTTATATTAAAATAAAAGAATACATTGGACAAGAAATTTGGTTAAAATTATCTTATTATTATTGATTTAATTTTGCTCTACACTGACGTGTGTATAGCACTGTATACTCGGTGCTTTCCGAGTGTCTGTGAAAAAACTACACAGGCGACTCGGGCGGGATTTGAACCCACCTGCTTACTAGTGCAGACGTCTTAACCTCTCGACCACTGAGCTTGCCTGATGACGATTGGCCAGCTAGAATCCTATATAGCAGTGGGTTCCGCGATATATGTAGGTTGGTGAAATTCTTATGTCGGGAGATAAACAATTGATTTAATTTTTGCCCGACACCGACGTGTGTATACACAACCTATACTTATTATTGTAAATTTAATACTCCATGTTTGACATGTTAATGATTTGTGGTCCAAGCTTAGCTGTCAAAAGTGATCAAATAATTATTAACTGTTTTTTTTTCAAATTCTAAATTTGTTATAATTTTTTCTGTTTTTTTCTTTTGTTTAGCTATTGGTCTTTACACCCTTTCGCTCGCAAGAATGGGAAACAAAGGAGTGGTAGGTATTTTGTTTTGTTCACTAAATATTTATTACAGCCCTGGAATTTTCTTCTTGTAGGGGCAAGGCCACTTGTCCTGAGTCAAGGGCACTTGTCCTGAGTCAAGGGCACTTGTCCTGAGTCAAGGCCACTTGTCCTGAGTCAAGGCCACTTGTCCTGAGTCAAGGGCACTTGTCCTGAGTCAAGGGCACTTCCATTAGAATATCAGAATGTCTATGGGAACATTTTTAAGGAGCACTAAGGTCAAGACCAGGTCAATGGAGGTCATGACCTCTGTGTCCTCTGTGAAATTCCAGGCCTGTTATTTGAGTCCTTGGATGCAATTTTTAACCCTAACCCCCAAGCACTGTAAACACGTGTGTGCGTTTAATGCGTACAGCACTGTAAACACGTGTGGGCGTTTAATGCATATAGCACTGTAAACACGTGTGTGCGTTTAATGCATACAGCACTGTAAACACGTGTGGGTGTTTAATGCATACAGCACTGTAAACACGTGTGTGCGTTTAATGCGTACAGCACAGCTACCATAAAATTCAAGTTAATTTCGACCGCTGAATATAATATATTTACCCTCTTTCTCAACTTTTGTTGTTCTGTTTCAAACTTGTTGACGTCTAGGTGATGAGCGCCCCGCCAGACACGCAGCAGGTTCTGGGGAAGTTTATCTGGGCCCAGTGGGACGTCATCAACCAGCGGCTGTTTGTCGTCCTGATGAAGTCCCGCCCATTGGAGGATAAGCTGACGCCCATCATGAAGTGCCTGGAGTTCACCAGTAAAACAACTCCATTCACTAAAATAGTAAGCCTTAGTTTTGAAATTAATATTTTTTATAATAAACAAACTGCTTACAGAATTCATTTCAACAAAGCAAGATTCTAGGAAGAAACAAGACCAGGGTTCATATAGATCTTATCTACTAAGCATTGGTATCACCAGAAGTCTATTATCTACATGAAGTGTGCCACAGAACAAACCAACCGGCTCTTCTCAGCCATTGTTCCAAAAAGAGATCATTACATGGTGTCACCCGAAAGAACTCAAGAACATCTATCTCCATCATGCAAAGCCTCAAATCCTACCTGCATGAAGTGTGCCACTCGTGTACATAACCTAGTCCACGGCATAGTACTCCAAATACAATGGATTTAACCCATTCGTGACGTTTTGTTCCAAAAACTGATGCGCAATGTTTCAAAAAGAAGCAGTGCAGTCTAGGAGACTTACCCGGTGTGTGAGAGAACTGTATCTTGCACACACACACACCTTAGTGTGAGAGAACTGTATCTTGCACACACACACACCTTAGTGTGAGAGAACTGTATCTTGCACACACACACACACCTTAGTGTGAGAGAACTGTATCTTGCACACACACACCTTAGTGTGAGAGAACTGTATCTTGCACACACACACACCTTAGTGTGAGAGAACTGTATCTTGCACACACACACCTTAGTGTGAGAGAACTGTATCTTGCACACACACCTTA
The DNA here is from genome assembly GCA_029582265.1 of Zoroaster sp. YZ-2022. NCBI lineage: Eukaryota > Metazoa > Echinodermata > Asteroidea > Forcipulatida > Zoroasteridae > Zoroaster > Zoroaster sp. YZ-2022. Next base: position 6,038,156 of record CM055818.1, on the reverse strand, counting down.
GTGTGAGAGAACTGTATCTTGTACACACACACACCTTAGTGTGAGAGAACTGTATCTTGCACACACACACACCTTAGTGTGAGAGAACTGTATCTTGCACACACACCTTAGTGTGAGAGAACTGTATCTTGCACACACACACACCTTAGTGTGAGAGAACTGTATCTTGCACACACACACACCTTAGTGTGAGAGAACTGTATCTTGCACACACACACACCTTAGTGTGAGAGAACTGTATCTTGCACACACACACACCTTAGTGTGAGAGAACTGTATCTTGCACACACACACACCTTAGTGTGAGAGAACTGTATCTTGCACACACACACACCTTAGTGTGAGAGAACTGTATCTTGCACACACACACACCTTAGTGTGAGAGAACTGTATCTTGCACACACACACACCTTAGTGTGAGAGAACTGTATCTTGCACACACACACACCTTAGTGTGAGAGAACTGTATCTTGCACACACACACACACCTTAGTGTGAGAGAACTGTATCTTGCACACACACACACCTTAGTGTGAGAGAACTGTATCTTGCACACACACACACCTTAGTGTGAGAGAACTGTATCTTGCACACACACACACCTTAGTGTGAGAGAACTGTATCTTGCACACACACACACCCGCGAGTGTGAGAGAACTGTATCTTGCACACACACACACCTTAGTGTGAGAGAACTGTATCTTGCACACACACACACCTTAGTGTGAGAGAACTGTATCTTGCACACACACACACCTTAGTGTGAGAGAACTGTATCTTGCACACACACACACCTTAGTGTGAGAGAACTGTATCTTGCACACACACACACACCTTAGTGTGAGAGAACTGTATCTTGCACACACACACACCTTAGCATTTGCGCGTTCTCCCCACAGCTGATGGTTCACCTGTGTCTTGTTTAAGATTGCGTCCAGTTCATTATGTTGTATTCCACAGACTGATTTGCAAGAATAATAATAAAGTGACATTGTGAAATAATCTACAGTCTTATGTCTTACGTAGTAACATAAGTTAGTGTGCCAGTCACGTACGAACCTAGTCTAAGGCACTGTAATAATAATGAACACTTATATTGCACTGGTATCCTCCAAGTTTGACGTTCATGCATTAATATTATTACCCCTGTCATCGGGCCAGTTATATCATTCCTAGAACCATCTCAACTCACTGGGGAGTATGCAGCCCATGCTGCCAAATGTGTAGCGCAACGAGCTTAATCAAACACAATTACCATCTCTGCCCTCACAGGTCCCCAAATTCATTGTTCTTGGAGTACTATTCCATGGAGTAGGTCCTTACATGACTGGTACTGTTTGTGTATGTAATCAACGTCTGGTAGAACATAAGACATATATGTACATGTAAGATTGTAGACATTTCACAACATGACAAGCAACAAAATGACTGACAAATGGTCTTAAAGGGACAGTATCATCACGATCAACAGTGCATGGAATCAGAGCACTAATTTTAGATTTTTAGCTCATTGACTGAATATAACACCCCACATGATAAGGTCATCTTACCATCACTGCTGCATAAATGAGCCAGTAATTTCCAGTCACTGTGTTCATCTTGAACTAGGACACCGATTCCATGCCCTGTTGAATGTCTGCTCTGATCGTGATGATATTGTCCCTTTTGAATGTACTAATATATATATATTTTTTTTAAAACATTATAATTTATTTTTGTTATTTGTAGTTGGAGCTTACATTGCCATTCCCGATCAAATACAGCACTGGAAAGTAAGTACACACAAAACTAATATCACGCTTGTCATTTCTCATGATTTTTCCTGATTTCAGGATTTTTGTACAAATCTCCTTTGCCTAAAAATTTTCTTGAAAGAAGAGAAGTAGCCACTAAGGAAAGAAAGAAGTAGCCTGTATTATGTGCAAACCTCTAGTTTCTTGTTTGCGATGATATGGAGAGTCTGTAAATTCTCCAAAGTTAAATATCCAGTAGGTTCTGAGGGCTTTGTCGAAACCAAAAGGGAGACCCAGGCCCGCTACCCATTTTATTTTTCAGGATTTTTAACTTTGTCAAATCACCCCGCTGTAATATGTCTTCAAAATAATTTAAAAAACTGCTGACTACTGACTGATGCAAACGTATGATAATATATAACTGCTGACTACTGACTGATGCAAACGTGTGATAATATATAACTGCTGACTACTGACTGATGCAAACGTGTGATAATATATAACTGCCGACTACTGACTGATGCAAACGTGTGATAATATATAACTGCTGACTACTGACTGATGCAAACGTGTGATAATATATAACTGCCGACTACTGACTGATGCAAACGTGTGATAATATATAACTGCTTACTACTGACTGATGCAAACGTGTGATAATATATAACTGCTGACTACTGACTGATGCAAACGTGTGATAATATATAACTGCCGACTACTGACTGATGCAAACGTGTGATAATATATAACTGCTTACTACTGACTGATGCAAACGTGTGATAATATATAACTGCTGACTACTGACTGATGCAAACGTGTGATAATATATAACTGCCGACTACTGACTGATGCAAACGTGTCATAATATATAACTGCTGACTACTGACTGATGCAAACGTGTGATAATATATAACTGCCGACTACTGACTGATGCAAACGTGTGATAATATATAACTGCTGACTACTGACTGATGCAAACGTGTGATAATATATAACTGCTGACTACTGACTGATGCAAACGTGTGATAATATATAACTGCTGACTACTGACTGATGCAAACGTGTGATAATATATAACTGCTGACTACTGACTGATGCAAACGTGTGATAATATATAACTGCTTACTACTGACTGATGCAAACGTGTGATAATATATAACTGCTGACTACTGACTGATGCAAACGTGTGATAATATATAACTGCTGACTACTGACTGATGCAAATGTGTGGCCATACATTTCGACAATAGCAGAATCTTTCTAGAAAATAAAATAAATAAGGTTGAAGGATTGTTGTGTCGTCAAAATCTCCTGGAGTTAACTTACACCATCAGAGTGACAAAGATTCGTAACGAAGATTGCAATTTTTTAATTTAATTATTTCTCATTTTGGTGCATTGTATTGTCATTGACTCAATCTGTCTGTTTCAAATTATGCTGAATTTGGCCTTGGATGTTTCAGTAAATTTAAAAAAAGAACATTGTCTGAAATGGTTTATTCCTGTGGTTTTTACTCTGGTTTCAGAGAGAAGTATTCAGATGTCACACCAAGCCGGACAATGTCAGGTAATTTATTGTCCTCAGACCTCTAAAAACTAACCACTTAATTCTTGATGAATGCAATCTTTGTAATCCAAAACCTTCCAAAATTATCCAAGATCCATATTTCTGAATGGTTTGCTGGTGAACAAATCGATTGGTGAACAATTTCACTTGTAATACACAAAATTCACAATTGACTATAAATTGTAATTCATGATTTCATGAATTAGTATCACATATACACACAAATATTTCTGATTAGAAAATGTTGCATTGCAAAAGTCTTGAAAGAAAACTTATGGTTGTTGCGTGACGCATTTGGCAGCATGGGCTGCATACTCCCCAGAGGGTTGAGATCATTCTAAGGAATGATAACTGACCCGATGACATGGGTAATAATGTTCATACGCCATGAGTTTCAAACTTGGCAGATACTGACGCGATATTATCTGTCCATACTGTCCATTATTATTATTATTAACCTGCTGCTATATAGGATTGTATCTGGCCAATCGTCATCGGGCAAGCTCGGTGGTCGACAGGTTAAGACATCTGCACTATTAAACAGGAGGTAGTGGGTTCAAATCCTGCCCAAATCACTGAGTAGACAGTGCTTCATATATCTGTCAGTAAGAGCAAACATCAAATCAAGTGTTTCAGCACCTAATCTATCAATCTAATATAGCTTTTTGTACAACTATTAGGTTGATACCATATAAATCAAGCGATCGATTTCTGTTTCAGCAAATCTTTAAGGTATATGTTTTGTTTTTAATACTTTTCTAGAGAGTTCATTCAACATGGAGGTCTTAGTTCAACCTGGTGGCTCGTTCTGCGTCTGCTACCAACACCCCACCAAACCCAAAATACCCCCGACATCATCCACACATGCAGCATCCACTCCTGACACATCCACAATCCACTCACTGGAGCAGTCCCCTACCAGCGATAGTGTGGGAGCCTCCAGCATGGACAGTCTTGACGGCCACCCAACCACTCCGCCAGAATCAGCGGAGACAGACCCTCTCGACATGTCTGCAGCCGATGCAAGACACAGAGCCGTTTCCGATATCTCGTATTTGTCGTCTTCCTCAATGTCCCCTCCGCAGGACTCCGTACATCAAGCCACGAACCTCTCCAGCGACCTTTCCTCACCTTCCTCTTCATCGGAAATCATCTATCCCTCATTGAGTCTTGATGCCCTCTCCTCCGCCCATGACACCACACCCTCGGGTACCCCAAAAACCCCCATTAGCCCACTGTTCTCCCCCTTCATGTGGGGCAACAGGCAGCTAGCCTCCCCTAGCCCCACCACAGAGAAGCTCGATACCGTGGATCTGAACTACTCAGTCTTAATCCTGCACCACATGACGGTCTTGCATTGCAGCGTGCCGCAGATTCCACGGACGTTAGCAGAAAGCACCAAACTATATTTTACCCCGATAGGTAAGTTGGCCTAAGCCTTGGTTTATTAGGACTGTACCTCCATACACAATTATTGCATTTTGTATGGTATTAGCAATGCTTGTATGGAAATCAGTGTAATAAATTGAATTCAATTTAATTGTAAAGGCAAGGCATTTTTCCTTGATGAAGGGCACTTCTGTAGAGTAAATCAAAATGTAATTTCAAGGGAGCGCCAAGACCAAAGGCAATGGAGATAAAACATTTCTATTAATAAGAATTCTCTTCACAACTTTCTTCAATGGAGATAAAACAACATTTCTATTAATAAGAATTCTCTTCACAACTTTCTTCAATGGAGATAAAACAACATTTCTATTAATAATAAGAATTCTCTTCGCAACTTTCTTCACTGGAGATAAAACAACATTTCTATTAATAAGAATTCTCTTCACAACTTTCTTCACTGGAGATAAAACAGGGATTTCAATGCATACCTGTGGTTGTCAGCTGTAAAGCAATCATGCCTGAATGAAAAAATAATAATCGCGATACTATCGAAAATCGCGATATATGTTTGACAATATATCGTGGATGAAAAAAAATCGATATCGCCCAAGCTTATGGGCATTCTCACAGTGGTTTTTCAATGGGAAATAGCAGTTAAACACATATATAAGATTAACGTCACGGCAAAATTTCTATTCATGGTATTTTCACAGACAAAAATTATAACAAAATAATCACTTGTTCCATGTTTTTCCATCAGAAAGCTACATTTTAGTTTACTCACCTGGTCACCTCATGCATCTGCTGAATGTCAGTCCAGAGATTGTCCCATGTTTACATGTCGCCTTCCACGGACCGTCGGTCCCCATCAGCCCCGTTATGGAGGACAATCAAGAAAGCACTGCATTATGGGATAGCCTGCGTGGTTGCCAAACGTTGACCCATGTCAACCGCGAGAAAACATCCAACACGAGTGGTGAGTGTGGACGCAGAAATTTAAGAAAAGTTGTTTGTTTTTTATTCACCTGAGTAGCACCACTGGACAACATTACAAAGTATAGTATCTGCTTTGTGCAAATCCAAGCCCTCTTGTGGTGAAATACACTTCAGCTCCAAGCTAGCGTGAAGATCTCACGTCACGCTTTGAGGCTCGTGAATTACGCCAGATACTGGCCACGGCCGCCATGTTTTTCCTGAGATTCATGTTTGACCGTGGTTGGTAGCCAGCACGCAAGCCTTGAAGCGTGACGTCAGATCTTCAGCGTATCCAATGGAATTCCTTGAATGGTATGCCAGGAGCCTGTCTTTATAATAATAATACTAATAATAATACAAGCATTTGTAAAGCGCCATCTATCTATGTAGACATATATCCTTGATAGGATCAAGTCTTTATCCTTGACTGGTCCCCTGTCTTTATCCTTGATAGGATAAAGACAGGGGACCAGTCAAACTTCGAGCTTGGTCTTGTTTCCAGGGTCTACCTCGTTCTCACTACTAGACCCCGGTGGGGACAATGATTTCAACAATTCTGTATGGGGTAATGTGAACGGTACTCAGCAGCTAGACCTAGATGCAATGTGTGCGTGTATATTTGTGAAGTAGTCTTTAATAGGACAATATCGTCACGATCAGAGGGGACTTTCAACATGACATGGCTTTGGTGTCCTAGAACACAGTGACTGAAAATTACTGGCTTATTTATGCAGTAGCAACTGTAATAATGATCATATCATGTGAGGTATTATTTTCAATCTATGAGTTAACCTTAACTCCCTAGGCTCATTTGCTTACACATAACCTGAATCCTTCCTAACTCCCTAGGCCCATTTGCTTACACATAACCTGAATCCTTCCTAACTCCCTAGGCCCATTTGCTTACACATAACCTGAATCCTTCCTAACTCCCTAGGCCCATTTGCTTACACATAACCTGAATCCTTCCTAACTCCCTAGGCCCATTTGCTTACACATAACCTGAATCCTTCCTAACTTCCTAGGCCCATTTGCTTACACATAACCTGAATCCTCTAAAATCCTTCAGTAGTAAAGCAAGCACATGACATGTATGCACACATGTGTTTCTAATCTGTGATACATGTACATGGCCAGGGACCCTCCCTGCATGCATGGAGCAATAAACAGTGTCCACTGACCCCAAGCACTGACCTTGCAATCACTACAACAAACATGGATGTACATGTACCATGGAAAGGCAAGTATGCCCAATAACCTCAATCCTTCAAAGTCCTTCACTTTAGCAAAGAGCATGTAGCATGTAACCTCAATCCTTCAAAATCCTTCACTTCAGCAAAGAGGATTTTGGAGGATTTGGGAAGGTTAGGGTTAATCTCAATCGAGCACTCCGATTCCATGCCCTGTTGATCGGGACGATAATTTTATTACCCCTTAAGTACATATATCCATGTTTAAACATTGCCATGAAATTATGAACACACTACAGATTTGTCATGGAATGAATTCTTGTTTTTTTTTTTAATCTTAAAGGTGACTGCATTTTCAATGCCGACACGGGTAAAGTGTTTAGAGTGAGTATTAATAAGGATGCCATACCACAGCTACTGGTCCAAGCTGTCAGCCACTCAGTCAAACTGGCTCTCATCCACCTGGTAACCGTACACCTCAGGGACTCTATGCTCATCCAAAAGGTAAAGCAACTTCAGATCAAAGAAGCATATTTTCAGACTTGTATTCGAGTCCTCAAACCTCAAATCTGAGTCCGAGTCTTGAGTCACAAATGTCAAGTCCGAGTCACAAGTCCTTTAAATATGGAATTTTAGCAAGAAATTCAAATATTGGATCCAGACCACCAACATTAGATTTCGGCAATTCTGCCTCCATTGCGATTTTATGATGCGTATAAACTATTTTTATTAAAATTATTTAGTTATTAAGACTTTTTCTGATAATTTCAAGGGAATTTCTTCACGTTGAGCAATCTTCCCTGGGTTTAAAGATGGTTTATATTGAACAGGTCATTTTGCTTCCAAGTCCGAGTCACAAACGCTTGAGTTGAAGTCCGAGTCCCCAGGGTCGAGTCATTGTCACTTGACACCAAAATGCCCTATCATCAAGACACTGGGTGTATTTTCAACTCCAGAGGGCCTTGATGTGCACAGAGCAGATAGGATGTTGTTACCCTGACGACAAGATGAATACTAGCGTTCTGTTTGATTCAGGTGATGAAGGAACTCTCGAAGGATGTGACTAACCTCGATCTGTCCGAGTTAATGGCGGAGCATCTCATGGGGGCGACATTCAACGCCATCAGACGACAGTTTGACAGGGACACGCTGCATCTGCTTCAGTTCACTAATACAGACATTACTAGAGGTCAACTGGTTGAGGTATGAATGAAAATACATGGTATTGATATTAAGGGAGCTAGTCATAACTTGGTGCATTCCTGTATGCGCCATGTGGGAATGAACCAATCAGAGTATAGAAGTGTGTATCATGTGACACAAACTCACAGGCCAAGTTGGAATATTGAAATAAATATTGAAATTTTGAAAACAAAATTATGATGAGTATTTTATATGAATGGGAATAAAAGTTTGACGCTTGGTCTTGGGTTCCGCTGGATAAATTTTGAGTCATGGCCACGGGTGATAAAGAACCAAGCCAAAGGTGACGTCTTTTATCACCTGTGGCCATGACCCTCGGTCTTTATCCTGCGGTTAACCAGTTGACGTCGGGAATATTTATTTTTTTCCGGTCCCTCGTGCGGGTTTATTTTCAGTGAAAAATCTGAAAAAATTTCTAGCCATTAATAATTTTGTTTTGTCAATGAAACTAAGTTCAGACACCCAAATAAACACCTTTACTCATTGACATTTTGAGAATTAAATGGCTAGTTTTTTAATTATGGTTGTGTTTGTTCAGCACAATTAGACTGTTGGCAAGCCCCGATGCAACGGCCTATTAGCGACCTGCACCCGGTCGAAAAGACGGCATACCTGGAGAGAGATCGAATGCCTCGTAAACAATGGATATAAATCCCTCTTTACAAATCCCTGGCTGGTACGTCAAAGGAACCGGTCTTGGATAAAGGGATTTTTTTTTTAGGCAAAAATCAACGAAAAGAGTGAACTCGTTCAGTATTTGCAGTGCATTTTGTCCGGGGCCACCGAACCGTGACCCCATGGACTCCGAGAAATGATTGTGTGTATACAAGTCAGCCGCCACGATGGCACGCCACGTGTGGCGTGTTGACAAGTCTCCCGGTGACACACACAAAAATCGGAATGCATGTTTAGACGCTCTCCGATCCGCTGTCCAAAAAAAAATTGCATGTATGCACGGCCTCCGAAGCAAACTGGTTAAGACTGCGTGACAAACTTTTGTTCCCATTCATAAATGCCCAAGACAGTAGAGAAAATCTCATTGGATAAAAAACATAATCACATGGGGGTGTATTAATGGATGGTAAAGACAAAACTTATCAAATTCAGAGCAGCGTCTATGTGCCAGCTGTTCGCCAGCTGTGTGATGTGCGACGTGGATTTGAACCAATCAGAGTGATGGAGATTGGCATCACGTGCCTGACTCATGTACTTTGGAAGTGTTTCATGTGTCCCCAAAATGTGAATTTGCCCATTTCTATTTGGCTTTATTCAACAAAAATGACATTTTTTTACATTTTGTAAACGAAATCAATACAGGCATTTAAGAATGGGAATAACAGTTCAATCCTTCAAAATCCTTCACTTTAGCAAAGAGCATGTAGCATGTAACCTCAGTCCTTCAAAATCCTTCACTTTAGCAAAGAGCATGTAGCATGTAACCTCAATCCTTCAAAATCCTTCACTTTAGCAAAGAGGATTTTGGAGGGTTAGGGTTTGACCGGTTTTGTGCGTAATCACCGGCGATAAGCTTCAAACTTTTATTCCCTTAGTAATATTTTGTTTGTTTAAATGTGTTTGGTTTTTTCATTCAGACCACGGATGGTGAGAGACTCGTCAGCTTTAGACACTGCAGCTACAACACCAAGCCAAACATCTTCATCCACAAGGTTTGTATCTTGATTCTAAAACTCAAACAATCAAACATACCTATAATTGTACTCATCCACTGTTTCACAACCTAGGGTGCGTTCCCGCAACCCTAACCAGAAACTCGTTTCTGACGTTATATTCTTGACTAGAAACAAGATGGCATAGCTACGCGAAAACGCAAAAGTAACCAGAAAATTGTTTTCAGTTTGCGACGTGTTCAATCATCAACATTTCTCAAAATATACGGTGTAATTCAAATTTTGCCAAAATAGAACTTACTCAGAAGTGCTAGTAATAAACTTGAAAGATATACTGGTATACGAATGATCATTCCATCATGTTTTAACAAATAATTCAACAAAAAAAAGTTAATTTTTACAATCCGCCATCTTGAAACCAAATGTAACCGATCACAAACTTCGGTTCACATTTGGTCAGAGCAATGATGTCATCGCAGCACAACCAAACTCGCGAACATGCTTTAACCAATGACCGGAGCCCAAACATGTTTCTGGTTACGGTCACGAAAACGCGTCCCTGTTATCAAGTTGGTTGACATCGTTATTCAAAGAGAGTAAGCGTACTCCTTCCCTTACCATTCTGTTGTTAACTAGTGCTGGGCGATTAGTGAAATTCCATTCGATCCAATAATTTTAGCTGCAATTGGACATCGTTTCATAGCAAAAAAAGACGCGTAGGTCTGAGGCGACGCACACAGGGATCAGAAACCAGATTTTTTGGGGCCTAATTTGTAATTGCATCGAAGATGCTGGAAAAAAAAATTATTGGTTTTCTTTCTGCATTGTTTTTCCTCTTTCCTCTGTAAGTTCAGAGGGACTTCATAGTGATATACAGTATATAAGAATTGTATATTATTATTAATTAACAGAGGGATTGGATGGAGCGATGTCTGACCATGGAGGTTAGCTCAAGCAGTCTATGGGAAACATTAGAGCAGAGAGTCGTGGCCGCTGTGATCAAACCACCTCAGCGGTTTCACCCTTGCCTCATAGAACGGGAGATTCAGAGACAGAGGGCACAGTCATTAAATGAGGTTAGGAGGCATTGAGGGGTTTATCAGACATCCTGTGGGGTGTCACAGCCGAGCGGTTTGGTGCATTGTTCTCATGATGACTTGCGTTCCGATGGCTGAGTCGTCAGAATGTGATGCGAATACTTGCCCTGACTGTGGTACTTGTGTCCTTATAGGGGCAGTAGCATCACGATCAGAGAAGACTTTCAACAGGGCATGGAATCGATAACCGAGTTTAAGATGAACACAGTGGCTGCAAATTACTGGCTCATTTATGCAGCAGCAACGGTAATATGACCTTAACTTATTATTTTCAGTCACTGAGTTAATCTAAGACAACACTCTGATTCCATGTCCCGTTGATTGTCACGATACTGCCCCTTTAAGCAAGACACTTTACTGTACATTGCTTCTCTCCACCCAGGAGTATAAATGGTTACCTGTGAGGGCAGAGATCATGAATGTGTTTGATTATTCCAACAATTGGGTTGGGTAGTCTTACTGCATGGTGTTCGATTTTGGTGGATTCAGGAAGATTCTCAGCCAAAATTGCAATGGCGTTAGGGTTAATATGCCTGTTTTTCCCAATAGACCACTGCAGGCACTCATACCTTACATCCCTTTATACCCGTTTACCCCTCAGGGAAATCTGACAAGGCAGGGTCCGACCCAGCGCACCTCCTTCCTGAAGAAGATGGCCGCCTCGGCACGCCGTGCCATGACACCCACCAAGAAGTCTGCCATCACCATCCAGCCGGTGAGAGATAACTCCTTGGTCTTGATGGAGGAAGATACGCCGTTGGCTGACAATACCCAAGACACAATTCTAAACTTGGTAAGAATTTGCAAGATATTTCTCAGATATTTCTACATTCTATATTTCAACTTGCAGGATATTAAATTTGCAGATACATGACTTTCTATATTGTATATATAGCAAAGATACATACTGAACTTAATATGAACTTTCAATATATAGTAATTTAATCCTAACTACCCCAAAACCTCCAAATTCCTTCTCCTGGTTTTGCCTGATTTTGATGGATTCAGTACTCCACAGTATAGCCCAGCGAATAGAGCATGTAGCCATGTGTACCAAATCCATCAAACTCCACCGGCTGCTTTTGTTGGATTCAGTACTCCACAGTATAGCCCAGCGAATAGAGCATGTAGCCATGTGTACCAAATCCATCAAACTCCACCGGCTGCTTTTGTTGGATTCAGTACTCCACAGTATAGCCCAGCGAATCGAGCATGTAGCCATGTGTACCAAATCCATCAAACTCCACCGGCTGCTTTTGATGGATTCAGTACTCCACAGTATAGCCCAGCAAATAGAGCATGTAGCCATGTGTACCAAATCCATCAAACTCCACCGGCTGCTTTTGTTGGATTCAGGACTGTGTATAGCCAAGACATGGATGCTTTGCATTTGCTACAGTACCAATTTCATCAAAGTCCAACAATTGGGGGTACCTTTTTTACTGCATGTTGATGGATTTTGGCAGAGTTTGGATGGTTTCTCGCCAAAATGCCTTGGTGGGGGGGTAGGTTAATGATATTTTGCCATCCATTAGAGCAAGTTTACTAATTGTATACATTGCATTCTCCGTTCATAATTGTTTTTGATTAATAATAAATTGTAATCGATGATATTGTTTAATTACCTGCTTGTTTGTTTGTTTGTTTTGTAGACAATGGATACATTGTTATCCCACCTGGAGCGATATTCCAGCCAGTCTGTGAGTCGGGACAGACTTATCAATATAGCTCAGGAGTATGTGACATGTCAACTACAGCAAGCCAAGCAGCTGGTACTGCTGTTACTACACTCCTGCGGGTACCCAGACGCTCGTACAATACCACGCAGTATCGTAACCCTGTACGTATTGTTTTTGGAAATTAGATATAGAATCACGGGTGAACCTTAGAGATTTGTTGAAATATAAACTCCCATCATAGCATTACAATGTGAGCAGGTATGTCAGTATTACATATCAAAACATATTACGCCTTCAAATTAAATTTACCAGGGGTGCGTTTTTGCGACCCTGACCAGAAACATGTTTGGGCTTCGGTCATTGGTTAAGCGTTTTCGCGAGTTCAAAATTACCCCATTAATTACCCCATTATCAAATAAAACAATTATTATCTCAAAAATAACTTGTAGTACACTTATCAATCATCATGAGATATGATTTCATCTGAATTGATTTCAACTTCAGAGAAAACAGGAATTGTCATGTCGAATTAATAAATAATTGCCATACAAAAGACTTGTCTCTGAAGGGGGTTATTTGCCTAAAATTGCAGATGAAAAAGTTAAAAAAAGATCAGTGATGCATCTAATAAAGGTCTTTATTTAGGGGATTTAAAAAAAAAGTTTCTTTGACGGAGCAAGCATTGCTATTTTGTTGTCTCTGTTTACTAGGAAGAAACCATCCCCGATGGGTTATCAACTCTTCAGTCTTATTGATGCTATTTTGTTGTCTCTGTTTACTAGGAAGAAACCATCCCCGATGGGTTATCAACTCTTCAGTCTTATTGATGCTATTTTGTTGTCTCTGTTTACTAGGAAGAAACCATCCCCGATGGGTTATCAACTCTTCAGTCTTATTGATGCTATTTTGTTGTCTCTGTTTACTAGGAAGAAACCATCCCCGATGGGTTATCAACTCTTCAGTCTTATTGATGCTATTTTGTTGTCTCTGTTTACTAGGAAGAAACCATCCCCGATGGGTTATCAACTCTTCAGTCTTATTGATGCTATTTTGTTGTCTCTGTTTACTAGGAAGAAACCATCCCCGATGGGTTATCAACTCTTCAGTCTTATTGAGAGATTCTACATGGCTTCACAGTCTGTCTGCTTTCCAGTTCCTCCTGGTAATAATTATATTCTTATCTGGCCAAACAATTTCAATGTGATTCAAATTACCCGCCTAACAAGTTACACCAACCTGCGTAGCAAATCGTGCCAACCCTTGTCGTTATAATTTTGATTCAATTCACCCCCTATCAAATTGCGCCAACCCTAATCGTTATCAGTGTAATTCAAATTACCTGCCTAACAATTAAATTACACCAACCCTAATCATTATCAGTCTAATTCAAATTACATACCTAACAAATTACACCAACCCTAATCATTATCAGTGTGATTCAAATTACCCGTCTAACAAATTTCACCAACCCTAATCATTATCAGTGTGATTCAAATTGCCCGTCTAACAAATTTCACCAACCCTAATCATTATCAGTGTGATTCAAATTACCCGCCTAACAAATTACGCCAACCCCAAGTGTGATTCAAATTACCTGTGTAGCAAATCGTGCCAACCCTTAATCGTTATACGTTTGATTCAAATTACCCGCCTAACAAATTACGCCAACCCTAATCATTATCAGTGTAATTCAAATTACTTCCCTAGCTTATTATGCTGACCAGTGTCACTTTGGAGGAGAGGGATCATGTAATTACTATGTAGATAAACATTATCGCAAATAATTGCTGATTACCAATAAGACCCTCAAATAACACAAAAATGATATATCAGAAATAAACTATAGAAACGTGAAACTATATCAGTACAATGCTATACAAAATACCATTGTAATAGCAGTTGATTTAGTCAGGTCCCATGATGACTGAAATAAGATAAAGCAGCAAGATTGAATTCTATTACCGCAGGGTTCAAGACCTTTTTCACGATTGTATCACAATTAATTTGACAAAGTCAGGTTTCAAGAATGAGTGAAATGAAAGACAACATATGCTTCCAGACTATTTTACTATAAAAATAACATCACCAAAAACAGTCTAGTTAGTCTGGTCCCACGTTGACTGAAGTAAGATATAGAATCTAATGAAATGATTGGATTAATAATCTCTATTCACACAGGGTTCCAGACCTATTTCTCGATACAAGGATTACGCTGCCTTGAGCCTTGCATGTTCCTGCAGTATGTTGACCACGGCGTGCTAAAGTTGACTGAGGAATTCGTTTCGCGTCTGATGCAGGAAATCCCCGACGACGACCAAGAGATGGTCAATATGAAGATAGAGATTATCTCAAGACTACCAAAGGTGGGGTTGATAAGCAGTGACGGTCAGGGAGGGGTTTTGAGCTATGCTTGTACCAGGTACCCAGGTTTGCGGGTACCCGACCGTGGAGTTCAATACCCGGTTCCTTTTTACAGATTCGGGTATCCAAACATCACTTTTTAGAATCTGATTTAACTTTTCAGAAACCAAAATACCAGTCTTTGATGAACACTCACTGATCTTCCATATTTAGGTTTCAGGTACTTTGTTTTATTTCATCAAATTAATAACAATAATTAGGTGTTATTCTCCTTCTTCTTCTTCTCCTTAACTCTTCTCTACATCGAAAGTGCAAGTTAACAATTTCACACAACCTTGAAACTTCACACATATAAAGACCTTATCATGTAGATGAATCTAGAAGTTGTTACGTAACGTCATCAGGTATCATATTACAAGCCATTTAAGTTTTAAAAATGACCATTTGCTATCGACTGTATATCAAAATATACTAAAGCTATGATGTTCATAATCTGGGATCTGATAGATCAAGGCTTAGGCAACATTTGAAAAGTTAACGTCAAAATCGTCTGACATTTGCTTCCGGTCGCATCGAAGGTCAAAGTTTTGATTTGTTTTTTCTTCAAAATTCTTTTCTGGGCCAAATCCCATTGACTTAACACACACAAGACACTCGTGGTTCTGGGGCCCATTGTTTACAAACCGCAGAGACTGAGATCGTTATCTACTGGAAAACAGCTGGCGGTCTTCACGGGACGTTATGTGTCACAGGCTAAAGCTCTTGCAGGATAAAATATATTTTATAGATGTGTGGTTGGGCGTTTAAGCCAATAACGGATGCGCTGCAATATTTCTAAAACCATAGATCGTATTAACTTAATACTGCAGTGTCATTTTTGTACGAATGGAAAGGGCTGTTGAAAAAGCCAATACCGAAAAGCTATTTCTTTGAAATGAGTAAGGCAACTTGCTTTTGAAAACAATCTTAAGTCACATTTTAACAATGATCCCAATTGATGAGGACATCAATTACCGTCACTTCCGAACACCTTGAGTTTGTTCACAAACTCTGAATTTCTAGTTATCAATATTTTTGTTTGTTTGTGTTTATTATTATTTGATTATGAACGAAATGATATAAGATTTAAGGCTATGCACGGTGGAGTATTGATATCATTTTGGTTTGCATTAATGGTAATGAATGCTTCTGTGTTGTGTTGTGTTAGGCCTATGCATCACACCAAGAATTATCAAACTGTGTTGTGTTGTGTTAGGACTATGCATCACACCAAGAATTATCAAGCGCGGTGGCTCACGTTGGAAAATCTGTTTTTTCCACCCACTTGTTTACGGGTACCCGAGAACCGGTCCATTGCAGTGACCGGGTACCGGGTACGTACCTGGTTCCATAATTACCCATGGATGCACAGCAGTATTTTGAGCAGTGAAATAGTGGAGAGTTTTTCAGTTGGGGTAATAAATACATGAACATGTAGTTGGGAGTTTGATGTACTTCAAGGGGTCTGAACCACAGACATAATAATGTGACCCGCTCTGTGAAAATGAGTCACATGTCGCACCATGCATTTGTAATGGGCGATGAAATGTTGAGAGGGTGTGTTTTTTTTTAACATCTGATTTTTGACATCATTAGGATCTAAATTTTCTTAATATTTTTTACATAAACATCAATTTCAGTCAATAAAATATTCAAATCAATGATTTTTGCGAGTACTTTGTTTCAAATATGTCATTTGTTTTCATTTGAATGCTTGTTTTCCTAACAATAAATTGTGTTAATTATGCACATATATTACAAATGCCATATCTCCATAATGCAATATGCCACACACATCTAACATATACCAAATTAAAGCCGATGACGTACTCTTTTCAGCTACATAGAAATGTATATTTGTCAAATTTGCATCTTGTGACTCACATCTATAGACGTCAGGACACCATAACGTTGACCACGCCTTACTGTGTTCCCATTTTTTGGGCTGTGTACCCTCATTTTATCGAGACCCAGGATCCACCCCTAGTAGATTATCATATTGCGAAAGCCTGAAAACTTTTACACAAAATGGCTTTCCATGTTTTTATTTTCAGGGTGGATTAATAAAGGCTCTCCAGCACTGGAATCACCCAATCAGCCGACAGTATTTAGCTAAGCAGTACGTGGCGGACACACTCAAAGAAGGTAGGTATCTTTAAAAGTTTACTTTTCATTTCAAGGGAGTCTAGCCGTGCAGTCCAATATATCTGCATGAAGTCTAGATTACAATCATTGGTTCCCATGGTGATGTCTTATCAGGAGTTGTTATATTGAGAGGACAATTTTTGCCTTGTAGGTAATTAATAATAATAATAATAATGTGTGGACTTATGTAGCGCACGTATCCACCAACTGAGTGGTGCTCAAGGCGCATTATATTATTACCCCTGCTCATAAGGCTCATAAGGCTCATAAATCATTCCTGAAACCATCTCAGCTCCCTGGGGAGTATACAGCTCAATTGCTGCCAATACAGCGCATATAGGGCTAATCAACCAACTCTGCCCTCACAGGTACCCATTTAACCCCTAGGTGGAGAGAAGCAATTATGGTTAAGTGTCTTGCTCAAGGACACAAGTGTCACGGCTGGGATTCGAACCCACATTCTGCTGCTAACACCAGAACTTGAGTCCGGTAAGCTAGACCGCTCGGCCACGACACTCCATTATCTGAACCAAATCAATAATAGTGAGTGGAGTACAGGGTATCCTCTTTGTTTACATTGTAGCCCTCTAGTGGTCAAAATGCACTTAGTCTCTGACTTCAGGGCATTTTGTAGCACCATGTTAGGCCATAAAAAATAAGTCTCCAGTTTCTGGTCATTGGTTGGCTTAAAAATATGTGTGGTGGCGCGCCTTTTTTTGTTTTTGTTTTTTTGGCCAACACGGAAATACGTGATACATGTATACGCGGGGACCAAATTTCTCATATACAAAGTATGGTGGCTAAGAGAGGCCTCACAAATCAGGCAAACATTCATACCCCTATGTGAAAAAGTAAAAAAAAGCACGGCAGAATTCCAATCGATCCAGCAATTTTGGCTGCAATTGCACATTGTTTCATAGAGAAAAAAATTAAATAAAAAATGCCGACGTGCAGGTCTGAGGCGACGTGCGCGGAGACCAGAAACCAGAGACTTTTTTTCGGTGGCCTTATGGTCCGTATACATACAATTGTGTGCAGTAATATCACCATAGTTACAATCTACGTCACTTGAATAATCCTCTAACCCATCTCCTTCCAAAACATACCTTTTCCTACATGTATATCTTTGAACATCCATTGTGGACTTATCACTGGGAACAAGTTTTTTGTTTTATCTGAAAATGGATTTTTCACTGGCAATTTTGTGTGTTTTTATTTACATTGGAAAACTCCTTCCTGGTTTTAGCATTTGAATGTTAATAGAGCCAGCGCTAGTGATATGCTGGCCTGATGACTATGGCGCCCTCTATAGACCTAGTATGGGCCAATATTACGATTATGCATCGCAGAATTGAAATTCAGTATACATGTATCTGCAGAAATCTAGGTTACCATACAAAACTTTGGTTTCCATGGCGATGTCTTATCTGATAGTGTTATTTTTAGAGTTAGCTGAAAGTTTGCCAAATTGTTTTTAGTTGGCAAGGCGGTTCTCCTTCAATAAGGAAATATAATAACTGTTTTATGACGCAACAATTTTTATCACATTACATCGTTTGGCGCTCTATGACCATCAATCCACCAAGATTAGTCATGAAAGACCTGTAGACAATCACTCAATACAATGAAGATTTATCACTCACTTTAAGAACTTTTTTCAGATTCAACACTTTCTGACGGCTCATCAGTCATAGCAGGGGTTGTGTGAGGCTCATCAGTCATAGCAGGGGTTGTGTGAGGCTCATCTGTCATAGCAGGGGTTGTGTGAGGCTCATCTGTCATAGCAGGGGTTGTGTGAGGCTCATCTGTCATAGCAGGGGTTGTGTGAGGCTCATCAGTCATAGCAGGGGTTGTGTGAGGCTCATCTGTCATAGCAGGGGTTGTGTGAGGCTCATCTGTCATAGCAGGGGTTGTGTGAGGCTCATCTGTCATAGCAGGGGTTGTGTGAGGCTCATCTGTCATAGCAGGGGTTGTGTGAGGCTCATCTGTCATAGCAGGGGTTGTGTGAGGCTCATCAGTCATAGCAGGGGTTGTGTGAGGCTCATCAGTCATAGCAGGGGTTGTGTGAGGCTCATCAGTCATATCAGGGGTAGTGTGAGGCTCATCAGTCATAGCAGGTGTTGTGTGAGGCTCATCTGTCACAGCAGGAGTTGTGTGAGGCTCATCAGTCATATCAGGGGTTGTGTGAGGCTCATCTGTCATAGCTGGGGTAGTGTGAGGCTCATCTGTCATAGCAGGGGTAGTGTGAGGCTCATCTGTCATAGCAGGGGTAGTGTGAGGCTCATCTGTCATAGCAGGGGTCACAGAGAAGAGAGGCGTATCTCCCTCTGCATCAAAGTACACACTGCCATAGTGTGTAATGAAGTTGTCAGGATACTGAGCCCTGGTAGCGTTATTCAGCTCACACAGATGCTTGTCGCTCTTGTAATTGACTGAGTAGCACTGAGGATCAGCATGGCAATAACTCACACAGTGGACATGAGATCGGGTAACTGTCTGTCGATATGAAGCTTGCCGTAACTCTTTATTCTCTGCAGGTAGAAACTCTCTCGTCTTCATCTGACGGTTACATGAAAGTGCTGCAGATAGAGTGACTTGATCGACGGTAAAAATGATGAACACTAGAATTACAGAGCCAAGGAAATGTTGTGGTGTTGCCATCTTGGCCATGCTTAATACAGATTGTATAAGTCCATAGTTTCAGTAAGGACACTTGATATATTAAGTAGATATCTTAGCTGCAGGTAGTATGGTATGAGCATCTATGTGTACACTGAGGATGTTTGAAAATGAAGATGGACTTTTGATGGCAACTGCCTTTATGTTTCACAATCCTGTATAACCTTACAGTTGTATAAACTCAAAATGGATTGGACTTTATAATTAAAAAATGGTGTCAAATTTTCCTCATACCAGGGAATATTTGACATCTGTTGCTAATTAAAGGCCAATCCAATTAATTTCTATTTAATCAAGGTTACAAAATATTGGTTTTCATTGTGGTCTCATATCAGATGGTGTTACATTCAGAGTATAATTCTTGTAAGTAATTTTCTGGGTCAAATCGTTAATGGTAGGCTGGGTTCCACAGTGAGGTGATATTAAAACTCTGCTTCTAGAGGTAATCATGCTTTGACGTGTTGCAATTCAATTGATCATTCGAAAGTCGAAGCTATAACACATTACTTTCCAATTTGATTTGAGCAATTATGTAGGACAAATCAATAATAGCATGAGTAGAGTTGTGCAGGTGTTATATAATTAGCAGGGATGTAAGCTTTTCCTATAAGTTACACTTTTTCCTATAAGTGTTTTTAAAATTCATAAGAATCAAGAGATATGTACAGAAACCAACCAATGTCTGTAAATGCATCCATACTTCATAAGAATCAAGAGATATGTACAGAAACCAACCAATGTCTGTAAATGCATCCATACTTGATAAGAATCAAGAGATATGTACAGAAACCAACCAATGTCTGTAAATGCATCCATACTTGATAAGAATCAAGAGATATGTACAGAAACCAACCAATGTCTGTAAATGCATCCATACTTTATAAGAATCAAGAGATATGTACAGAAACCAACCAATGTCTGTAAATGCATCCATACTTCATAAGAATCAAGAGATATGTACAGAAACCAACCAATGTCTGTAAATGCATCCGTACTTCATAAGAATCAAGAGATATGTACAGAAACCAACCAATGTCTGTAAATGCATCCGTACTTCATAAGAATCAAGAGATATGTACAGAAACCAACCAATGTCTGTGAATGCATCCGTACTTCATAAGAATCAAGAGATATGTACAGAAACCAACCAATGTCTGTAAATGCATCCATACTTCATAAGAATCAAGAGATATGTATAGAAACCATCCTGTGAATGTTTCAACTTATTTCATTGTGTTGTAACGGAGAAAGTGAAAATGCATGCAGATTTTTTTTATGCATTTTAGCGTGGATTCTTACACTGCCATACCCACAACGTGGTAGACAGACCAGTCACGGTAGAAGTAACCACAGCCATCTTGATTATAATAAAACCTGTTTTCTTGTTTATTTGGAGTGTCGTGGCCTTTAGTACATACATTGTATAAGCCTGCTGTCCCTTCCAAGTAATCTTACAAAATCAACTGTGTGCCACCCTAGGCCACTGTAAATGTTTGAACATATTAGTATGGCCTGTAATGTATCAATGGGAGACCACTTTACCCTGCAATCTCAGTGGTGTGACAGTGCACAGAAGGGTAACCATAGGAGGCCACTGGCAACAGCTAATGGCTTGGAGTGGCCTGAATGGGTTGTGTCAAAAATTGCACTGATTGTAGGAGGGTTATAGGTCCTAAAATGTTTTTACTCTGCGTGTTATCTGATGCAATATGATCATTTTCAGGACCAAGTTTGAAAAGTACTCTGACTCATGATACAGTTTTGAGTAGGGCCCAATCTTTTGATTTTCCAACCCATTCGACACAAATATTTGTATTAAATTCTTCTATTGGGGGAGGAGAGGTCGGCTTTGTAAAACGTTGGGGGATGGCTCCTTAGAAACCACCCCCCCCCCCCCCACGGATCTTCCCTTGATATACGTGTATGGAAATTAATGTTGATGAATTGAACATTGGATTGAATTGAAACTAAAAGTAACAATTTGAAATTGATTTTTTCAGGTTTATTTGCTTGGATCATGGACTTTACAGCTGCATTGGTTTATAATAAGATATGTTGGTTTTTCTTATTTTTTACAGAGGGCTCCAAAGTGATGGATTTTAGGAATCGTCCGTATCGTAGTGCATCTCAGATCTCAAGTTCAGGTAATCTTATATTCTACATCTATGAAAAAACAATGTATCCCTAAAAAAAAAATTTGTCCCGAAATAATCAAAATTTTTACTTTTATCTATTAGTATGCACAATTATTTTTGGCTTGCATCTTTAATCAGTCATTTTCAAGGCCCTAAAACAATATATTTCAATTTGTGTTTTCTTGTTAATCAGGTACTTTTGATCAACCAAGCGTTGCATCCACATTCCCTCCTCTGTCAACACTGCTAAGACTCCTTGAAAGCAAAGGTATGTACTTATGCATCTCTAGCTCCATGTCTGGAACTTCACTGAGACCATGGAGGGACTCTGTAGCCCTGGTGCCCCTTGGTGCCCCTTAAAAATGTTCCCATAGACATTCTGATATTCTAATGGAAGTGCCCTTGACTCAGGAATAGTGTCCTTGCCCCTATAAGAATGGAATTCCAGACCTGTCTATCTACTGTTATCCTACCCCCTACTCACCCACACTGCCCCACATCCACCCTGGGGATTGTTACACATGAATTGTCCATATTCTCTCATATGGGAACACGCACAATGGAATACAAATCTAGATATTTAACACTCAGCATTGATTTTGTTTTACCACAGTGATTCTGAAGTTATACAACAAAACTGTTAATTATTCAGACATTTTCCAAATGTCTACAAATGAACTCCTTCGTATTAAGTAACCTTTGCAGGGTTTATAAAATGGTTAATATTGGACAGATTATTTTGCCTTCAAGTCCGAGTCACAAACCTTGAGTCTGAGTCCCAAGGGTCATTGTACACTCGTGTCTGGTATCCATTCTGTGCACGCCCTGTTGAGGGCCTACTGCAGCAGTCGCTTATCACTGGTTAGCGTATGCTATATATTGACTCCATTTACAGTAAAATGTTACCAGGGAAGAATTCTCACCGAATCAAATATATCAATAATGGGGTTTGGTACCCACAAAATGCCCTATTCACAAAGACTGGATTCATTGTCGCCACTAGAGGGCTACAGTGCGCACAGAATGGATTGTCTCATGCAAGTCTCAATTGTACTATTTATATTGTTGTCGGTATTTATTTTGTTTTGGGATTTCAGATCCGAACATCCGAAACATCAGAAGCAGTGATGGAGAACATCACCTAGACCCTAAGTTTGTGGAGAAGGTAGCTCTGTTACAAACTGTGGAAAAGTATGGATCAGACCTGAGTGCTGTGTCTTTCTAGGTATGAGTACACCTGTCTTGCTTGTCAATCAATCAGCATAGATTGACCAATAAGATGCTGTGTCTTTCTAGGTACATGAGTACACCCGTCTTGCTTGTCAATCAATCAGCATAGATTGACCAATAAGATGCTGTGTCTTTCTAGGTATGAGTACACCTGTCTTGCTTGTCAATCAATCAGCATAGATTGACCAATAAGATGCTGTGTCTTTCTAGGTATGAGTACACCTGTCTTGCTTGTCAATCAATCAGCAATCTACTTTGTTCCCAGGGTCTACTTGTTCTCACTACTAGACCCTGGTGGGGAAAATAATATGCAAGAACCAGTATCAATAACTTTTAAGAAAGGCAAAAAGAAACAATTTGAATAAATATCAACAAGTACACAAAGTTTCCTCAGACTCGGATACAGTTTATTTACTGTACAAAAATAGTCATTGCAAAATGAAAACTTCTATGGGTTTATATTTTATAATTTGAACTTGCAAATCCCTTTTTTTTTAAACAAAACGTTTGACTCAAAAAGGAAAAATGGATGTTATGACATTTCTGAAACTTAATGTCAGAAGCATAGTTTTATTATTTTATTAAATTATGTTTATTAATGTTTAATTTTGCAGTAATTTAAAATTTCTACATTATTACACATCTCTATCATTTTGAATTCATCAAAGTTCATTGCTCTGATACAAAAAAGAATTTCTGTCAAACAGCAAAACACACCAGATATATCTTGAAATTTTTATTGGTATAAATTCTACTAATATTCTTAGGAAGGTTTACATTTGCAGCATGGGAAGATGTGTTGGTTCTGAGATGAACCAGTAGTTTTTGTACAATTTGACATTTCAATCAGTATGATCTTATGGTCTTTAAGAGAAAATCAGAGAATGCTAATGAAAGATGTTGAGTTACCAAAACAAAGAAAAAGAAAAAAAAACACCAGTTCTTCTCGGCACACTCACAAAAGAGAATTTATATGGTGATACCCCAGACCTTCCTTAGGCCCTTTTCGAAACCACGGCTTCGCCTTCGTCTCCGGCTTAGGCTAGCTACACTCAGGCCCTTGGTTGTTTTGACTAACACATACTTTGCATTCAGGGCTTCAGACAGGAGGACGGAGCCGGAGCCCAAGCCGTGGGTTCGAAAATGGCCTTAGATTATGTTTTCGACCATGCAAAGCTTCAAAT
Source organism: Zoroaster sp. YZ-2022 (assembly GCA_029582265.1). NCBI lineage: Eukaryota > Metazoa > Echinodermata > Asteroidea > Forcipulatida > Zoroasteridae > Zoroaster > Zoroaster sp. YZ-2022. The sequence goes on along the minus strand of CM055818.1, from coordinate 6,013,923 downwards.
CTTGTATAATCATAATGTGTACTTATATATGACCTGCTCTGGCAAAACCTGAAACTTCTCGGCATTTACCATAATGTAAAACAGCCCTGAAAAGGTCAAAAACTTACCCCAGGGACCAGTTTTCATGTCACCATATCGAGGATTTTCTCTATATTTTGATGGAATAAGAAAAATCCTGAAATGTGTTGTAATATACTACTCAAAACAATTCAGGGAACACCGGAATTATATCAATTGAAGCAAGATCATTTTCAGATAAACACAATGTTTCACAGAATTTATGATTTAACAAAGAATTTAGACAGGCATGTGTGGCAGATTGAACACGGCCATTGTGTCAATATTGCTGGTACATGACATCATTGCACATGGCCCAAACCTATTTGATGTTAAAAAATCTGGTGTTCCCTAAATTGTTTTTAGGGAACAATACAAATTTCTATATATGTGATAGCACCACGTAATATCTCTAATGAGTTGTAATGGTGTGGCACTCCAATGAAACAAGTGGTATAATACAGATTTCTATATTTACTGTTGTAAAGGAAGGTATGTCATAGCACCATGTGATATCATTATTGAGTTGTAATAGTGTGTTGGTTCTGAGAAGAACCTGTGATTTGACATCTCAATGATTAAACATTTCAATCATTATACTCTGATCTGCAAATGAACATATTTAATTCTCATGAAAATCGTTCAGTAATAAATCTTGCAGCAATATTAAATGATCTAATTATAATCAATGAAATGTGTACATATCAGTTTAAAAAGCTAAAAGTGTATTGTACTTCTGCAAATGTATGTTTTAGATAATACAGATATATTTTAATAATGGAGGAATTGAATAAATTATTTTATGACATTATATTGCTATCTTTGGAATTTGTCTGTTTGTCAAAGTAAAGGGAAGGGATAACATTGGTATTCTTAAAAAAAACAAATTATGGCCTAATCTTACAAAATGAGTCTGAAATAAACACAACTACTTCTGTGTTACAGGATCTTAATCATGGCTTTGCACAATGCAATTCAATAGAAATTACCACTTTATTTCACCCCATAAACGTCGTTCATTCACAAGACATTGACAAATGTTTTGTAGAAAATGCAAGATTATGTGGGTTTTCTTCTGAGCTGACAAAACCCAAAAGTGAAAAATTTCCTTAACCAGTTCGCATCGGGAATAAAAAAGTTATTCTGGGCCCCTGTGGCGGGTTTCTTTTTCCCACACACACGTTAATGGAAGCTTCCACAGCGCATGGCCACATCTTCCGAGCATGTCACCATACACGCGTGGCTCAACCGGACATGCATACAAATATTCCAGAGTTTCCTATGGCATGTATAGATGCTCTCCGATCCACGGTGCAAAAAAAATTGCGTGTATACACGGCCTCCGACACGAACTTGTTAAAACTCTTGTTGAAATCCGGTCACAATTATCAGAACAGGTCTGTGATTTCCCAGGATTTTTCCTTATTTCAGGATTTTTTACAAATCTCCCTTTCCCTCAAACGATTCTTAAAAGTAGAAGTAGCCACCAAGGAAAGAAAAAAGTAGCCTGTATTGTGTCCAAACCTCTAGTTTGTGGGGATGTGGAGAATCTGTAAATCCTCCAAAATGAAACATCCAGGAGGTTCAGATGGCTTTGTCCTCTAGACCAAAGGGAGACCCAGGCATGTTACCCATTTTTCAGGATTTTTTACTTGAGTGAAATCACACCCCTGTCAGTTTCAGAGTTGATGATCATATTCACCATCCCTTGAGATCTTTCTGTCTGAGATGTTCATAACATTGTAAGAACAATTAGAAGTGTTCCCAACAGAAATTGTATCTGAACAAGATCTGTGTTACAATTAATACATAGTTTGTGGTACCAAGGATCTGCCCTCTATATCCAAGGGCCCCTCAGAATTGAGGTTTGGCTCCAACCAAGATATACTACCCCCTTAATTTAGGTTTCTGGCTCCGCCCATTGAGTAGTCCCTCTCATGTCTGGTGCCCAATGTTATTATGGTTGAAAATGTGGCTTGCAAATAGGTTGGTTCTACACATGTTGGCACACCCATACTCCACTTGGTTGGTTGCTTCTAACATCAGGATCTTATGCGAAAACAAGCCCTCTAAAGTCTAGGATAGCTGTTACATAATACACCTTCCCAGGTAAGAAACAAGGGATGGATGGGTTTTGTACAGTTTGTAAAAATACAAGCATTCTGCAACATGTTTTAATTTATGAAAGCTAATTCTTAGGATTACAAAATAGCTTTGTCACCCAGGGTACTCCCCAGTGGTACCCGGGCAATCATAAAAGTACACAAACCTACATAGGATTGAGATCGCCCGGGTACCATTGGGGAGTACCCTAGGTGACAACAACCCCTTCTGCATTACTAATGTACATATAGGATCGAGACTGCCCGGGTACCGTTGGGGAGTACCCTGGGTGACAACGACCCTGTCTGCATTACTAATGTACGTACAGGATTTAGATTGCCTGGGTACCGTTGGGGAGTACCCTAGGTGACAATGACCCTGTCTGTATTACTAATGTACATATAGGATTGAGACTGCCTGGGTACCACAGAGCTGCCAACTCTTCCGGATTCTGCGGAAGACTTCGCGTATTTGACGGTAATTTACTTACTTAAAATATATGCAAGGAGGCCTCTCCTTTTGGTGCCAAAAGGAGAGGCCTCCTTGCATATATTTTAAGTAAGTAAATTACCGTCAAATACGCGAAGTCTTTCGCAGAATCCGGAAGAGTTGGCAGCTCTGGTACCATTGGGGAGTACCTTAGGTGACAAAGGTATTTTGTAATGCTCACCAATCTATAGATGACATCATATCGTCACAGTTTCATGAACTGACGTGAACGCTTGAAAACAAAAAATTTGATAAATTTTAGTTATGTCAATCTTCAGAAGGCAGTTACTGATACCTTTCTTTCAAGTCTTGAAATGCATTAGATTCCTAATTACAGTAATTTAATTTAGTTAAAATGAAGTGAAAATTGAGTTTTTCGTTTTTACAGAGTGACAAGATTGCAGCCTTGTGCATGTATTACTGCACGTTGACATCCGGACGATTACTAGAGCAGACTAGTCGAAACGTTGAGAACTAACCAACCGGCTCTTCTCAGAGCTATCACTTCTTCCAAGAAGAGATCATCATATGGTGTCACCCAAAAGAACCCAAGAACATCTATCTCCACCATGAAAAGCCTCTAATCTTACAACAATTTGTAAGTTTCCACGAAGTGACACGAACGGTCACAGCACACCACAAAGTTGACACATATCCCTATACTATTGTACACATGCAGGAAACGTCACTCAGTGAAAACTTGGTAACAGCATATGTACTGATTTTGTTTTATAATTTTCACAAAGTGCCGGTTTGGTTTATAAGTTTGTTACTCATTTATAGTTATTTTCCTCGACAAAAAACATACAGTTATGTGTCATTCTAGATTTCACCTTTCTCACATAGTAAAAATTAACGATCTCCGAGATTAAAATGCCATCGACACTGCGATTTTAAAACTTTACCAACTTCAATTGCTAATAATTTGGTAACGCGATTTTACCACTATGTGGAAAAATACGTCACTTCATGAAACTGCAACGATATGAAGTGTCTGTGTCTCTAAGGTTTTTTCCCCCAGAGACTGTTCTAACCAGTTCCACTTTTTTGATCCGTACATCTAAAACATTCAATTTGAAGACATAACATGTTCGGATTTTTAATACCGACAAGCCAGCCAACACTGTACATTATGTTATGAGTTTCTATTTCAGTAAACCTAAATGCTTTAAGGCATCCAATGCCAAAGGTATTTACCCAAAAATACAATCCAAAAATTTCAGAAAGTTAATATATTCTTTCTGAGGTGCTCTATTTCTTGAATATAAAAATATACAATTTTTCATCAATGTTTCATCTCCTTATTTACTGTTTCATGCTTTGCATAGTTATACTGCCCTCTATTGATCATTTACATGCATCAGTTTTACCAGAAGTCTATTATAGATATGAAGTTAACGTGAAGATCTGACGTCACGCTTTTAGCTAGAGACACTTTGAGCTAGAATTATGCCAGATCCTGGCCGTGCAGCTGCCATATTTTTTCCCGATGCTCAACTTGCACCTTGGTAGCTAGCGCGCAAACCTTGAAACGCGACGTCAGATCTTCACAGCACAATGCGTTAACATAGCCAATGAAATCCTTTGAGTGGTACGTCTGGAGCCTGTCTAGATCTCAAAAAGAAGAAGTGCAGTCTGGGTAACCTGTGCAAGAGGTGTCAAGCGCTTCTCCCATGATGCTCTCAAGCAGGGTAGTCAATCTCGTTACCATGGCGGTTTTGCATGTGCGCATTTGGAGTGCAATGCCATGGACTGGGTTATAGCAGGTAATAGACTTTTGGTTTTACTGAGGATATCTCAGTTTAACTGAGGACATCTCTGTTTATTATAAACAGAGGATATCTCAGTTTTACTGAGGACATATCAGGTTTACTAAGGACATCTCTGTTTATTATAAACAGAGGATATCTCAGTTTAACTGAGGACATCTCTGTTTGACTGAGGATATCTCAGTTCAACTGACAGCATACATGCAGTGTCAGCCAGAGGGGTGTCTTGGTGTCTTTTGGACATCATATTTCATCTGTCATTTACATGTAAAAGTGAACAATTAGGACACCCCGATTTGAAATTTCCAGCAAATTCGGACATCCTATTTCTAAATCCTGGCTAACACCTTGACGGAGGATATCTCAGTTTAACTGTGTTCATCCACCTTGTCATCACTATAAAATATCTTGTCTTTCATCTATCAGACATCTCCCGAGTCAATTTCTCCAAGACTGTGCTGCGTTCTCTCTTCCTCCTGCGCTTGGCAAGCTCCTGCATCCAAGGTATGTTCTGATGACTCGCATCTGTCCCTTCATCACGTGAGTTATTTGGTTCATGCTAAAATGTAATAATAAAAACATGACTCTGACATGAATGCAGTATGACGACACCATAACAAACATCATGTTTATGTTTTACAAACAGTTGCCGTGGATTTGACATAACAATTTCTGTTTTCTTAAAGATGAAAGCAATTCATCATGCAAGATAATTTCTCAGGATAATTGATATGAGTACCAATTTTAGTGTTTTTGATAATAATTTGTTAACCCTCCTACTTTTGGTACCTTTTTCATACAAGTTGATGCACCATTTGAAACCATTCGCTTTTGTGGTTTTGAATGGTTAAATAACTGTGTACAGTATTGATTCCCCCGAATGGTTTTGAATGGTACATGTAGGTCAGCTAATACAAAAACCTTGTTTGGATCTTTCCAAATGGTAGTACAGCTAATACAAAACCTTATTTGGAAACCTCTAAGTGGTGAATCAATGGACCCTCTATGCATTTGAATGGATTTGAATGGTAGTAAAGCTTGCTACCAACACTGTTCAAATGGTATCACCATGTGTGTACAAAACCAATGGGCATTTTTGAAAGTGGAAATTTTGAATGGTTTCAAATCGTCTATCAGTAGGAGGGTTAATTTGATAAATCAAGGGGCATTACCAATTGATATTGTACCTTTCTAATAAAACTATGAATTTGGCAATTATTTTGTGAAATAAATATTTCCCTTGTGGTTTATTTGAGTTTTTGAAAGTAATTTACATCTTTTCTGCAAGGAAAATAGTATTGCCAGTGAAATAGTGAAATACAGGAAATATAAATCTTCAGCTTACTATGGGTGGTCTGTTCCGCTCGTCATATTGAGTGTCCTCGAAGCTTGTCAATCTTGCCGTCAATCGACCTTCAAGTGCGGAGACATTCCAATCAAACTTCCCCGTCTCGGAGTGTGGGGAGTCAAGGACGCTAAACCGTGCAATCAGGCTCCGGACGTTACCCGGTCTCATATGACCCCCTTCATCACCGCCAGGGTTTGTGTCTCTCTCGGCCGACAAACTCTTGGTAGATTTGGAATCGACGCTGGCCGCTTGCAAGTCGTTCGGTATCAACCACTGGCCATGTTCTCTCGCAGAAGCAGCCTTGGTGCTGAAGCCTCTCTCATGTTCAAAGCCATGAGCACCACCACTTTTTTCAGTGTCACTTCTGGAGATCAATTTCCTTTGCCATTCAGACTGCCTGGTTTCTACGGACTGTTCCTTTACGGACTGTTCCTTTATGGACTGTTCAGACCTTTCGTTAATGCGCTGTGCTCTCTGAGAAATCGACATCCTCAGACATTCATCACTCGCAGAAGGAAGTTTTGTTTCTGAATTGACTGCCTGTTTTCCTGACGTTTTGTGAGTTTCCTGGCATGGGCGAGGTGTGATTTTACCTGAATCTGAAGACCACCTATTAGCTGTACAGACATTTCTTTCTCTTTGGTTTTGAAAATCCACCTGAGATTGGGGATATTTTGCTCTTTGGATTGGTTTTAAGATGGAAACAGTGAAGCCCGAAGGACTTGTCATCTCCCTTAATCTATGGAAATCACTGTTTTCATCTTCTAATCTGAATGATTCATAACCCTGTTGGAGTTCGACAATGGGATCATGCAAGTCATTAAGTTTGTCTTTCTTGATGTCTCCCATAGTGTCTTCACTGTCATCATGTTGGCTCTTAGGTTCAATACAACTTCCGTCTTCTGTTTCATCAATGAATTGCACAGACACCTTCTCCTCATTATGAACTGACTCTAGCAAGGGAGAGACAAGTTCATTTCTGTCGCCTCGAGTTTCACCATCTTCTGCGTCTGTTGCTTCCTTTGACTCGTCTTGAACTGAACTTAAACCGATTCCGAGTGATGATGAGAAATGATGTTGCCATCCATCAGATTTTCCATCCGTCCTTCTTATGCACCACCCCTCCTCACTGTTCCCCTCCCCGTCGCAACTTCCCCGCTCTTCAGGATTTTCCTCATCGTTTCCAACCACCCTTTCAATTGAAATTTTCCTCACTGACTCTTCAGATTCTGAAGTTTGATAGACGAAAGACGATACTTCTTGATTTTGCAAACCATCTTCAAGAAACTCCTCCCCGAAAAGCATCTTGTCTTTCTCTGGCATTGTTGCATCTTCAGGATGCAGAGATGGCAAACTCTTTATTCTCTCCTGCATCTCATCTTTGTCCGTCGCACCCACCTCAAGGACACCATCATCAAGGATGTTGCCATCATATTTACCAATTAAAGAAACTGAGATGTCTGTTGCGCGTGATATTGAAGAAGATTGGTTAGTGTCACTTGTGAGTTCAGGATGCCGAGAGGGCAAACTCTCAGGTCTCTCCTCATCTTTGTTTCTGACACCTGTCTCCATGCCAACATCATCAGGGATGTTGCCATCATTTTTATCAAGTAAAGGAAATGAGATGTCTTTAATATGTGGTACTGAATCAGATTGTTTAGTATCACTTGTGAGTTCAGGATGCAGAGAGGGCATACTCACAGCTCTCTCCTCATCTTTGTTTCTCACACCTGTCTCCATGCCAACATCATCAGAGATGTTGCCATCAGTTTTACCAGTTAAAAGATGCAGAGAGGGAAAACTCTTTGTTCTGTCCTCATCATTGTACCTCACACCCGTCTCCATGCCAACACCATCAAGGATGTTGCCATCCGTTTGATCAATGAAAGAAAATGAGTTGTCTGTAATGCTTGGTTTGAATTCAGAATGGATATCTTTGCCGCTAGCCTCCTCCGCAGCCTTGTGACTCGCTCTGACCTCAAAGTCGCCGTCGCCTCGCTCAGCCAATGAGATGTCTCTGACTTGTGATGCAGATTGATGCAGACTCATTTCATCACAAATATTATCATCAGCTCCCACCCCCTCTTCGATCTTTTCTTCAAAGTCTTGCTGCTTCTCGAGAAAGTCACCATGAACTTCATCAACTGGAAAATCTTCATCATCGGAGATCCTATGAATTTCTCTCACTCCGGATGAATGGATACTCGTCACAATGCCAGGAATCGCATCAATTTTAAAACCATCAGCCACAGCCTTTGTAACATTTATTTTATCACTGGTTTCATCCATCCAGCTGTGATCAGGACGTAAGGAACCGATTTCACTATGAAATGTAGGAACTAGAATGTCAGAAGAAAGAGCAAATTTGGGGAATTTGTTTTCAGTATCGTCGTTCAAACTGTCCTCATCATCCACATCTTCATCATCATCTTCTTCATCATCTTCATCATCATCTTCTTCATCATCTTCTTCATCATCTTCATCAACCGCGACTGTTTTATCCCTCAGATAGTCTTGAATTTCAACATCATCAAAGACCTCTCTTCGACTTTGAGTAGAATACATTTCAAGGTGCTGAATTTGGTTTCCACGTTCATCCACGTTTGTGACACAGCTATCATAAGATGCGAGGTCACTTCCTCGGCATCGTTCTGCATCTGGTTTAAGACAATCGACGCTTTGAGCCGAGTCGGCAGCGTCATTCTCCCCACCAGCGACATCATCGTTGTCGCTGTCTAGAGATTCCTCACTAGTTGTATCACTGTCATCACTGAATTCATCATTGTTCTGCAATGCGGAGGTTCCCCAGGGCTCAATTCTGAGACCATAATTTTGGGTATTTAAAGACTCTTGACTTTCAGTGCTCCAGGGACCCTCAGATTTCCAGGGACCCTCAGAGTTCAAGGGACCCCGAGTATTCAGGGGCTCATCAGTGCCCCAGGGTCTGTCAGTTCTCCATGGAGTTTCAGCACTCCAGGGGGCTGAGTCAAGTTGAATTATTGGCTGTAGCAGGTCATCTCTGGAGTAAGCCGAAAGGTCCTCATCATTGGTTTGAACTGATGGAGATGAAGTTGTATTTTCATCTGAGATGTTGGCACTCCGTATTACATCCACAAATATGTCCTGTGGTAAAAAATAAATAAGGAAATTAATAATACAGTGTCAAAATTATTATGTCATTCTTAAGGAGGAGGGCCAAAGTCATGATACAGCCGAGCCGTTGAGAATCCTGGCCAGGCCCAGGCCTATGGGCCTATATTATCCCCTAGCTGAGCACAAATAACCCTGTACTTAAGAACAGATGGGGATGGGTGGTGTAACGAGGTACAGTATATAATGTTTAGTGGGTTTCTTGTGGTAGGATGGCCTTGTAGAGGTGCTGGTCACCTGTTCTATCTTACCACTCACTGGCTTTGTTTAAAATGAAGTTTTGTGTATTTTTCGGTTTTTAGGGTTTGGTTTTTATATTTAATTGATGTAATTTGATTGCCAGTGTAAAATGTAATAAAATAAAAATAAAAATAAAATAAAACAAATAGATGTTATTGTTAATGCTTCACTGAAACCTCAGCTATCTTTTGTTCACAACTGCAGCCATTATAATGAGCTGGGCTAGGCCCTCCAGAAGCCCAGGTTATGTTGATTGGCAGGTACCGTATTGTTACAGGATTAGGACTCACAAAAGACAGATTAAGAGGCCAGGTAGCCTGTGCCTGGTCAGGCTTCTCAAAGGCTTGGCTGTACCATGACTTTGGCCCTCCTCCCTAACTTCGTAGTATTTCCATCATGGTCATTTTGCTCATCAACGTGGTTATAGGTTCTTTCATGTTATTTGTCTCGGGCGTTTCTAGTAGGGCTGTGCCGGGTATCCGGATATCCGGATACCCGACCGAAACGGTCATTACCCGGTTCCATTTTTCGGTTCCAATTACCCGTAAACGACTTTTTAAAATGCATACAGAAATCTGTGACTCTTGAACAATGCACTTGTACAGACAATTATCTTTAAATTCAAGAGATTACACTCCAATAAAGAAAAGATCAATAGTATGGTATCCTCTGTATTATAAAAGTCAATTTGTTACCATTTACAGTACATGTATTTGTACACCACCGGAGGCATGTTTTCAACAAAAATGAAAACGGGTATCCGAAGTTTCCTGATTTCGGGTATCCAGTTCCAAAAATATCCGAAAACGCACAGCCCTAGTTTCTAGCCGTTTGCTTTGCTCTGTATGTTGTTGAGGTCAAAGAAAGAATTGTGCCAAACACCTCAGCTAATGTCAAGTCGGTAAAGGTACGAATCATCCTGAAACATTGCTCCATCTGATGTTCTCTCATTTCAGAGAAAAATGTAAATAAATACACGCATTAGCAAAACGATTTTTGCTCCATCCAATCTGTTTTCTGTAAAAACTTTCAGGCTTTCAGATTGCTTAGTATCACTTGTGAGTTCAGGATGCAGAGAGGGCAAACTCACAGCTCTCTCCTCATCTTCGTTTCTCACACCTGTCTCCATGCCAACATCATCAGGGATGTTGCCATCCCTTTGATTAATGAAAGAAAATGAGTTGTCTGTAATGCTTGGTTTGAATTCTGAAACATTGCCCATCTGATGTTCTCTCATTTCAGAGAAAAATGTAAACAAATACACGCATTAGCAAAACGATTTTTTGCTCCAATCTGTTTTCTGTAAAACGTTCATGCATTTCACACTTTTTTTTTGTGTGTCTTGATTCAAAGAAAGTGTAAGATCTCTCAGGGATATTTCCTCACCATTGAAGAATTCGCCGAGGCTGATTGAGTGGTATGATGGTCATCATTAACCACATTCTGAAGTGCGACCTTCCGGGCTTTTGCTGCATTTCGACTTAAAATCTAGCCACAAAAAAAAAAAACGACAAATGACAAAATCATTATAACAATAATCATTCATCCTCCTACTACTACAAGGGTCAAAATCAGTCAAAATGTTGATATACTTGCCAAGGTATATCTAGTCGAACACTGTCAAACCTTACGTGTAGTAAGTACATGTACATTTACAGGTCAAAATGAGTCGACTGGTAAAAGCATTGTCTGGTATTGTTCAGGGTGGTCAAAATGACTGTAAAAACCAGTCAAAAATGCCCCAGTGTGCACATTTGGGTGAACAGTCAAAACTGGCAGTTGACTGATTTTGACCTCTATAGCAACTTGCCACGAAAGTGCAGCAACAGTAGGAGGGTTAATAAAAATAAACAATCATACAGGCCAGCTTGGGTGGCTCAACGTCGGATTTAGAGAATGATGATGATGATGATGGAAATATCACAAAAAGTCAGACTTTCATTTATGATATGTAACTTAGACGTGAATAATAACTCGGGACTCTAAAGGCCGGTTCATACTTCACGTGAAAGCGAATGTGAAGCGAAATTCGTGACATCGACAATGGTTCACGGCAAATATTCGTGGCAAAGGTTCGCAAAAGTTGAACACATTTCGGCGAATCATTCGCCGCGAATTTGATGACGTAAAATTCGCTTCGCAATCGTTTTCACGTTAAGTATGAACCGGCCTTAACCCTAACCCCCTTTGGTATTCTGGCTAGACACCCTGCTCAACTCAACAACATACAACATTTGTCAAAGTGAGAAGGCTGCTGAGTGTAACAAGATCCAACAGTGCATATTGTTGCGTCTAGCAGGCTAGCCCTGTAGTGTGTGTGGGTGGTATTAGTACCCTGCTAGGCGCAACAGTATTCATCAGGGAATTTAGCAGGCTAGATCAGTGTGTGTCTTATAAGTAGCCTGCTGAGTGTAACAGTATGCAACGTGATACTACTGTGTGGTGACAACTGGACTCGACAGTATACAACAAATTGTATAGCATCCCTTGGCTGCACAGTGCAACAAGGTCCCACAGACATGTACACTTGTTGCACCGTGTTGCGTTGAGCAGGGTTAGGGTTAAGGCAAAAACATATCAATTTTTTTATTTTTTTATTTTATTTTAGATTCCCAATTTAAAACACTGCTACTAGCGCTGGCAAGTAAAATAGTCTTCTCTGATCGTGACGATACTGTCCCTTTAAGCATTAAAGCTTTCAAAAAATACTTTGTTATTTACCAATGTTCTACCTTCCCTTTAAGTTGGAGAAACAAGTGCAGCTATACATATGGATAACTACAACTAGTGCTGGAACGGTTAACCAACCAAAACTGCACTAATCCGTTTAGAACTTTGCTATAAAAACTGGCTAACCAAAACCAATATTTAAACAAAAAAATTGCCGCCCATTTTGTTGTTCTAGACTTTCTTTTTTGCCGCATTGGGAAAACAATCATTGATTTATTGATGCCTTTTGATTGAAAAAGTATACAAATCTGCCGACTATTTAGTTTGTGTGGCCATAGGGTGCTGGCTTTCCGTTAACCGACCGTTTTGGTTAAACAGTTTAGCAAACTAACCGGTAACTCCCAGCACTAACTACAACTATGTGGGAGTCCATTAACCCGAACCACCCCATATCCTGCAAAATCCTCCAAGGGGCACTTTTTTGGGAAAAATTCACCACTGTTGGAAACTGGTACTTTCACCTCTTTAAATGGGGCAAAATTACTACCTGGCAAGAAGTACAGGCCATAAGTGCTGAATATGAAAAATCAACGAAAATGCATGGTGCATTTTGAAGATAAGGGCATGTATATATAGGTTTCCAAAAGTGAACTGATGGATTTTGGAGGATTCAGGAAGGTTCCTAGCCAGAATGCCTTGGGGATTAGGGTTAATTCTCACCTGTGCCCGCTCTCTGATTTCCCTCAAGAACTGACTGGAGTGTTCGGCCCTGTCCTGGCCCTCTTCATAATCGTCCGTCGAGAATTCACCGTGCTCGGCAAGTTGGACTGATCGGCCGCTGGTTCCATACTTGCTGAGCAGAGTGTCAAGAGAGGCGTCGTTTTTGTCCACGTCGGACATTTGCCTCGTCTTTGTTTTTACTGTATGCATGGATTAGAGTTAGGATGCATTGTAAAACTAAATATGGGTGTTTTGTATACAGTGGCAGGAATTTCTTGTTATGATGGGGAGGGGGGCGGTAGGGAGAAGTACCCATGACCTTCCCCCAAGGACACCCTCCTCCCCCAATGCCAATAAAGAAGTTTGCTTCTTCCTCTTGAAAACAAATAAATACATGAAAAATAATAGTGAATTTCAAAGATTGTTTTGTTTCAATGAAAGTTTTGTACTTTACGAAGTAGGCCTATATGGGGCTTAATCCCATAACCCTATTCTAGGGCCAATGCACTGGACTCCCTCATTATCCTTGGCCCAAACCGCACTTGTACAAAAAGGACAATATACAATTTTTTGCTTAGGTACGCTTTTACCCAAGCAGACACATTTGCCATGAAGTTTGCTATTGTGAGATTGGTAATTTTGTTGAAAATCTACGTTAATATTATTATTTTTGTTTTTTTAATTTCAAAAATTTCATGAAAGATACCTAATCACTAAGTTTTAATGTAAGGTTGTAATAATAAGCAGATCAAAAGTTGAAAAAAATTTAAATGGAAAGAATGTTGTATCCGACCGCCACTTTTTAAGGGTATTTTTGGAATTTTTTTGCAACCAATAACCAGTTAAAAAATTATTCTATCGATTTTTGGGGGTACAGAAAACAAATACTATCTTTAAAATCCACTTTTATGATGATTTTCGGATTTTATTTTCCTTCTTAAAAAGTCCTCCCCTTCAGAAAATAGAAAGATCCTATTATAGTTGCCACTGCGTATGTACAATGACCGTGTTGGAGGAGTTGACAAGATCAGACTGACATGACTGAGGAAGTCATCGTATACCAAAAATGCCTGATTTTTCATAAAATGAATATCCAGGAATAATTTGAAGTATATGTCCATCATCATCCATATATATGCTCTCCACCTTACGAGGTAGGTAAGATTACATTATTGGTTTTATTGAGTGAGAAAAAGTGGCGGTTGGATACGACATTCTACCCATTAAAATCGCACCTTTTTTGTACAAAAATTGTGGGGCTAGGGCCAAGGATATGGAGGGAGTCCAGTGTATTGGCCCTAGAACGGGGCTACCAATACTAATCTCCCAATCCACTGGGGTTCCCACTCCCCTGTGAGTGCGAGGTTCCCCCTTATCCCATCCCCTCGCCATCCCTACTCCTCCCCCCTCCCCCTCCCGTCCCCTATCACTTCCAATTTTCCCCCTCCCCAGGCCCAGACTAACAACATAACTTTAATTTAAGTGAAACTGAAAATAGAATTAACGGACTAACGTTAAATAATAGTACTAATAGTAGTAGTGACAGTCTAGTAGTGTTAACAAGTTAACATCAGGCCTAGCCTAACATTAACGTTATTAACGTTAACGTTAACTGTGTTAATAAATAGGAAATTTGTCAACAATTTAATCATGGAGATTGGAGGAATGATTTAATTTATAATTTATGTTATAAATTTGATCAATTTCTACAAAAATCGAAGAATTTAACATTTTGTTTCAGTGACTGAAAGCACTGTTTAAAATACGAAAACTCACCAAATTGGGAGTAGAAACCATGTAATGTTAGCAATATAAAGACGTTTTCTAATGTTGATTACGGTAGAGCTTAATTCCGTTTATTACAGGTAATTAGGTAAGAAGTGATCCCAAACGTCATTAGTTTTATACTACGGTCTTTTTCGATGACTTGATGGTTGCCTGACTAAAGTAATCGCACTGCCTTGATATGTCTCTTGGTGGCGCCCTGCTGGTATTAGCAAACTCCCCACGTGTAATTTGCCGAAGTTCTGAAAAAGCGACATGCATTCAACAATCTAAATTATTATTTTGTGTATATTTCAATGTAAAATCTGAAGTGTTTTATCTCAATATCTATACGTTAGCACTAAGTACACAATGGGTCGAGAGAAGAGGAAAGTAAGTAGGCCTATCGTCAAAATAATGATATTTTATGATGTCCAGTTACCGGACATGGGAAGATTTGTCACGTTCGTGTGAACTTTAACACTTTAACAGTTACATACGGTAGCTATGTGACAAAAAATTTCAAAATCAACAGATTCCAATACAACTGGTATCATTGTCAAGGTCTTGAATAGATGATTACAATGATATAAGGATCATCTTCCTGTGACCAAAAATAAGGAAGTTATGACATGTTGAATCCGGCAATTTTAGGCCCGTAAATGGCAATTATTTTATAAGGAAAAACATAAGAAATGTACATTTGAGTTGTGACCCGTTTCCTAGATTTTCTCGGATTCCATATCATAACTTTCTTAATTCTTGTCCGATTTTCAAAAGGTTGGTATCACTGGAATGCTTGGGAAAAGAGGAAGAATAATAACCTATTTCCAGGCTAATTCAATGATTAGTTTGTTTTGTAGTGCTGATTTACAAATAAGAAATACAAAAAAAGTGTGTTAAAAAAAATAATAATAAATTAAAAAATTATGAAAAAAAAAAAAAATACTCAAATCTGAGGATTGTTTTCATATTTTACACTAAAATCTTCGAAAGCCTCTCATCCCTGATTTAATGTAATATTAAAACAATTTATAAATTATATTGGACTGGAAATATAAAACAAAATAATGAAAATAGATTTTAAAAATAGAGAAAAAAATCACTCAAATCTGAGAATTTTTAATATTTATACTGAAATCATGAGAAATTCTTATCCCTGATTTAATTAAACATTATAAAAAACAATAAATGATATTGGACTGGAAATATGAAGAAAAAATGAAATAAGTTCATGAAAACTAATATTTAATATTGTGTTACGCTGATGTAGGTTTAAACAGGACGATTTATCGGACTGAAAATTGGTAGGTCTATAGCGCGCTGAACGCGGCGCAATACAATCTTTGGTTGACATCGATGTTTGGGGAGTCCAAAAAACATAACTGGGGGACGATCAATCGCCGTCAAAATTGGCCAAGAGGTAGAAAACAAGTATAGAAAAATGATTTTTGTGGTTTGATAAGTGATTTTACTAAACTTTTGGTAAATCGTCGATGGTTTTGATGAGCAAGAGCGAACCCAAATTTCGAGAATATTTTTTGGAAACTTCTAGATGCCGCATTCAGAAAATTTGAGAACGAGGTTGAAGTAGAATATTTGATCTACGTCTTCGAAAAAAAATCTCCTGGTTACGTCAAAAAGAACAGCCTCAGCGAAACGTTACAAAGTGCTATCTCCACGGTGTCTTCGCCACGGCGATTCAACCCGAGATTGAGGCCGCGGCCGAACAGATTTGCGACAATGCGTGGGATACGCACATACCTACATACGGTCCTACTAAAAACCGACAACTAATGACAACTCACGACAACTGACGACAACTCACAACAACTCACGACAACACGTTCTAAATGCACTGAAAACTCAAAAATAAAGTTGTAAATATGTTTATAAATATAAGACAGTGGCAATTACCAGATTACAAGAGTTTCAGTTTTTGAAAATGTGGTTTTAATTAGCAATAAAAATGATTTTCTTCGCTGCAGTAACGTGTTAGAATTGGCCGCCATCTTGCTTGCGCGGGACACAGGCACACGGACACAGCCTGCGTTATGTCACCCGCTTTGTAGTCTGGTTTACTTTCACCCTTTCACATAATGTTATTAATGGTACAGTCCTCTTATGTTGCACAAGCAAGATGGCGGCCAATACTACAGTACTGAAGTGAAGAAAATCATTTTTTATTGCTAATTAAAAGCACATTTTCAAAAACTGAAACCCTGTATGTATGCCACTGTCCCTTCTAAACATATTTTTAATAGGGATGCCATTGCTCGGCACGCTATGTTCATGTACCTGTGAAAAATATGCGTCGGAGCGTAACAAGCCATTTTCAAGATTTTTTTGGATATCAAAATTCTATTAATTTTTTTATGTTTTTTGATAAAAGTATTAAGAAAAGGTTTTTCTACAACTCCTCCAAATTTGAAAAGGATTCTACATTTATTTTTTGAGAAATCAAATCTTGAAGTTCGTACCTTGTGCTGAAAATCAGTCTTTCACGTGCGGTCGCCAAAAACAATAATTCCCGACATGCGACTTTAAAACCAAACAGCGGGGTGAAGACACCTTCCAATTAAGTCAACCTTACACTCAAAAGAAAGCTTATTTCTCCTCTTTCTAATTATGTTACGTTCGTAAATAATACTCCCATTTTATATTTAAAAAATTAAAAAATAAACATTGTATCGAGCGGTTGTCAAATTGACAGTAAAAACCAGTTGAAAATGCCTCAGTGTGTACATTTGGGTTAACAGTCAAAAATCAGTCAGTGGACTGATTTTGACCACTGTAGCTACTTGCCCCTAAAGTGCAGCTACAGCAGGAGGGTTAAGCAATAAAGGAAGGCAAAGCAAACACTCGGAACTATACAGTATGTCCCAAAAATGTTTCACTCTAACTATTTCTGAAAATATACCAAAACCCCGAAATACATTTTGGAACTTTTTCAATTGCACAGATACTCCTAATCCTTGGCCTAAACACCTGTGAGTTTTATGTAATTTCTCACAGGTGTTTAGGCCAAGGATTAGGAGTATCTGTGCAATTGAAAAAGTTCCAAAATTTATTTCGTGGTTTTGGTATATTTTCAGAAATAGTTAGAGTGACACTTTTTTTTGGACATACTGTAGATTTCACAACAGCGGCCCTAGCGTAATTTATGTGGATTTTTCAAATCGGCCCAATCACACCACTGAATTAAATGTCACTTTGTTCGAGAGTGTCCGACTAATGATGAAATCCACATAAGTTTATACAAAAGAATGAAAGAAAACAATTTTACAGGGTGCGTACATGAGCCGGTTTGGAATAAGTAAGATTTTAGATTGCATTTGAACTGATCCAAAGCATCTAGTGCTTGAAAAGAGGATGGAAGGTTGTTCCACATCGTGGGTAAAAATTTATATATTTTCTTAAAAATAATTTTAAAAAAACTTTTTTAAATTATATCTAAAGATATCTTTTCAAGAGGATTTTTATGATTTTATTATAACAGTTTCAAAGTGGGTCTGCCACTAATTTCATCACCAGAGCGTCCGCAGTTAAGAAACTACAGTTGTCTTTAGTTGATTTCAGGTAAATAACCCCAATTCCCGAGGTATTTTTGCTATAATCCATCCCAAATCCTCCAAAATCCATCAGCATGCAGTAAAAAGGTACCACAATTGTTGGACTTTGATGGAATTGGTACAGTGGCAAATGCAAAGCATCCATGGCTTGGCTATACACAGTCCTGAATCAAACAAAAGCAGCCGGTGGAGTTTGATGGATTTGGTACACATGTCTACATGCTCTATTCGCTGGGCTATACTGTGGAGTACTGAATCCATCAACATCAGGCAAAACCAGGTGGTGGATTTTGATGGACTTAGGGTAGTTTAGGGGTGCACTGGCCAAGAGGATTGGTATATTTGATTTCTATTGGCCCGTGGCCAATGGGGGGGTGGAGTGGACCCGTTAACTTGACCCGAATGATCACTGGTCAACTACCCTATGGCCAATTCCATAGAGCTGCTAAGCAGAAAATTCTGCTTAGCACCCGTCCCCACACACCCACCCCCAGGCACCCGTCCCCACACACCCACCCCCAGGCACCCATCCCCAGGCACCCATCCCCACACACCCACCCCCAGCACCCGTCCCCAGGCACCCGTCCCCAGGCACCCATCCCCAGGCACCCATCCCCACACACCCACCCCCAGGCACCCATCCCCACACACCCATCCCCACGCACCCGTCCCCAGGCACCCATCCCCACACCCCAACCCCCAGGCACCCGTCCCCAGGCACCCGTCCCTAGGCACCCATCCCCACGCACCCACCCCCACGCACCCGCCCCCAGGCACCCGTCCCCAGGCACCCACCCCCAGGCACCCACCCCCAGGCACCCATCCCCACACACCCATCCCCCCCCAAGGCACCCGTCCCCACACACCCACCCCAGGCCACCCACCCCAGGCCACCCACCCCCAGGCCACCCATCCTCAGGTCACCCACCCCCAGGTCACCCACCCCTACCCAAACTCCAATTAACAAGATCATTGATTTCTCCAACAGGCGTCTCTGCATCCTCAAAGGGGTGTACCCAGTGCAGCCCAATAATCCAGCCAAGGCCAACAAAGGAAAGAGAACTCTCCGAACCTTCTACCGGAGTAAAGACATCCTCTTTCTCTCACATGACCCGATCATCCACAAGTTCAGGGCACATAAGGTTAGTTTGGATGGGTGTTCGTTACTCACAGACGAAGCACAGATTGTCTAAAACTATGGACATCTAGAGTGTAGTGTTGAGGGGTCCGGTTCTCTTACGGCTCCTTGAGCAACAGTAAACTCTTGGCCAAAACTATTCATTAACCCTAACCTTTCCAAATCCTCCAAAATCCTCTTTGCTAAAGTGAAGGATTTTGAAGGAATTTCATGGTGGCTACAAAGGCCAAATAGAGCTCATTATAATGGCTGCAGTTGTGAACAACAGACAGCTGAGGTGTCAGTCAAGTCTGTGTTAACAACAAGAGCTATTTGAGATCTGTTCATTAGCCTAACCCTTCTACACATGGAGGCCACTCCGATCCACTAAATTCTGTTCTTTAGCAACCTTCAGTACATACATGTACAAGCCTGCTGTCCTTTCCAAGTAATCTTACAAAATCAACTGTGTGCCACCCAAGGCCACTGTAAATGTTTGAACATATTAGTATGGCCTGCAATGTATCAATGGGAGACCACTTTACCCTGTAATCTCAGTGGTGTGACAGTGCACAGAAGGGTAACCATAGGAGGCTACTGGCAACAGCTAATGGCTTGGAGTGGCCTGAATGGGTTGTTTAAAAAATTGCACTTATTGTAGGAGGGTTAGAAAATGGTCTGTTGTGCTCAGCTAGTGGATTATATAGGCCCCTTAGGCCTGTGCAAAGCCAGGGCCTGGCCGGGCTTTTCAAAGGCTTGGCTGTACCATGACTTTGGCCCGCCTTCCTAACTATAGGTTATCTTTAACCCTAACCCTGCCAGACGCAGCACAGTGCATCAGGTGGAAAAGTCTGGTGCACTTTGATGCATTCAGCTGTCAACACCAGTGCATAAGCAGCCAAGTCTGAGGCTATTGAGAGCTGGTCCCATTGAACAATACCAGAGTTGTATCCTGCTGCGTTTGGTGACCACAGACTCTGACGCAGTTCGGCCTTGAGATTTGTGACCAGATGGATCTTGCTGCACTCTGCAGCCAAGTCACTTTGACAAACGATGCAATCTGATGCGTCTGGCAGGGTTTCTAGCCAAAATACCCTGGAGGGTTAGGGTTTAAAAAAAATTGTAAATAAATTTAAAAAGAAATTAAAAAAAAAAAAAAAAAAAACATTGATCACAGATTACTATGAAACTTACTTGGTGTAAAGTTGATGAAAGTACCAAACACAGTTGCTCAGTAAGGTGGTATGATGGCTGGTTGCTGGCTGAATGAGGGAGCACTGGAGCATGTCGGTGATTTGATATACTGCTTCAGGGGGAACCAGATGTGGTTGATGTAGAAAACCGATGTCTTGGGCATCTGTGTTGTGTCGCCAGGATGTGTGATGTGTTGAGGCCGCTAGCCACAACAGGGGTTAATACGTCTGTTTTTTATTCCTGTCAGATTTTCGCTAGGAAGGTGAAGTCGGCGAGGAAAAAGAGAGAGTGGACCCGGCTGGAGAGAATAGAAGACAACAAGCCGACCTACACGTTAGACTACATCATCAAAGAAAGGTATTTTTTGGTTGTCTATGTCATTCAAATAACCCAGGAGAGAAGACTGGAGTACAGTGGGACAATTCCATGGTTACTCACTTTATATTTTTGGGAGGTTTTGGGTCCACTCTTAATGTTGAAACTGACACGGGTTGGTTTTTATACATGTCATGATTCTTGTAAGGTATGGATGCATTCACAGACATTGGTTGGTTTCTGTACATATCTCTTGATTCTTATCAAGTATGGATGCATTTACTGACATCGGTTGGTTTCTGTACAAACTCCTGATTCTTATAAGGTATGGATGCCTTTACTGACATCGGTTGGTTTCTGTACAAACTCCTGATTCTTATAAGGTATGGATGCCTTTACTGACATCGGTTGGTTTCTGTACAAACTCCTGATTCTTATAAGGTATGGATGCATTCACAGACATCGGTTGGTTTCTGTACATATCTCTTGATTCTTATCAAGTATGGATGCATTTACAGACATCGGTTGGTTTCTGTACGCATCTCTTGATTCTTATCAAGTATGGATGCATTTACAGACATCGGTTGGTTTCTGTACGCATCTCTTGATTCTTATCAAGTATGGATGTATTTTCAGACATCGGTTGGTTTCTGTTCTTATCTCTTGATTCTTATCAAGTATGGATGCATTTACAGACATCGGTTGGTTTCTGTACGCATCTCTTGATTCTTATCAAGTATGGATGCATTTACAGACATCGGTTGGTTTCTGTACGCATCTCTTGATTCTTATCAAGTATGGATGCATTTACAGACATCGGTTGGTTTCTGTACGCATCTCTTGATTCTTATCAAGTATGGATGCATTTACAGACATCGGTTGGTTTCTGTACGCATCTCTTGATTCTTATCAAGTATGGATGCATTTACAGACATCGGTTGGTCTCTATCGCATCTCTTGATTCTTATCAAGTATGGATGCATTTACAGACATCGGTTGGTCTCTGTACGCATCTCTTGATTCTTATCAAGTATGGATGCATTTACAGACATCGGTTGGTCTCTGTACGCATCTCTTGATTCTTATCAAGTATGGATGCATTTACAGACATCGGTTGGTCTCTGTACGCATCTCTTGATTCTTATCAAGTATGGATGCATTTACAGACATCGGTTGGTCTCTGTACGCATCTCTTGATTCTTATCAAGTATGGATGCATTTACAGACATCGGTTGGTCTCTGTACGCATCTCTTGATTCTTATCAAGTATGGATGCATTTACAGACATCGGTTGGTCTCTGTACGCATCTCTTGATTCTTATCAAGTATGGATGCATTTACAGACATCGGTTGGTCTCTGTACGCATCTCTTGATTCTTATCAAGTATGGATGCATTTACAGACATCGGTTGGTCTCTATGCGCATCTCTTGATTCTTATCAAGTATGGATGCATTTACAGACATCGGTTGGTCTCTGTACGCATCTCTTGATTCTTATCAAGTATGGATGCATTTACAGACATCGGTTGGTTTCTGTACGCATCTCTTGATTCTTATCAAGTATGGATGCATTTACAGACATCGGTTGGTTTCTGTACGCATCTCTTGATTCTTATCAAGTATGGATGCATTTACAGACATCGGTTGGTTTCTGTACGCATCTCTTGATTCTTATCAAGTATGGATGCATTTACAGACATCGGTTGGTTTCTGTACGCATCTCTTGATTCTTATCAAGTATGGATGCATTTACAGACATCGGTTGGTTTCTGTACATATCTCTTGATTCTTATCAAGTATGGATGCATTTACAGACATCGGTTGGTTTCTGTACGTATCTCTTGATTCTTATCAAGTATGGATGCATTTACAGACATCGGTTGGTTTCTGTACGTATCTCTTGATTCTTATCAAGTATGGATGCATTTACAGACATCGGTTGGTTTCTGTACGTATCTCTTGATTCTTATCAAGTATGGTAGCAATTAAAGACATTTTAATCATATTCTCCTTTGGCCTCTAAACCTTTTACAGGTATTTCAGAGATACCCTGTTGAATGTACCACAATGCAACAACAGAAAAGAGTGTAGGCTGCTCAATGCAACAAGATCCAGCAACTAGAACAATGGTTCTTTTGTTCTCTGCTGAAGGCAACGAGACGCAACAACTTTGTACATTTGTTGCATCTTGTAGAGCCATGATTTTATGGTTAAGACATTTAACCGGCATACCGGCACGGCCTTACCTAAGAGATTGTTTACATTCCGCAAACTGACAGGTGATCGTTGTCATTTCAGATATCCGACGTTTGTGGATGCGATTCGGGATCTTGAGGACCCGCTGACGATGTGCGCCACGTTTGCCGCCATGAGGAAGAACGCCAAGCTGGAGAGCAAGCTGATACCGCTGTGTAGCCGGCTCATGATGGAATTCATGAATTTTGTCATTGCTTCGAGAGCACTCAGAAAGGTGGGTAGTTCAGTAATAATTATAATATAATGGACACTTTTATTGCGCTGGTATCCGCCAAGTTTGACACTCATGGCGCATGGACATTATTACCCCTGTCATCGGGCCAGTTATATCATTCCTAGAACCATCTCAACTCCCTGGGGAGTATGCAGCCCATGCTGCCAAATGTGTAGCGCAACGAGCTTAATCAAACACAATTACCATCTCTGCCCTCAAAGGTCCCCATTTATATTCCTGGGTGAAGAGAAGCAATTATAGTTAAGTGTCTTTCTCAGGGACACAAGCACCACAGCCGTGGCCAGGATTCGAACCCACATTCTGATGACTCGGCCACCAGAATACAAGTCCGATGCACTAAATGCTTGGCCATGGCGCCCCATTTAGTAGCTATTATAATAATAATAATAAAGATTTATAAAGGTCTGGAATCAGCCTCATAAATCATTCCTGAAGCCAACTCGGCTCCCTGGGGAGTATACAGTTCAATTGCTGCCATTTTGGCGCATATAGGGCTAATCAAACACAACAACCAACTATGCCCTCACAGGTACCCATTTACTCCTGGATGGAGAGAAGCAATTATGGAAAAGTGTCTTGCTCAAGGACACAAGTACCTTGGTCACGGTCAGGATTTGAACCCACATTCTGATGACTCGGCCATCAGAATGTGAATTCGATGCGCTAAGCCGGGACACAAGCACCTCGGGCGCATCGAGGATTCGAACCCACATACCGACGATTCAGCCATCATAACACAAGTCTTCACTTGGAGTCTCGTGGCCCAGCAGTCTAGTGCACGGAACTCAAGTTATGGTAGTGTCGGAATGCAGGTTTGATTCCCGGCCGAGCCGGTCGTGGCTGTTGTGTCCTTGAAGACACAACACAGACTGTTTGTTATACAAATACTGTCCAGTGCTGAATGCGACAAGATACAACAGATTGAGTCATCAGTACTGGCTGTTGAATGCAACAACGTCCATCGGAATTTTACAACTGTTGCATTCTGTTGCATTTAGGGCTGTGCCGGGTATCCGGATACCCGACCGAAACGGTCATTACCCGGTTCCATTTTTCGGTTCCAATTACCCATAAACGACTTTTTAAAATTCGGACTTGACATTTGAGCGGTGCAAACAGAAATCTGTGACTCTTGAACAATGCACTTGTACAGACAATTATCTTTAAATTCAAGAGATTACACTCCAATAAAGAAAAGATCGATTTAAGTATGGTATCCTCTGTATTATAAAAGTCAATTTGTTACCATTTACAGCACATGTATTTGTACACCACCGGAGGCATGTTTTCAACAATAATGAAAACGGGTATCCAGGTATCCGAAGTTTCCTGGTTTCGGGTATCCGGTTACAAAAATATCCGAAAACGCACACCCCTAGTTGCATTTAGCATAGTTAGGGTTAACATTCTCGGCCTAAGTAATTACACAGTGAATTACGTGCCTTTGAGCCACAACTTGAAAAACGCGTATGAAGGGGATTATCTGTTGGCACTGACGGTGCCTTTGTGCCTTTTTTCTCACAGGTGTTTCTATCGATCAAAGGCATCTACTACCAAATTGAGCTCCAGGGACAGACGATAACCTGGATCGTACCTTACGTCTTCAACTACACGGTAAGTATCGTTTGCCATCGTGGGAAACATGACCGAAGTGTAGCCAGCAATGGTACCCAGTATCGAGAATCTTTTGCAAGCATCGTTGCGTGACCTCACTTGTTTTGGCTAGTCCTTAGCAAGCTATGTCGATTGTATTACTTCCTAGCAGACAACGTATCTTAGTGTAACCCTCCTGTTGATTGATCATTCAGTATTATTCAAATGGTTTTGAATGATAAAGGTTACAATGCCAGAATGTGTAATGCTTGCCAAATGGTACTGTGTGGTGAATGCATCTAAACTGTACACGGTACTGTTATCTACACAGCTGATCCACCATTCATAAACAGACAGTTGTCAAATGGTACTGTGTGGTGACTGCATCTAAACTGTACAAGGTACTGTTATCTACACAGCTTATCCACCATTCATGAACAGACAGTTGTCAAATGGTACTGTGTGGTGAATGCATCTAAACTGTACACGGTACTGTTATCTGCACAGCTAATCCACCATTCATAAACAGACAGCTGTCAAATGGTGCTGTGTGGTGAATGCATCGAAACTGTGCATGGTACTGTTATCTACACAGCTTATCCACCATTCATAAACAGACAGTTGTCAAATGGTACTGTGTGGTGAATGCATCTAAACTGTACACGGTACTGTTATCTGCACAGCTAATCCACCATTCATAAACAGACAGCTGTCAAATGGTGCTGTGTGGTGAATGCATCGAAACTGTACATGGTACTGTTATCTACACAGCTTATCCACCATTCATAAACAGACAGTTGTCAAATGGTACTGTGTGGTGAATGCATCTAAACTGTACACGGTACTGTTATCTACACAGCTTATCCACCATTCATAAACAGACAGTTGTCAAATGGTACTGTGTAGTGAATGCATCTAAACTGTACGTGGTACTGTTATCTACACAGCTGATCCACCATTCATAAACAGACAGTTGTCAAATGGTACTGTGTGGTGAATGCATCTAAACTGCACATGGTACTGTTATCTACACAGCTAATCCACCATTCATAAACAGACAGCTGTCAAATGGTGCTGTGTGGTGAATGCATCTAAACTTTACACGGTACCGTTATCTACACAGCTTATCCACCATTCATAAACAGACAGTTGTCAAATGGTACTGTGTGGTGAATGCATCTAAACTGTACACGGTACTGTTATCTACACAGCTTATCCACCATTCATGAACAGACAGTTGTCAAATGGTACTGTGTGGTGAATGCATCTAAACTGTACACGGTACTGTTATCTGCACAGCTAATCCACCATTCATAAACAGACAGCTGTCAAATGGTGCTGTGTGGTGAATGCATCGAAACTGTGCATGGTACTGTTATCTACACAGCTTATCCACCATTCATAAACAGACAGTTGTCAAATGGTACTGTGTGGTGAATGCATCTAAACTGTACACGGTACTGTTATCTGCACAGCTAATCCACCATTCATAAACAGACAGCTGTCAAATGGTGCTGTGTGGTGAATGCATCGAAACTGTACATGGTACTGTTATCTACACAGCTTATCCACCATTCATAAACAGACAGTTGTCAAATGGTACTGTGTGGTGAATGCATCTAAACTGTACACGGTACTGTTATCTACACAGCTTATCCACCATTCATAAACAGACAGTTGTCAAATGGTACTGTGTGGTGAATGCATCTAAACTGTACGTGGTACTGTTATCTACACAGCTGATCCACCATTCATAAACAGACAGTTGTCAAATGGTACTGTGTGGTGAATGCATCTAAACTGCACATGGTACTGTTATCTACACAGCTAATCCACCATTCATAAACAGACAGCTGTCAAATGGTGCTGTGTGGTGAATGCATCTAAACTTTACACGGTACCGTTATCTACACAGCTTATCCACCATTCATAAACAGACAGGTGCCAAATGGGTACTGTGTGGTGACTGCATCTAAACTGTACACGGTACTGTTATCTACACAGCTAATCCACCATTCATAAACAGACAATTGTGTGATGTGGTACTGTACAATTTGTACACAGTACTGAAACAACTAATCTACCATTCATAAACAGGCAGTTGTCTAGTTTTGAATGGTCAGTCAACTCAGTGGAAAATTACAGAGAGGAGAAGTGTTTATGTGTTGTTATCAAGCATGTATCAATTCTTTTAACCCAGTAATTTATAAAATGATTTTCCACGATTTTGCAGCGGCCCAGAGATATTGACTTGAGAATCATGTCGACGTTCGTTGAGTTCTACAGCACTTTGCTTGGTTTCATCAACTTTAGACTGTACAGCACACTGAATCTGCACTATCCACCCAAGGTACGGTAGACACTTAGGCCGCGTTCACACTGTGTGAAACATCTGGGGAGGTTTGCTTTTTACCACGGCTAACAAAGTAACTTAACCCATATCCGCCTAACCATGTAAACACACAAAATACTGTATGTGCCTAAGCCCCCGCACAGAGATACATTGTTTTTGCACACAATCAGAAAGATTCCTTTTTTCGAGAATATTACAATCACTGACACAGACACATTATATACTGATGGAAAGAGGAGAACATGCACTTTATTATGATGTCAGACTTGTCTAATTTCATATCTATAATCATGAAATACAGTCATCGGAAAAACGTAGTAAATTGGAATTGGACAAAAACACGGTACGGAAAATCACGTAGGTCGGCGTTTGTAGCGTTTTACATATGACATAAAACACAATAAAGGGGGCCACTTTCCTACCGTCACGTTAGCAGTTTTTCTTATGGTTGTAATTTTTTTTTTATATCTGAAACCACCCAAAAAGAATTTCAACATTTGAATAGACATGCATGCTTATCCTAAAGATAATTTGAGTTGATTATTACTATTATTTTTTTTAATTAGCCTAAAATTTCCATCAACAAATGGACGAAAAAGTGAGGTAACTTTTCCGTCCAATTTTTATGGGAATTTGAGGTAAAAATAAATAAAAAAATTTAAAAATAAAATAAATCAACTCAAATTAGTTCTAGTATAAGCCTGCATGGCCATTCACATGTTGAAACACTTTTTGGTTGGTTTCAGGTACTTAAAAATAAATAACAACCATTGGAAAAACTGCTAACGTGACGGATGCAAAGTGGCCCCCTTTATTGTGTTTTATGTCATATCTACGGGTTATCACGTAGATCGGCGGATATGGGATAAGACTGTGTTCACATTGTATTAAACATTTGGGGAGGCTTGTCATGACCATGGTTAACAAGGGAATGATAGATGCTTAGGTTGTGTTCACTCTGGATTAAATATCTGGGGAGGTTTGCTTTTTGCCATGGATAACACAGGAAACAGTAGGCACTTGAGACTGTGTTCACATTGTATTAAACATTTGGGGAGGCTTGTCATGACCATGGTTAACAAGGGAATGATAGATGCTTAGGTTGTGTTCACTCTGGATTAAATATCTGGGGAGGTTTGCTTTTTGCCATGGATAACACAGGAAACAGTAGGCACTTGAGACTGTGTTCACATTGTATTAAACATTTGGGGAGGCTTGTCATGACCATGGTTAACAAGGGAATGATAGATGCTTAGGTTGTGTTCACTCTGGATTAAATATCTGGGGAGGTTTGCTTTTTACCATGGATAACACAGGAAACAGGTGGCACTTGAGACTGTGTTCACATTGGATTTAACATTTGGGGAGGCTTGTCATGACCATGGTTAACAAGGGAATGATAGATGCTTAGGTTGTGTTCACTCTGGATTAAATATCTGGGGAGGTTTGCTTTTTACCATGGATAACACAGAAAACAGTAGGCACTTGAGACTGTGTTCACATTGGACTTAACATTTGGGGGAGGTTTGACATCACCATGTGTACAAAACCAACGGGTGATTCTTCCAGCTGTTCACACTTAGATTTATTTCACTTAGGGAGTTTTACTGAGATCTCAGTGAAACTCGGATAGACCTATATTGCCAGTGCACGCTTTCAGTTAGTCGTGGGCAAAGACATCTGTGAAATTTGATCACCGCACATGACTATTTTTATAGTGGGTTACTTTTCAAGGTGTTGTTGTTGTTGTTCAGATAGACATTGTGGACTTCTCGTGTGTTAGGCCATCTAGCCTGTAAAACATTTTGAAAAGCAAGACTTGAGTGTAGGGGTGGCGATATTGACTTTTTGTGATAGGCGTTTTATCGACAGCCATGATATCGGCGATATACGATATTATCGTCTCAATACGCAGATTTTTTAAATACATTAAAAACTGTACATGTATTGTACGAGATTGGACACCGAAAAAACTACTTTTACATGCAAGTTCTACAGGGACAGTCGCTCCAAAACGAGCCGCGTCCTTAGAGACATTTATTACTCCGGCGATAATAACTAAAAAGAGCAATATAAATTTAATATCGGCTATATTTTTGGAATATCAGCGGTATTGTTGGAATGTCATCAATATGGCGATATTTTCAAAACCATAACCGATTTAGCCAATAATCCTCCTACTGATAGACCATTTGAAACCATTCAAAATTTCCACTTTCAAAAATGCCCATTGGTTTTGTACACACATGGTGATACCATTTGAACAGTGTAGGTAGCAAGCTTTACTACCATTCAAATCCATTCAAATGGTTTTGAATGGTCCATTGATTCACCACTTAGAAGTATCCAAACAAGGTTTTGTATTAGCTGTACTACCATTTGGAAAGATCCAAACAAGGTTTTGTATTAGCTGTACTACCATTTGGAAAGATCCAAACATGGTTTTGTATTAGCTGACCTACCATTCAAAACCATTTGGGGGAATCAATACTGTACACAGTTATTTCACCATTCAAAACCACAAAAGCGAATGGTTTCAAATGGTGCATCAACTTGTATGAAAAAGGTACCAGAAGTAGGAGGGATAATGTTTTGAATATCATATCATTACGATATTATTGTGATATCGTCCACCCCCTACTCGAGTGCGCCTGCTTATGACATATGCACTGCTTGAAATGCGGTCTTGACGTTCATACATTAGTCGGTTCCCCCGTGAGAAAACAAAATCGAGGAAAAACACACAAAGAAATTAAGAAATAGATTGCAGGCTAAGAAATAGATTGCAGAGTCTTCCTGTCATGAATGAAACAAGGCCTCAGTTGGTCGCGCATTACTAGCATAGCTGTCACAGACACGTAGGGCACGACTTAGTTTCACCCTATGCATAAGAAAGACAAAAAAACAACACTTGCTGGCTATTGTCCTTTCCGAAAAATTATTTCTTCTCGCAAAATCCGACGAAATTCTTGATTATACCGACAGCTGTCCTTGACTGAGAAATCCCGCACACCCAAGCGCCTCGGCAACGACGCCAGTTTCTGTCTGGACAAGGAGGAGGAAGAGGAGAGGGTCGCGGCTATGACCCATGACCTCGCCAAGGTCGGCAAGGATCCAGTCACAGTGGAGGACGAGGAGGAGAACTTACAGGATGAGGAGTTGATGGCCGATGGGGTGAGTTGTGAAACAGTGACGGGCGTTTTATGGGATTGAGAGAGGGAGAATTCTTTAAAAAGATGTTATAATAAACGTTGAAACTAGCATTTTTTTGTAAAGGTTGAAGATTTAAAATATTTCATTAAAATTATTATTAACCTTCCTAAAACCCCCGTCACTGTTAGGAAGGTTAATAATAATATTTCATTAAAATTATTATTAACCTTCCTAACAGTGACGAGGGTTTTATGGGATTGGGAGAGGGAGAATTCTTTAAAAAGATAACGTTATAATAAACGTTGAAACTAGCATTTTTTTGTCAAGGTTGAAGATTTAAAATATTTCATTAAAATTATTATTAACCTTCCTAACAGTGACGGGGGTTTTATGGGATTGGGAGAGGGAGAATTCTTTAAAAAGATAACGTTATAATAAACGTTGAAACTAGCATTTTTTTGTCAAGGTTGAAGATTTAAAATATTTCGTTAAAATTATTATTAACCTTCCTAACAGTGACGGGGGTTTTATGGGATTGGGAGAGGGAGAATTCTTTAAAAAGATAACGTTATAATAAACGTTGAAACTAGCATTTTTTTGTCAAGGTTGAAGATTTAAAATATTTCATTAAAATTATTATTAACCTTGCTACATTCAGTGCAATTTTTGAAAAAACCCATTCAGGCCACTCCAAGCCATTAGCTGTTGCCAGTGGCCTCCTATGGTTACCCTTCTGTGCACTGTCACACCACTGAGATTGCAGGGTAAAGTGGTCTCCCACTGATACATTAATAATAATAATAATGTGTGGACTTATATAGCGCACGTATCCACCAACTGAGTGGTGCTCAAGGTGCATTATATCATTACCCCTGCTCATAAGGCTCATAAATCATTCCTGAAACCATCTCAGCTCCCTGGGGAGTATACAGCTCAATTGCTGCCATTACAGCGCATATAGGGCTAATCAACCAACTCTGCCCTCACAGGTACCCATTTAACCCCTGGGTGGAGAGGAGCAATTATGGTTAAGTGTCTTGCTCAAGGACACAAGTGTCATGGCCATACTAATATGTTCAAACATTTACAGTGGCCTTGGGTGGCACACAGTTGATTTTGTAAGATTACTTGGAAAGGACAGCAGGCTCGTATGTACTAAAGGTTGGTGAAAAACAGACTGAAAATTTAGTGGATCGGAGTGGCCTCCATATGTAGGAGGGTTAATTCTTATTTATCCTGTATAGATATTACCCTGACACCAGACTCGCCTACGCATGTACATGTACATCTCAGTCAATGTTGTTACAATATCACAGGGCTCGGCCCTCCATAAGCCCAGGTTATGTCGATTATCAGGTACTGTATTGTTACAGGATTTGGACTCATGAAAGACAGATTAACCCTCCTACTACTACAAGGGTCAAAATCAGTCAAAATGTTGATATACTTCCCAATTCCCAAGGTATATCAGTGCACTTAAAAGGCGAACACTGTCAAACCTTACGTGTAGTAAGTACATTTACAGGTCAAAATGTGTCGACTGTTTTTGTCTGGTAAAAGTATTGTCTGGTATTGTTCAGGGTGGTCAAAATGACAGTAAAAACCAGTCAAAATGCCCCTATGTTGCACATTTGGGTCAACAGTCAAAACGGGCAGTTGATTGGTTTTGACCTCTGTAGCTACTTCCCACTAAAGTGCGGCAATAGTAGGAGGGTTAATAGGCCAGGAAGCCCAGGCCTGGCTAGGCTTCCCAAAGGCTTTGATGTACCACGACGTTGGTCCTCCTCCCGTAACCATAATTGCTTCTCTCCTACCGAGAGTACAAATTGAGAGTACCTGTGAGGGTGGACATTTTTTTAATTTTTTATCATGGTACATTATTTTGGTTTTCTCAAGACGTTGGACGCAGAGGCTGTCCAAGAAGCGAAGGAGGAACAGGAAAAGGAAGCCAAATTCAAGAGTTTTTTTGAGGGATGCAAGTTCTTTCTCTCTCGAGAAGTACCCAGAGAAGCACTTACGTTTGTTCTCAGGTATGACAAAGTGGAATTGAGGGATTGTGTAAATATCACAAATAGCATAAACAATAATCACATTTTTTTTTTTTTTTTTTTAACTCACGTTTTTAATAATTAATCATTTTGTCTCAGTCCTGTGATTTCTCTGGATTTTTGCTGATTTCCATATTTTTTACGAATCTCCCAAAAGAGAAGTAGCCACCAAGGAAAGTAAGAAGCAACCTGTTTTGTCGTGTCGAAACCTCTAGTTTCTTCTTTGTGGGGATGTTGAGAGTCTGTAAATCCTCCAAAATTAAACATCCAGGAGGTTCAGGGGGATTTTGTCCCCGGCGTGCTACCCAGTTTTCAGGATTTTTTACTTTTATCAAATTTTACTTTTACCCTGGTGTCTGTTTTTTTTAATTTTTTTTTTTTTTTTAACCCACATTTTTAATATGTGTACCAGAAACAGAATCACACACAATTTCTTTGTCCGTTTTGGAGTTTTTTTAACCCTAACTCCCTAGACAACAAAAGCAGTTGGAGGATTTTGAAGGATTTTTATTGTTCAGTAACAATGCTTAGGGAGTTAGGGTTAATACTAAAAAACAACTGAGGGAACACCGGAATAATCTCAGTTAAAGCAAGATCATTTATTTCAGATAAACACAATGTTTCACAGAATTGATGAGAAACAACTGCACAATGAAACAGATGATAAAGGATGCATGCAGTGATTACACATTTCATGACATGACTACTGAAAGAGAGAGGGGGTTGCAAATGAAAATCCCGGTTCATGGAACATTTCAAACCTATTTGATGTTAAAAATCCGGTGTTCCCTAAATTGTTTTGAGTAGTATATTTAAATTTTATAACCCACAATTTTATTTGTGTGATTCTGGTCTGCACAAACAAGTAATATTACAACAGGAGTGGTTCTCGGGGAACAAAGAACAAGGAAACCATTTTTTTTGCTGTGGCCTAATGGCGACCAATTCTCTATCCCTTAGGTGCTTTGGGGGTCAGGTCTCATGGAACAAGACGCTTTTCATTGGAGCAACATACGACGTGACGGATGAGAGTATAACTCATCAGATAGTTGATAGACCGCAACAACAAAAGGAGTATCTCTCAAGGTAAGGGAGGAGGGCCTTTGAGACAAGCCTTTGAGAAGCCCGGCCAGGCCCAGGCTTACCCGGCCTCCTAATCTGTCTTTTGTGAGTCCTAATCCTGTAACATTACCAATCAACTTAACCTGGGCTTCTGGAGGGACTAGTCCAGCCAAGTACATTTGATTATACTGGCTGCAGTTGTGAACAAAAGACAGCTGAGGTATCAATAAGAGTTATTTGAGATCTGTTCATCAGTAGAGGGTCTTTCGTGCTCGGATTATATAGGCTTATAGGCCTGGTCAAAGCCTGGGACTGACTGAGCTTCTCAAAGGCTTGGCTGTACCATGAGTTTGGCCCTCCTCCGTAAGTTGCGATAAAGCATCAGCTCCTTCAGCAACCATCCCCAAGCAATCCCTCCCCATTTGCTTTGACTCCTAGAGAAACATTCTCTCTGGGGATAGTATTTTGTCTAGCTGACTGGTTTTGATTTGTCTGTTGACTTTATTCGTAACTTGACGTGAAGTTGATAGTTGATAGACCATACCAACAAAAGGAATATCTCTCAAGGTAAGATGCAATAAAACTGTTAGTTCTTTCAGCAAGAGAAACGTTTCCTCTGGGGATAATCTTTTGTGTAGCTGACTGTTTTTTGACCTGTCTGTCGATTTGCCTTATCTGTAACTTGACTATCCTGTTGGTCAGTGTGACATAATTCCAACATAAACCCTGCCCACTTCGCACGTGCTGGTTCCAACGATCACCACAAGCCCATTGGAAATGCATTGTCCACGCTTTTCTTTAATGATTAACCCTTCTGTGACTGCAAGGGTCAGAAATCACTCAAAATGTTGATATACTTGCCAAGCAAATGGGCCTAGGGAGTTAGGTTTAAAAAATGTACAAATTATCGAAAACCTTCAGGTATGAAATTGGAATAATGAAGTGAATGGCTCTGGCAAAACCCTAAACTTGGGCCCAATTTTCAAAAGTGAAATTTTGGTATAGTTTGACACCAGAGTTGTAGAAATATTTTTTTTCTTATAATTATTTTCTTTAAGGAAAAAAAATAAGAAAAAAATTTCTGCAAATCTGGTATCAAATGAAAGAGGAAAATCCAGAGAATCAAACTATACCAAAACCTCACTTTTGAAAATTGGCTCCAAGTTAAGGGTTTGCCAGAGCCACTAATTTTTGTCAGTTCGTCTATTTCCCCTCTTAAGTGTACTCTGCTTGCTCCTCAGGTACTACGTTCAGCCCCAGTGGGTGTTTGACAGCATCAATGCGCGTCTTCTCCTTCCGGTCGAGGAGTACTTTCCCGGGGTGGTCCTGCCCCCGCACCTCTCTCCCTTCGTCCAGGAGAAAGAGGGTGACTACATCCCTCCAGAGAAGAGGACTCTGTTGAACAGACAGCACGGCATTATCACAGGTTGGTAGAGCAGCTATACTCGGATTTGGATAAAAATCATAGACTGGAACCATTTAATTTAAAAAAAAACTCATACTCATAATCGTACATTTTTCTGTTCTCGCACTCATGAAAAGTACTCGACCACAACTATAGAGTTGGAGTACTCATACTTGAGTACATTTTTCTGTTGAGGGCACATGTCGTTAGATCAGAATGCATCGCGTTTGGCGTATTTTGCAGTTTGCGTACGTGCAAAATATCTCAAGCTATCATTGGCTGGCAGAAGTACCATAACAAATGCGCCTGAAATGTACGCACAACTCTCACTTGACGCCAAAGTGGCTATCATCAAGACACTTGATGCAACTTCACCGTTACATGGGTACGATATATACAGTGCAAATAGTACAATCACATATGCGTGTAATGTGTACACACAACGCTCACTGGCAAATTCACCGCTACATGGCTATGATGTGCCGGCGTGCTCATAATTGCACTCGTACTCAAGTACATTTTTCTGTACTCGTACTTGTAATTGTGGAAAAGTACTTCGCTACTGTTCTTGTGAATAAATGACTAACACACTAACCCTGGATATTATTATATTATCTTAGGGAAACGGGACATCAAAGATGAGGAAGATGAGTTGAAGGAGGAGGAGGATGAGGAAGAGGCTAGTGCGGAAGAAGATGAAGAGGAATCACAGCTCACCGAAGTAGAGGAAAGACATCTGAGTCACCTGCGGAGGAAACAAGACATGGAGGAGCAACAGAAAGATGCCAAGCAAAAGGTATCCATGACAACACTTAATGAATCAACTATTATATGGGGTTGCCATTGGCCACAAGCGCTAATGACAGGATGGATATTCAGCATTCAGGGTTTTTTTTTTTATGTGCATTACTTTTTAATAATAATACATAGGACCTCCAGCTTAACATCCCATCGCAAGGACGAAGAAATTATATGTTATATGTTTTAAAGTGACAGTATAGTCACAATCAGAGTAGCCTTTCAACAGGGCATGGAATCAGTGTCCTAGTTTAAGATGAACACAGTGACTGAAAATTACTGGCTCATTTCTGCAGCAGCAACGGTAATATGACCTTATCATGTGGGGGTTTAATTTTCAGTCACCGAGTTAATCTAAAACTAGCACTGCGATTCCATGCCCTGTTGATCGTGATGATATTGTTCCATAAGTGTCAAGGACACAAGCGCCGCGACCAGCCAGGACGGGATTGGAACCCACTGCGTTAACAATAAGAGCTATTTGAGATCTATTTATTAGTAAATGGTCTTTTGTGCAGGCCTAGGCAAAGTCCAGGCCTGACCTGGCCGTGTTTCTCAAAGGTTTAGCTGTGCCATAACTTTGGCCCACCTCCCATCATTCAACATATTTTGTTATTTTGTTATTTTTTATTTTTTTGTTTCCAGGTGATGGATACTTCCAAGTTATCCGTGGAGGCCGGTCAGGTCCTGCCCGTCGATGCCATCTACGAAGCCGAGAAGGAGGCTAGAATGGAACGCTCTCTGCAGGAGATGATGATGACCAAAAAACGCAAGCGCCTCTACCAGAAGCTGATGAAGAAACGCAAGATGAAACAAAAACAGGTCAGTTGAAAAATCCTCAAATACTGTGGCATGTTTTGGCGAGGCACGAACAGAAACTCGTTTCTGACGTCAAATTCTTGACCAGAAACAAGACGGCATAGCTACGCGAAATCGAGAACGAAACTTGTTTTCAGTTTGTGATATGTTCACTCCTCAATGTTTCTCAAAATATACGTTGTAATTAATATGCCTCAGAACTGTCAGCATTTTTTATTTATTTATTTTTTTTTCTAATAAATTGTTGAAACAATGAAACAATGTCCAATTGCAACCAAAATTGCTGGATCGATTGGAATTCTGCCGTGCTGTGTTTTAAAATAACTTTTTCACATAGGGGTATGAACGTTTGCCCAATTTGTAAGGCCTCTCTTAGCCACCATACTTTGTTTATGGGAAATTTGGTCTGATTTTAAATTTAAAAAAATTTTTTTTAGCCACTATAATTTGTGTATACATGTATCACATATTTCACTGGTTGGCAAAATAAACAGATAACACCCCCCCAAAAAAAAACGCGTCATCGCACCAATTTTGAAACCGACCTTCGACTAGAAACCAGAGACTTTTTTGGGGGGGGGGGAGCATTAACAAAATTGTTGGTTTTTGCCTAAAATGATGATTATGTCTTTAACTTGTTTGTTTACAGGTGCGTAAGCTGACCAGCCGACGTGAGCAGTATGACAACGAGCAGAAAACACAGTCGAAAAAGAAGACCTCAAGTGGAAAATAAACGTAGGGAAAAAAACCTAAATCTTCTGTTTTATAAAAATAACACAAGATGTCACCCCCCCAAATTTCACTTTCGAACAAATTTTGTTGTCATAGTATTGGTTGGTTTTGGATTGTTCCAATAGAATATAAGGGGTTGCAGACAAGGGGTGGTTCTGCTGCATGGGGAAGGGGATACCATTTTAACCCCAGGGAGGAGTGCTTGTGCATTTTTCCTTGGTCATCATGTGATGTGTAATCGCAATTATCAGGCATGCCATTTTTCTGGCTAATGTCTGAATTCCGGCTTTTACATATTTTTCCCAAAGAAATCTGGTGTTCTGTCTTTCATCCGGCCGGGGAAAAAAATTGCCTTTACAGAGCGCGCTCAGTTAGTCTTCATTATCAAGACATTCTTACCTTTTCGGTTTTTTTTTTATGCCATTGCATAATACACTCGGACATTTCACCAACAGAGGGCGTTCGCTCACTTAGATGATCATATTGTTGTTAAAGCACCCGCTAGCATTCAGTGGTCCATGCATGTAGGGCATGCAATGGAAAACGATAATAATAATAATAATGTGTGGACTTATATAGCGCACGTATCCACCAACTGAGTGGTGCTCAAGGCGCATTATATTATTACCCCTGCTCATAAGGCTCATAAGGCTCATAAATCATTCCTGAAACCATCTCAGCTCCCTGGGGAGTATACAGCTCAATTGCTGCCATTACAGCGCATATAGGGCTCATCAACCAACTCTGCCCTCACAGGTACCCATTTAACCCCTGGGTGGAGAGAAGCAATTATGGTTTAGTGTCTTGCTCAAGGACACGGCCGGGATTCGAACCCACATTCTGCTGCTAACACCAGAACTTGAGTCCGGTAAGCTAGACCGCTCGGCCACAACACTCCACTCCATAGTAGCGAGATATAATGACCATGTCTTGAACTAAGACTAGCCCATTGCTCCGCCATTGGAAATGGTGTGTGTGGGTCCATGAGCTTGCACTGCAAACCGTCTGAGGACATATAAGAAAGGGAACTCGGACAGCGGTTCTTTGTTGTCCTTGGGAAAATGGAGTGTACAAAACCAATGGAGATTGCTTCAAAAGGTTAAGAGTCCAAACAATAGAGGAACAATAGATGTCTTCAGACGTCTTGAAATGCACAACTGTGTGTTGTATACAGTGTGTTGTATCCATGGTAATTGCAATGCATTTCGCGGCCCTCTTTTTCTGAAATTTTGGACTGATTTTTATCTCAACTTGGCTACCATAATGGAGGTCGGAAGCGGTGTAGATATGAGGCACAGGATTCTGCACAAGTGTGTACGCATGAATAGACATGCACATGAATGAACGTTCATTCTTCATTTGCGGGAACAAAAAAATTTTCAGACTCTGGAGCAAAGAGCTACTGGCATCCCTGCATTATGATTGGCCGCCAAGAATAAATGGCTACCGGTCAACCGGGAGCAAGTATGTGTGAGTGATTAATTGTGAGGGATAGTTGGATGTCTGTTTGAATGCAATGTTGCTTCAAGAGCGGTGAAGACAAACTGAACGTTTTTTAAAGGAATTTTTCAACCTGAAACAAATCTGAACAAAATGGCGCTTTGAGTCTCCTTTGTGATTGATTTTTCACACAAAGTGAGTATATTTTGGGGGGAGATTATGGCAAAACAAGTACATTGTATTTCGCTAGACGCATGTAATTTTATTCATGTGAAACTATGGCCACACCCTCGTAATGTGAACCATCAACAGCCTGGTACCTTGCACATGGTAAACAAATATGGTTACCATGATTACCAGTTACTCTTGAAATGTTTAATTTTACCACAATCAGCGGAAAGTAACCTCCGGTTCCATCAGATATTCAATTTTTAAAAATTCTTATTTAGGCCCAAGAAAGTCTCTGGTTTCTGGTCGTTAGGTTGGCTTCAAAATTGGTGTGGTGACACGTTTTTTGTGTGTTTTTTTTTGTTTTTGCCAACCAGTGAAATACGTGATACATGTATACGCGGTTATTGGAACCAGACCAAATTTCCCATACACAAAGTATGGTGGCTGAGAGAGGCCTCACAAATCTGGCAATCGTTCGTACTCCTATGTGAAAAAAAGTCATTTAAAACACAGCAGGGCAGAATTCCAATCAATCCAACCAATTTTGGCTGCAAGACACTTAACCATAATTGCTTCTCTCCACCCAGGGGTTAAATGGGTACCTGTGAAGGCAGAGATGGTTTGCTCTATATGCGCTAGAAATGGCAGCAATTGAGCTGTATACTCCCCAGGGAGCTGAGATGGTTTCAGGAATGATTTATGAGCCTTATGAGCCTTATGAGCAGGGATAATAATATAATGCGCCTTGAGCGCCACTTAGTTGGTGGATACGTGCGCTATATAAATCTATACATTATTATTATTATTATCGTTCCATAGCCAAAAAAAAGAAAACTAAAAAATGCTACCATGCGAGTCTGAGGTTGACGTGCATGGAGACCAGAAACCGGATAATTTTTTTTGTGGCCTTATCTGATTTTTAAATGTTTTATACAAGACTGAAGCATATCATGTTTAAAAAGGGATTAATATTCATGGTTTTTTTTCTCTTTTGAAGTTAAATCATTCCTGTTTACTCACACATACCCACACTTGCAGCGCAATTATAATTAAATTTCCCGTAATTGAAATTATCATCCTTTTTGGAGAAGATTAAAAACAATTATTTTATGAAACTTACAAAAATATGATTTCCATTGTATTTTTGTGATGCTAACATTGCACAAATACATCCATTTGTTTTTACTAATTATGAAATGTATTAAATAAACTGTAGCGTAATTAAGGACTACAGAATCTCTAACGGTAAATTTCCTGTTTTGTTTGTTTTCCCTGTTGAGTATTATTTTTAGCAGAGTTTGTTTTTGTCTGAATTTCTTTATTAGTTATTAAAATGGGTCAGTTTTAAAGAGAAAGTGGATTTTGTTTATTTATTTATTTTTTTTATTTATTTTTTTTTCCAAGAAAAAACAGATTTGTTTAATTTTGGGCAGCTTCACACTCGGACAACTGATGGATGTTGTTGCATTGAGCAGGGTGTCTGGCCGGTTATTAAAGGGGGTTAGGGCAGCTTCACACTCGGACAACTGATGGATGCTGTTGCATTGAGCAGGGCGTGTAGCCTGTTATTGAAGGGGGTCTGGGCAGCTTCACACTCGGACAACTGATGGATGCTGTTGCATTGAGCAGGGTGTCTAGCCAGTTATTGAAGGGGTTAGGGAAGCTTCACACTTGGACAACTGATGGATGTTGTTACATTGAGCAAGGTGTCTAGCCAGTTATTGAAGGGGGTCAGGGAAGCTTCACACTTGGACAACTGATGGATGTTGTTGCATTGAGCAAGGTGTCTAGCCAGTTATTGAAGGGGGTCAGGGAAGCTTCACACTTGGACAACTGATGGATGTTGTTGCATTGAGCAGGGTGTCTAGCCTGTTATTGAAGGGGGTCTGGGCAGCTTCACACTCGGACAACTGATGGATGTTGTTGCATTGAGCAGGGTGTGTGGCCAGTTATTGAAGGGGGTCTGGGCAGCTTCACACTCGGACAACTGATGGATGTTGTTGCATTGAGCAGGGTGTCTAAATTTGGTACATGGATCTAACCCCACCAAAACAGAAAAATAAGCACACAATTTGAAAATCATATTTGTTTACTAAAAAAATGCTTTAATACACATGTGTTATTATTAAAATTACAGCAAGAATACATAAAAGTTCATGTGTACGAAATAGTTACATCATCGTAAAAATTCTATATAAATTCTAAAGAAAAATCTTGTTTTGTCAAATCTAACCTAACCCAAACAGAAAAACAAGCACACAATTAAAAAATAAAAATTAAATATTGTTTCCTAAAATAATGCTTTCTTCCACCAGAACAATTATATTAAGCGCACCTCATGTTTCATTGTTAAATTTACATGCAAGAATACATTCGTAATATGAAAAAATTATAACATAATTCATAATTAACTACATTTCTTATCCCAGGCAATACTGGAAATAAGTTTTTTGTTTGTTTTGTTAATATCTGATAATCTTGATGACATTTTAGCAATACAAAATTGTTTTGATTATAAATAAACGTAAGGTTTATTTAGCCCTAAACATATCTCACGATATGCAAAAAAATTTCAATTTTATCACTGTGGACAAATGGATTAAAAGTATTCCAAGAAGTGCGTAGAATGAGAGTGACGACTGATTATAAAGATTCAGACTTTGTCAAATTTGCCACGAAAGGAAGAAAAATTATACATAAAATAAAGAGGGTTGTGGATATGAATATTTAATGCTGGATGTGTTGTTTGATTTATTATTGGTAGAACTTGTAGCTTTGCATGGTGAGGAGGATAAGTAAGAGTAATTGCGGTGACACCATGTGAAATGCTCAATTGAGTAGTAATTAGTTCTGAAAAGAACTGGAGGTACAACTCGACGTTTCGATCAGTAGGCTCTGATCATCCTGATTCTCCTGAGGACGATCAGAGTTGTACCTCCAGTTCTTTTCAGAACTAATTACTACTCAATTGAGCATTTCACATGGTGTCACCGCAATTACTCTTACTGATTTATTATTTTAAGTTATAAAATCTGATTAAGAAGGGTAAAATATACAAAAAATATACATATAATAAAAAAATAAATATAAAACTAGCGCTCCGATTCCATGCCATGTTGATTGTGATGATATCGTCCCCTTAAACAAGAAACTAGAGGCTACTTCTTTCTTTCAAGAATATTATGAGGCGGAGGTAGACTTGAAAATATCTTGAGAAATCACAGGTCTGTTCACAAAAAAGTCCCAACTTTGTTTTAATCATTGAAAATTTAACAACCAAAAATGTAACAGTTTTTGCTGTTTTCTGAAAAGCATGAGCACCCAATGCATGTAGCATACTGCTCAAAACGTTGAATTGTAACCTCCAGTTCTTTTCAGAACTAATTAGTACTCTTGAGAATTTCACATGGTGTCACCACAATTAGTGTTATTTGGCATACATCTCATTAACATTTATTTATAACAAAAATTCCCATAAATCATATTAACACAATAATGCATAGAATACCTTCTTTAAGTGCATTTACGGGAAAACTTGCAGCACATCCATTGAAAATAATTAGACTACTACAAGGGTCAAAATCAGTCAAAATGTTGATATACTTGCCAAGGTATATCTAGTGTGCTTAAAAGATCCCTGAAGCAATGGATTATACAACACTGTGCTATGTAACTTGCGATTGCCACCTTTGATATGTACATGCTAAGTCAATATTGATTGACATATTGTACATTGCTGGCCCAACTAATGGGTCACTAGGCAGTGCAATGTAAATAATGTGGGTCTTGCAACCCAACACACATTTAACCCTCCTACAACGGCGCACCCAGGATTTTGTCTTAGGGGGGTCTCAAAGAAAATGTTACTGTCACAAATCAACTAGGCCTAGTATGTATATGTACGTATGTATGTATAATAGGTATGGATGGATCGATCTTCCCATTAGGAACTCGGTAACCTCCCATGGAGGG
This sequence comes from Zoroaster sp. YZ-2022, assembly GCA_029582265.1. NCBI lineage: Eukaryota > Metazoa > Echinodermata > Asteroidea > Forcipulatida > Zoroasteridae > Zoroaster > Zoroaster sp. YZ-2022. The sequence continues at coordinate 5,971,377 of CM055818.1, read as the reverse complement.
GCATAAACGCCAAGCTGGCAAGAGCCAATCTCACTCACACACAAACATTAGTGTGTCGTCTATAATTACGAACTGCACAAATCAATCAATTGTGATTCAGTAACTACCTACTTTCCATCAATGGGCGGCAAATTCCATGAACAAGTGGGCGGCAAACCCAGATCCTACCGGTAATCTTTTTCTTTTTTGTTGTTGCTAAAACGGTGTCACATAATTATTTATATCAGATTACTGTTAACAAATAAAATTAAAACCCTAACCTGGGCATGTATGTGATGTGTAATTTGGAAAGGGTAGCATTGCAGGCCTTTTTAATGCCCTGCACGTAGCCGAGTTAAAGAAAAATGGAGAAAAGGAAGCAACACATGATAAAATAAGATTGGATCTGGTCGTTGCACAAAAATGTATTACGTTTTCCTTACACTTGTCCGGCATTCCCTTGAAAAGGGAAAAACACTTAAATTTGAAAAATGCCGGAACCACGTAAAATATATTTTAGCCCGGACAAATTGGCACGTTGGTTTCAAATGTTTGTTATTGTTGCAAATTTAAACAATTATAGTGAGATTTCATGAGACATAATAAAATAATTTTGGCAGAAAGAAGAAAAAAATGCGAGTGGCATAAGATGAAAAGAAATCCACCCTTTCTCCTCCCCCTCTCTCTCTCATTTTTTTCCTTCTTCTTTTTGTCCCTTTTTTCGTGGACCCTCTTCGGGGGGGCTCAAGCCCCCCGAGCCCCCCCCCTTGGGTGCGCCGTTGCCCTCCTACTATTACAAGGGTCAAAATGTTGATATACTTGCCAAGGTATATCAAGTGCACTTAACCAGTTCGCACCAGGAATAAAAAAGTTTTTCCGAACCCCCGTGGTGGGTTTATTTTTACTGCACAAATACCATCAATGGTGCTCACCAGAGCGTGACCGGGGAGACCGCATCTTCCACCGTATGCTTATGGCTCGTTGCCACATCGACCGGGAATCTATACAAATATTCCCAAGAATCCTGTGGCGTGTTTAGACGCTCTCCGATCCGCTGTCCAAAAAAAAAATGTGCGTGTATACACGGCCTCCGACGCGAACTGGTTAAAAGTCAAATACTGTCAAACCTTAAGTGTAGTAAGTACATTTACAGGTCAAAATAAGTTGACCGTTTTTGACTGGTAAAAGCATTGTCTGGTATTGTTCAGGGTAGTCAAAATGACAGTAAAAACCAGTCAAAAATGCCCCTGTGTGCACATTTGGGTCAACAGTCAAAACAGGCAGTTGGTTTTGACCTCTATAGCAATTACCCACTAAAGTGTAGCTAGAGTTAGGAGGGTTAAAGATACATGCATGTATGCAACGTGATTTGTTTTCTGTCATTTCACCATTCGTTTTGTTTTTTAAAGGGGCAATATCGTAAGAATCAACATGGCATGGAATCGGAATGCTAGTTTAGATTAACATAGTGACTGAAAATAATACCCATATGATAGTCATATTACTGTTGAAACTTGTAGCTTTGCAAGGTGAAGAGGATAAGTATTCCGACTAATTGCAGTGACCATGTGAAATTCTCTATTGAGTAGTAATTAGTTCTGAAAAGAACTGGAGGTTACAGTTCGACGTAACTGTTGTTGCTGCTGCTGCATAAATGAGCCCATATTTTTCAGTCAGTGTTCATCTTTTACGAGGACACCGATTCCATGCCCGGTTGAAAGTCTGCTCTGATCGTGACGATACTGTCCCTTGAATCAGTATAATTATTTTTCCTTCATTCATTCACATTTCACAATTTTGCTTTTGTTTAAACAGTTTGCGTCGGGAATAAAAAAGTTTTTCTGGGCCCCTGTGCAGGTTTCTTTTTCCCACACAAACACGTTAATGGAAGCTTCCACAGCGCGTGGCCACGTCTACCGAGCATGTCACTGTACACTCGGCTCATTGCCACGTCAACCGAGCATGCATACAAATATTCCGGAGTTTGCTATGGCGTGTTTAGACGCTCTCCGATCCGTGGTGCAAAAGAAAATTGTGTGTATACACGGCCTCCGACGCGAACTGGTTAAGCGTTCATGCAAAACAAATACTTGCCTAGCAGTTTTCAATGAATAACGTATAGGGATTATGTGTTTGTGCAGCTCTACAAAGAGCTTACACATACACGTTTGTTTTACTAGTGAGGATGCGAGGCGACCACTAATTGTTCGCTTATATTTTCCCCATTGTTGTTGGACTTTCATGCGCATGCCCCATAGGATTTATACCTGGATGACACCGAGGACCACGCAGACTATTGTTCTTGGTCATATCAGTCTACCTGCTCAGATTACACATCAGTGTACAGTGACGACACTACTTTTCTAATATGTTCTTGTGCTTCTTCAGTTTATCGCCGGGGGCTATGATGTCGCTTATGAGTAACCGCTTCAGAAGCACCATGTTGATGATCACCATGGTGACTAGCCCCACCGTGGCGATACAAGAGAGGATTGTGGGTACTTCCTGGTAGTGCGTCTGCAGCCAGTAGAACATCCAGAATAGAGTGCCGAAGCGGAATACGAAGAACGTCGCAATGTTGGCGGCGCTGTTTGCCCGATAGACGGAAGAGTGCTTGGGTGTGTTCATTAGGATAAGGATTTGTCTAAGGTGAAGGAACACACTGTTGACCTCGGCTAACAGACCTACCAGGGCATATCCGACATAGCTACGGAGGTGAAGAGTAATTCCAAAGCAAAACAAAATCTGTGTGGGGGAAAAAAAAAGGAAACGAATCTGTTAACCAACTACAAGAATTAAGCTCGGGCGATAATACGATAATATCAAATATTGCGATACCTAATTTTTATTCAATTACGATATCGAGAACCTTTTTAAGTTATCGAGACATCGGCAAATCACGATTAAAAAAAAAAATACCATTGTGAGTCAAGTCAGAAATTCCATGGAAACAAAATTAGGACAGTCTTTTCAGCTTTTGGAAGTGAGAAACAAAAGTGAACTACACTACTTAAGAATTACATACACACTATGCAAACGAATTTACGATTTATTGTGACGCTTGTAGAGGGGTACATACCTGTGGTTATCGGCTCTAAAGCAATCATGTGTGAATGAAAAAAAATAATCGCAATATATGTTTGCTGATATGACATAAAACACAATAAAGGGGGCCACTTTGCATCCGTCACGTTAGCAGTTTTTCCAATGGTTGTTATTTATTTTTAAGTACCCGAAACTGACCAAAAAGTGTTTCAACATGTGAATGGACATGCAGGCTTATACTAGAACTAATTTTATTTTAATTTTTTTTTAAATTTATTTTTTTACTCTCAAATTTCCATAAAAATTGGACGGAAAAAGTTACCTCACTTTTCCGTCCATTTGTTGATGGAAATTTTAGGCTAATTCAAAAAATAATAGTAATAATCAACTGAAATTATCTTTAGGATAAGCATGCATGTCTATTCAAATGTTGAAATTCTTTTTGGGTGGTTTCAGATATTTAAAAAAAATTACAACCATAAGAAAAACTGCTAACGTGATGGTAGGAAAGTGGCCCCCTTTATTGTGTTTTATGTCATATATCGTGGATGAAAAAAAAAATCTATATCGCCCAAACTTAATAAGAATTTCCAAAGGTTTTTTTATGTATAATGTATCAGATGATGTATCAACCTTCCCTTGAAATAATTTTGGCTAACGTTAAAAGAAAATGTATTTTCGTTGGGAAAATTATAGCAGGGATTATTGTAAACCTTGTGAGTAGGACTAATTGCGGTGACACCATGTGAAATTCTCTACTGAGTAGTAATTAGTTCTGTAAAGGACTGGAGGTTACAACTCGACGTTTCGATCAGTGTGCTCTGATCTTCCTCAGGAAGTAACCTTGTGATTGTTTTTTTTTTTTTTAAAGATTAACAATGTTGTACCTTCCCTTTGAAGCTGTTAAACTTTTTGTAATGTTAGCTGTGATTTGACTCAAAATAGCATTTTTTTATAAATTGCTATATTATTTTCTGATTTCTCGATATCATAATCAAATTAAAAAAAGTATCGCGATATTATCGCCCAAGCTGATACTAGACTTCTGGTACTGTCAAAATTGTTGATTTTAAATTGTTACTTACGACAGTATGATGAATTACTAATGGCCAAGTTTTGCTGATTGGCCTGTTGGAGAAGTTATCGATGAGATCATAGATGAAGTAACCTGCAAGATGGAAATAAACAATACAGCCGGTTACTATGGTTAACCTTGGCATGTAACCTCTTACCCAGTCTCTGGGACCTTGAAAAACTAACTACGTTAATGTTTATAGCTTGATGAAATTCTTGGGGCAGGTAATAAACAATTAATTTAATTTTGCCCTACAGGGTAATGAGGTCAAAACGGAAGTGATTTTCCGAGGAGCGGGAAACCACAAAATGGGGGAAGAGGAAATTGGGAACTTCCTATCAAAATATTGAATAAAGTGAAACATAAGTAAGACTAATTGCGGTGACACCATGTGGAATCTCAATTGAGTAGTAATTAGTTCTGAAAAGAACTGGGGGTACAACTCGACGTTTCGATCAGTATGCTCTGATCGTCCTCAGGAGAATGCCGGACTCTGGAAAATGCTGGTGCTTAAGTAGACTGCTGGAGGATCATCCCATGAATGGATGGTGAAGGATTAGTTCGTTGAGGCGCGCAGGCGGGAAACTGTGAGACATGATGAACGGTACAGTTTTACTGCACAGAGTTGTAAATAATTTCTTGACTGTAGGAGTAAGATTTGCAGTAGTAATCTAACAATCTATTGGTTCTGAGAAGAACCAGTGATCGGTCTTTCATTGATTAAAAACAACATCCGGAGATATTTATTGTACTTCAGATTACTAATTACATTACACTGTCACAAAGATACATACTTTCAGAATTGTTTGTGCAAAGAGTTAAAAACGGAGTATTTTTAAGTGGACATTATTGACAGGGTATAGGACAATGGTACGGCCTTGAGACATACAGTTTTTGTCTGTGGCTATGGCAACTGGGCAATCAAAATTCTATACTGACCAATCAAATTTGTTAACATGAGCGCACTGCGTAAAATATGCGCATATTGAGTCATCATCTCTGACAAGCTTTGAAAAGCACTTGTATTTTTTGTATGTATGTTTTGTATTGGATTATAAAAATTTATAAGGTTAATATAAGACAAATATTCAGAGCTGTACCAGGGGTTTGATTTGACAAATCCTGAAAAATGTGTAGCGGGCCTGGGTGTCTCCCTTTGGTCTAGAGGACAAAGTCCCCTGAACCTCCTGGATGTTTAATTTTGGAGGATTCACAGACTCTCCACATCCCCACAAACAAGAACCTAGATGTTTGGACACAATAATTTTTTTCTTGGTGGCTACTTCTTTTCTTTCAAAAAGATTTTGAGGCAAAGGGAAATTTGTAAAAATCATGAAAAAAAAAACAGGCCTGATCTACTTTTTTATTTCAAAAATGAATGTTGGATGGTATCTGCATATTCTGATATAATATGTATGAAGTTATCACCATGGAATATCGGCAGCCAAAAATATTTTGGACACAGCTGGTACCCATCGTTTTATAACCTACCTACTGACAGGGCAACCAACATCTCTCCAAATGACGTCACATTGTGTGTTAGATCTTCCAGTATTTCTGGTGAGCTGTACAAACTGACGAAGATGAAGAAAAAGTGAACACAAAAAGTGAAACGACAATCATATGCAGTAACAAACCATTTGGAATTATCATTCGTACAAAAAATTGTAATATTCCAAAATCCTCCAAAATCCTCTTTGCCAAAGTGAAGGATTTTGGAGGATTGAGGTTATTAGGCAAACTTGCCTTTCCATGGTTACATGTACATCCATGTTTGTTGTAGTGATTTCAAGGTCAGTGCTTGGGTCAGGGGACACTGTTTATTGCTCCATGCATGCAGGGAGGGTCCCTGGTCATGTGCATGTATCACAGATTAGAAACATGTGTGCATACATGTCATGTGCTTGCTTTACTACTGAAGGATTTTGGAGGATTCAGGTTATGTGTAAGCATGGAGGTAAAAATATGTTTACCTCCATGGTGTAAGCAAATGGGCCTAGGGAGTTATGGTTAGGGGGAACTAAACGTTTCTGGACAGAGCTCAATAAAAAATGATACAGTGTAGGCCTTGAACTTCACTCTTGTAGGGGCAAGGCCACTTCTATTCAAACTATAAGTCGGGATTTGGAAGGGCGTCCAACTTGTTATTTTTGGAAAAACTGTATTCAAATGTCTAACTTAACAATACTTTTGCATGTGTAAAATAAACAAATAAAACAATGTGTCTGTTTCATCGGTCGGCTTCCCATCCAAAGTATGGTGGCTCAGAGAGGCCTCACAAATCGTTTAAAGCACAGCACGGCAGAATTCCAATTGATCCAGCAATTTTGGCTGCAATTGGACATCGTATCAGAGACCAGAAACATGAGACTTTTTGAGGGGCCTAACACAGCTTCCATTAGAATAAAATTAGAATATAATGATTTGATAAAATTACAAAAACTTTACTAAATCCTAGTAGTTCTTTTGTACTTTATATTCAGAAGACTTACAAAGGAAAGTGCTGATTTGGGAGAGTATGGGTTCTTGAAAAAGCCATGACTCGCTGTGTCCTAACCTCAAAAATTTTGTGAAACCTTATGAAATTAAAAAGTACATGTACGTGTACTTATAGGAATTTGCAGACCAGTGAAAATGCAGTATGCAAAGAACATGCCTCACACTCTGATTGGCATGTTTTATTTTCCTAAACAGAATGGGAGCCAATCTGGCCTGGGTTCTGTGTTAATACGTGTAGTCATCACCAAATAACGTGCACTGCTACCCAAGTAAAATGAACTGCCAGTGTTGACCTTCGGAAAATTGTTCTGTTGACTCCAGACAAATGATCGTATGACTTGCAGCCTACGAGATTCTGATTGAAAGGACTGCTGATTTAGTGCTATTCACAAACACACACACAATGACGCAACACAATTGGCATTATAAACCTATATTGTACACACATACATGTATAGTATATGCTATAGAAGATCATTATTCAGCTCTACTGGCTAAAACTACATACATGTACATACATGTACGTTTGCAATGCCTAGTGACTGATAGTTGGGCCATCAATGTACAATATGTCAATCAATATTGACTTAGCATATCAGTGTGTACATATCAAAGGTGGCAATCGAAAGTTACATAACACAATATTGTATAATTTATTGCTTCAGGGATCACCAACAATTGTTGAGCCAAGTAAAAAGATTTCTATAGATATAAAAAATAAAGCTCTAATACACTACTCTAAACAATTTAGGGAACACCGGAATAATCTCAGTTAAAGCAAGATCATTTATTTCAGATAAACACAATGTTTCACAGAATTGATGAGAAACAACTGCACAATGAAACAGATGATAAAGGATGTATGTAGTGATTACACATTTCATGACATGACTACTGAAAGAGAGAGGGGGTTGCAAATGAAAATCCCGGTTCATGGAACATATCAAACCTATTTGATGTTAAAAATCTGGTGTTCCCTAAATTGTTTTGAGTGGTATATAATACCTCATGACATTTGGCAATCAACTACACTATTAAAACCCTCCTATACATGTAGGTTTAACAATCAAAGACACTCAAAATGTTTATGTAACTCCCAACCCATTGACTTTGTGCAGTGCACTCAATAAATGCAAGGACATGTGGCTCTGGTAGGAGGTCAAACCAAAACCACATGTAGGTTTAACCATCCTTCCTCCATGGTTTAACAATCAAAGACACTCAAAATGTTTATGTAACTCCCAACCCATTGACTTTGTGCAGTGCACTCAATAAATGCAAGGACATGTGGCTCTGGTAGGAGGTCAAACCAAAACCACATGTAGGTTTAACAATCAAAGACACTCAAAATGTTTATGTAACTCCCAACCCATTGACTTTGTGCAGTGCACTCAAATAAATGCAAGGACATGTGGCTCTGGTAGGAGGTCAAACCAAAACCACTGACTGTAACTTATGCAGTACATACACAGCTCTGTGTGACTCTGCATAATACTTGTAAGACATACAGAGAGTGTGTTGCAAATTTGCCACTATCTCATGGAACACTTTCATACACTATGTGTTAACAAATCTGGCAATGCAACCAAAAATACTCAAGTAACTGTCTGTGGGTGCGGTGCTTACTGGGCCAAATTTCAGCCTGGGCATAGGAGGGTTAAAAGTGTAATAAGAATTGTCTGTGATAAAAAAAAATTACCTTTAAAAATGAGAGGGGTGTCCAAAAACACTTGGGTACACTTCTTAGTGCAATTGTATAAAACCCATAGAAAATAAGCAAAAACTTTATTAACCAGTCTTTAATTCATTTTAAAAAATAATTTCGAAAATCATTATCACTCAAAATTATCAGGAAATGCCTTAAAGATACATGTATGTATTTCTGTGACAATTTTTTTAAATTTATTTCTTTAATTTGTACATCAGTAAATCTTTAATTTTGACATTATAGTAAATCAGCCTCAAATGAAATATTTCAAACAACATTTATGATGCATTGTAATTAAACAACACAGGTATTGGTATTTGACCAGCAATGGCTGAATCATTTATTCACTTAATAGATGTTTCTCCATGTCTACATCAAATATTTTTAGAGAATTACTTATTTCAAAGAATTTTCATTATTTCTACTCGGAAAAGAGTACAGATTAAAACCATAAATTTTGAGAAAATAAGGATTCCAACAACAAAAATTCTGTTTCATATAGATTTAATACCTGTTGTGCAGCTGGGACCTGAATCCTTCCTAACTCCCTAGGCCCATTTGCTTACACATAACCTGAATCCTTCCTAACTCCCTAGGCCCATTTGCTTACACATAACCTGAATCCTTCCTAACTCCCTAGGCCCATTTGCTTACACATAACCTGAATCCTTCCTAACTCCCTAGGCCCATTTGCTTACACATAACCTGAATCCTTCCTAACTCCCTAGGCCCATTTGCTTACACATAACCTGAATCCTTCCTAACTCCCTAGGCCCATTTGCTTACACATAACCTGAATCCTTCCTAACTCCCTAGGCCCATTTGCTTACACATAACCTGAATCTTTCCTAACTCCCTAGGCCCATTTGCTTACACATAACCTGAATCCTTCCTAACTCCCTAGACCCATTTGCTTACACATAACCAACCTTCCTAATTCCCTAGGCCCATTTGCTTACACATAACCTGAATCCTTCCTAACTCCCAAGACCCATTTGCTTACACATAACCTGAATCCTTCCTAACTCCCTAGGCCCATTTGCTTACACATAACCTGAATCCTTCCTAACTCCCTAGGCCCATTTGCTTACACATAACCTGAATCTTTCCTAACTCCCTAGGCCCATTTGCTTACACATAACCTGAATCCTTCCTAACTCCCTAGGCCCATTTGCTTACACATAACCAACCTTCCTAATTCCCTAGGCCCATTTGCTTACACATAACCTGAATCCTTCCTAACTCCCAAGACCCATTTGCTTACACATAACCTGAATCCTTCCTAACTCCCAAGACCCATTTGCTTACACATAACCTGAATCCTTCCTAACTCCCTAGACCCATTTGCTTACACATAACCTGAATCCTTCCTAACTTCCTAAGCCCATTGCTTACACATAACCTGAATCCTTCCTAACTCCCTAGACCCATTTGCTTACACATAACCTGAATCCTTCATAACTCCCTAGGCCCATTTGCTTACACATAACCTGAATCCTTCCTAACTCCCTAGGCCCATTTGTTTACACATAACCTGAATCCTTCCCAACTCCCTCGGCCCATTTGCTTACACATAACCTGAATCCTTCCTAACTCCCTAGGCCCATTTGCTTACACATAACCTGAATCATCCAAAATCCTTCAGCAGTAAAGCAAGCACATGACATGTATGCACACATGTGTTTCTAATTTGTGATACATGTACATGGCCAGGGACCCTCCCTGCAGCATGGAGTAATAAACAGTGTCCACTGACCCAAGCACTGACCTTGCAATCACTGCAACAAACATGGATGTACATGTAACCATGGAAAGGCAAGTATGCCTAATAACCTCAATCAGAAAAAAGTCCTTATATAAATACAAATATTTGTCAATATGAAAATACATGAAATAGTAAATGACCATAGCATATTCATGTTTTGGTAATTTAATATCTCATTTGAAAATAAATACTTAAATTAAAATCTTTATTTGAACAATAATTTACAATTCTTGTGTAAATGACTGGCATATTTAAACTGTGGAAAATAGCCACTTTAAAAGTAAACAAAAAACATCTCATGTGTCATTTTCATATGACGATTTAAAGCCTTTTAAAACTAAACTGCACACACCAACTTTGTTGCTATTTTATAGTTTTATAATTATAGGTCAACTTGTAGAACACGTAGCCAACGGCTTCGATCCCACTCCAACATCATGCTCAACTGAACTTACCAGTAACTTGAACACAATCCCGTAATCACAGCGTGAGCAAATGATGTTATTATGTTTCTCCACCTATACCGACATTCAGTGTCATATTTCTTTAGCGCGGGTGTGAAATTCAACGTTATATTGAAGCACTGGAATGCGATGGCTGATCCTACGAGAGTGTAGATAACCGTAGCGTGCAGGATGGTCGGTGGCATACCGGCGACATCGGCGTAAGAACCCACGGCCAGTCTCGCTCCAGACTCCATGGTTGGACTTCAGTGTACGATGATCGTCTCGAAATAAGGCGTTACACAACTATATTGTCCGCGGCTCACAATCCTTCAGTGGTTCCTGCTCAATCCAGTACCTCTTGATTCATACTGTTACAAAATAAAGCAAGTTTTATTTCCACTCAATGAAGTCATACCAAACTTTGAAGTTGTGAATTGGACTGAACGATTTCGTTCTCATAGTGTGATCGACCCCCACATTGCATTATACTTGTCTGAAATTTGCTGAACGAGGTGGACTCCAAGAACAAAGTATAACGATTTAGGGAATAATGCGCACGGAGCATACGCATGGTAATTTCCCGTAGACATGAATGGAAACTTTTACTGTATGTAACCCATCTACTGTACGAGGTTTACGCGTGCATCCTCTATGCTGTGCGCGCTAACCCCTAAAGCGCGTGTTGTCTGAATCTTGCAGTACGGCCATAGAGGGCGCTATTAACAAATCATGTAAAGCCGGCCCAAAATTTCTATATAGATGTAAATAAGCCCGTGTTTTTCGGTATTTTTTAGTATGGCAACAATTAATGTTTCATAAATTTTCTTTTTCATCGGAACGCCCTTTTTTCACTTGAAGAACGGAAAATAAATGTTTCAAAATTACATTCAAAATAATAGTGAAAAGCATGGTTTTACGGTCCCGTCGTCAATTCACTACGGGCACCAATTTTAATTGTAATAATTGTTAATTCCAAGTTTGTCGTTTATGACCTAGACATTTTTTTTTCATGCTTATCCTTGACACACGAGGGCACTGTTTTGTGAGAACACACAACAAGCACTGAAAGTGTTCAAAATCAAACCTCGAACCTGATTGCCCAAGAAAAATTGGCTACCTCACAAATAAACTACTGCTTCGTATCCCAAAACGCCGTACGGGCGATATCGTTTCGTTTCATGGGAGTTTATTAATAAGCGGTTGATATAAAGATAAGTTATAATAAAAAAGAAAACCTTTAAAATAACCTTGTTTACTCGAGTTTTTTTCTGTTTTTTTTGTTAATGACACAATGGAAACTAGCAAAAGCTAGGCCATGAGCCCTCAAACTTTTTCAAAGCCCCCCCCCCTCTGTAAAAATAAGAAGTAAATTATTAAAGCGACAATATCGTCACGATCAACAGGGCATGGAATCGGAGTGCTATTTTTAGATTAACCCTGTGACTGAAAACAACATATACCCACGTGAAAATGTCATAATTATTACCGTTGCTGCTGCATAAATGAGCCTGTAATTTTCAGTGACCATGATAATCTTAAACTAAGACACCAATTCCATGCCCTGTTGAAATTAAGTCTGCTCTGGGATCGTGACAGTACTGTCCCTTTAATAAAAATAAAATATAAATTCAAATAATTATCGTCTTTGGTTGGGTTAGGAAATTAAACGGTTACTCACAACTTCATCTTGAGCCAGAAATACATAGAAAAACGTGTGTTGACTACGCTCATAACGGGGCACTTAAACGGGCCCTCGACCTCCCTGCTAGGCAGTGGCGTAGCTAGCGGGGGGACAGGGGGGGCGGCCCCCTGGCTCCAGTTCCAGAATAAGTGCCCCCCCCCCCCCTAACACATGCGAATTTTTTTCACATGCTGATGGGACTGACTGACGGGCCCACCAGCAGGCAGGACTATACAGGCAGGGCCGGATTTAGACCTTGAGGGGCCCGGGGCACTTCAGGTTCGGGGGCCCCTCGACATAGAAATTAAATTACATGACAAATAAAAAATGAACTAAAATGAATGATAAACCGCATTTCTTCGAAAAAAAATATAAAACTAATTTTATAATTATTACATTTGTTTATAAAGGAAGTCCTTAGTCTGGGGGCCCTCTGGCAGGGGGGCCCGGGGCCGCCTTTGCCCCCTTATAAATCCGGCCCTGTATACAGGGCCGCTTTTACATAAGGGCAAAAGGGTAGTTGCCCACGGCCCCAGGTAAAGAGGGGGCCCTAAAAATCTGTACAGTCATTTTTTTGGTGGGCCCCCTGGGATCCGATTCGCCCCCCCCCCCTGGCGAACATAGCCAGCTACGCCACTGCTGCTAGGATGGTTTCAAGTACCACGCCCCCTCCAGCACGCCCCCTCCCCTTTGACAATGAAACTAGCTGAAACTTTCGTAGGTTGGTTTATAAACATCTCTCTTGATTCTTTAAAGCGCATGGATACATTTACTGACATAATAATTTTTGACCAATTGTGTACAATAATCCCTTTAAAACCATCATCCGTAAAATAGACCACGCTTCGGTGGACAGGTGCGCATGCATTATCAAATTGCAGGTGGCGCGAAACTGCACAAACTGTACGCACGGGTACTGTGTACAAATGATGACATAATAACCTAGGATTCTTCTCTGTTGACAACATCCGCTTTTGAGCAAATAATCTGGATCACTGAGCTGAGAAAAGTAACTATAGTCATAATAATATCAGACCACAGCTAATTAGTAATAGCATTAACAGAAGACGATTATCAACAGCCTGGCATGGGTGTTCCTTCCTCCATGGTTATACAATTTCATCGCTCTTCTTGAGGAGTAGTCTAGCCCGGTCATTCACCAGGACCTCGCCGCCGGCAGCGCTGCTTCACATCTCCCACGGATTTAGCAGTCGGTGTGTGGAGGTACGAAGAGATTCATTGGACATGTTGAACGTTGGTTTTCTTTGAGATTACGGATGTACGGGAATGGACTAGATCATCAGGGTAAGTTTTGATTGATGAAATTATTGCGTCGGGTGATAAACAATTGATTTGTTTTTCTTTTGATAAGGTTTGATATCTCCATCATCCATGGGCTGGTAGTGGTAGCTACTACTACTACTACTACTACTGGTACATACTTAATTACAGTTAAGTTAGCCCATTCCTTCCTCCATGGTTAGCCCTATTCTAGGGAATCTAGGGCCATTACACTGGACTCTCCGTATTCTTGGCCCTTGTCCCACATGTACAAAAATGGAGCGATTTTCTTTTTGTTTCAATTTTTGATCTGCTAATTATTACAACCTAAAACTTAGTAAATAGGTAAGCTTGCCCAAGCAGACACTTTTGGCATAAAATCTATTATTCTCACTTTTATGAAATTTTCGAAACATTTTTGAAATAAAAAAAAATAATAAAAATAAAATAATTTAAAAAATTAAAATTTTACCAAAATTACTGATCTCACAATAGTAAACATTATGCCAAAACTTTCTGCTTGGGCAAGATTACCTAATCACAAAATTTTAAACCATAATAATTAGCAGATCAAAAGTTGAAAAATCGTTCCTTTTTTGTACATGTGGCGCTAGGGACAAGGATACGGAGGGAGTCCAGTGTATTGGCCCTAGAATGGGGCAAGATATTACATAACATTATGACTGATCCTTTGCTGTGTACACTACTTCATTACCTTTTTGATTGAAGTACTAACACACAGTTACTGGTAATACTTAAAGGAACAGTATCGTCACGATTAGAGCAGACTTCCAACAGGGCATGGAATCAGTGTCCTAGTTTAAGATGAACATGGTGACTGAAAATTACTGGCTCATTTGTGACCCGCTCTACAATAAAGGGGATGTATGTCGCACAAATAAAAAAATGAGTTATATATATAGTTGAATTGGTCACATTACAAGCTTTAATTTGGTACAGGTTTGACCCCTGTGGCATTTTGCATTCTGGAGATATATTAATAATTTGCATATTCATATTTTACAATGTAACGAAAGTGCTTTCAGAGATACAGCCCTTTAAACATACTAAGTGGAAAAAGAAATGAGCTAAAAATAAACTCTCTTGAATGCCCATAGCAACAGTTATGTTATTGATAGCGGGTGTTAAAACCGTATCACTACGAAAGCATAACATTGGTGGGTTTTTTCCTCTAAAACGGACAAAGAGTAAAACAAAAGACGAAAACAATGCACACAAAAATGTTTGTTTTTTCATCTTTATTCATCAATATTAATATTTCTGAAAATAAATTATGAAAATATTGATATTATAGAAGCCAACAAACCAAAAAAAAAATCAGTTTGTGAAGATTTGTTCACCCGTCTCCACATAGAACAGCCCTTTTATACGTGTAATAGCATAGCGCGACTTAACCCTCCTATGGTTTGACCTTTCAAAACCTTTCAAAATCTGCTTACTGGCAAAATGGCTATCAATAATTATGAACCCTTTAAAACCCTCCAGAATTTGTTGCTACTGAACTACCACACCTTTCAATACCCTTTGAAAGGTATTGAAACATTTCAACACCAGTTTGTTCAGAGAGTTGTTTCACCTTTCGAAACCTTTAATAGGTCCCTTTTGTCAGACAGTTTTCTCACCTTTCAAAACCCTTCAGTCCAGCAAACTTGAAAGGTTTTGAAAGGTCTGACAATTCTATGGCAACTGCACTGTACCCTTTTTCGTAGAGCGGGTCACATTTATGCAGTCAGCAACTGTAATATGACCTTATTTTCAGTCACTGAGTTAATCTAAAACTAGCACTCTAATTCCATGCAATGTTGATTGTGATGATATGTCCCTTTAAGGCAAAAAAAAAAAAAAAATTTAAATTAAAAAAAAAAAAAATTCCTCAAGTGATGCCTAGGCCTCAAACAACACAAGACATTCATTTCCATTTGTTCATTACCATTATGTTCATAAAAAATGATAATAACACAAAAATTGATAATTTATTATTGTTATGAATTTTATGAAATAAAACAAAATACCTGAAACCTAAACATGGAAGATCGGTGAGTGCTCATCAAAGACTGTTTAAAAAGTGGGTTTCGGATAGGGCTGTGCTGGGTATCGAAATAACAACCGAAACTCTCATTACCTGGTTCCATTTTTCGGTTACAATTACCCCCAAAAACGACTTTTTAAAATTTGGCAGCAATTTGGGTAATTTGGCAGCAATTGAGCTGTATACTCCCCAGGGAGCTGAGATGGTTTCAGGAATGATTTATGAGCCTTATGAGCAGGGGTAATAATATAATGCGCCTTGAGCACCACTCAGTTGGTGGATACGTGCGCTATATAAGTCCACACATTATTATTATTATTAATGAATACCCATATTAACACAGCACCCAGCTAGGCTAGATTGCTTCTCTCCACCCAGGGGTAAATGGGTACCTGTGAGGGCAGAGTTGGCTGTTGTGTTTGATTAGCCCTATATTGACTCCTGTTCTGTTTAGGAAAATAAAACATGCTAATCAGAGTGTAAGGCATGTAGGGCTGTGCCGGGTATCCGGGTACCCGACCGAAACTGTCATTACCCGGTTCCATTTTTCGGTTCCAATTATTCGTAAACGACTTTTTAAAATTCGGACTTAACATTTGAGCGGAGTGAACAGAAATAAATTATGTGACTTTTGAACAATGTAATGTTTACACTTTTACAGACAATTATCTTTAAATTCAAGAGATTACACTCCAGTAAAGCCTTTGTAGTATTTTACGGACATTTTCCATTCACTTTTCTCCAACTGTATGTGATACATTTTATCGAATTGTTAAGACTGCAAAGGGCCTGGCAGTGGCTGCTTCAAACAACTTATCAAACCAGCAGCGCAGGAGGGAATGTTTGCCTAATTGTTTTAATAGAGTAAAGAAAAGATTGATTTAAGTATGGTATCCTCTGTATTATAAAGGTCAATTTTGTTACCATTTACAGTACATGTATTTGTGCACCACCAGAGGAATATTTTCAACAAAAATGAAAACGGGTATCCGGGTATCCGACGTTTCCTGATTTCGGGTATCCGGTTCCAAAAATATCCAAAAACACACACCCCTAGTTTCGGGTACTTGTAAAAAGGAACCATTTATTGAACTCAACGATCGGTACAGGCAAACCCGGGTACCTAGCACAGGCAAACCCGGGTACCTAGCACAGGCCTAACTCCAAGGTATTATCTAAAATCTTACTCTGTGGGGAAGTTAGTACAAGTATCAAAACCGTCAATCATCCTGAGACATTATTAAAGGGGCAATATCGTCACGATCAACAAGGCATGGAATCGGAGTGCTAGTTTTAGATTAATTCAGTGACGGAAAATAATACCCCACATGATAAAGTCATATTATCGTTGCTGCTGCTGCATAATAAATGAGCCAGTAATATAAGTTTCATCGTAGACTAGGACACTGATTCCATTCCCTGTTGAAAGTCTGCTCTGATCTTGACGATAGTGTCCCTTTAAGTCTGTTGTACATATGTAGGTAACATTCAAGGCGCTGTTTATGTACATGTAAAAATTATGTAGGCCGATCTCATATCTTATAAGTTATTACTAGATGATTATTTATATGGACTGAAGATCTAATTAAATATAATGTGGAGATTGTATGTAAACATGCATACTGTTGCCTGCCATGAAGGTGCTCTCAAGGACACTCGGCCAATATAAACATGTGACATGAGAGACTGTAACTTAATTGGCTTGATTGTTGAAATTAAAAAGGAAATCATTTTGCATTGATTTCGTACAAGGTTCGAAATCACATGTGTTACACTTGGAGTCCTGGACCATTAGACCGGGGATAATTATTTAAAATGGATATTTAATGTTGTTTCACTGGTAATTTTGTTGAATAAAAACTGTACACACTATAGCTTCTATATATCTACATGTATTTGCCGTATAAAAGAGAACATTAGTAGAAGTCTATTACCTACACGTGCCGCTCGTGTACTAACCTCGTCTGAATTTTAAAAAGTCGTTTACGGGTAATTGGAACTGAAAAATGGAACCGGGTAATGACACGTAGTATGGCCTACAATGCATCAATGGGAGACCACTTAAACCTGCAATATCAGTGGTGTGACAGTGCACAGAAGGGTAACCATAATTATGTGACCTGTCACCACAAAATGAGCTGAAAGTCGGAAATTTAAACAATTGAGTTATTGGTATTTCTGGATTCGGTAGAACAAGAGCTTTCCAATGATATATAACACTTGGGGTTACAGCGATTTCCCCCAGACCACCAGAGGGGGATTTGCGGCTTTGTTTCAGTCTTTGTTTCAAGTTGTTTGTCTGTCAGAACACGATAAAAGCTACCAACGAAATTGGCCTGATATTGAGGTTTTTAATTGTCTGATCGAACTGAAAATTTTGAATTCGATATAAGGAGATTTACAAATTGCAAATATAATAATTTAAAAAAATTAGACCTCCCCTCCGATTTTTCACTTTTCCCGCTGTACTGTGAAATGGTATAGTGTGACTTTATGCTCATTTCGTTGTAACAGGTCACAGGTCACAGGTCACAGGTCACACTGGCATCAACTACAATGAGTGGCCTCAGAGGTGTTTTAAAAATAGTCCTGAGGAGGGTTAGTATTCACATAAATTCATAAGTTATAACTTTGTAATTTTTTTGTATTTTTTTATCCAACAGAAACAACTATAAGTGACATAGGCTGTGCACTGATTCAAAGACGTAGACTCGTACTTAATTTGTACGTGCAAATTCATCAGAAGAGGGCGCTATGAATGGATTAACATCCCACCTGACTGCAGACCAACTTCAAAAACTTCAACAGGTACTGTAACCTTTCTGGAAAATTATTGTGAATTAATTTCGACCATTGACTCTACCACAAGGTACACATTTAATAAAGGGACAATATCATCACGATCAACAGGGCATGGAATCGGAGTGCTAGTTTTAGATTAACTCAGTGACTGAAAATAATACCCACATGATAAGGTCATATTACCGTTGCTGCTGCATAAATGAGCCAGTAATTTTCAGTCACCGTGTTCATCTTAAACTAGGACACCAATTCCATGCCCTGTTGAAAGTCTGCTCTGATCGTGACAATACTATCCTTTTAATCAGAAGTCTATTAACCCTCCTACTGTAGCTGCATTTTAGTGGCAGTCAACTGCCTGCTTTGACTGTTGACCCAAATGTGCACACGGGGGCATTTTTGACTGGTTTTTACTATCATTTTGACCACCCTGATGAACAATACCTGACAATGCTTTTGCCAGTCAAAAACAGTCGACTCATTTTGACCTGTAAATGTACTTACTACACGTAAGGTTTGACAGTGTTTAACTTTTAAGTGCACTACATATACCTTGGCAAGTATATCAACATTTTGACTGTTTTTGACCCTTGTAGTAGTAGGAGGGTTAACCCTAACTTTCCAAAACCTTCCAAAATCCTCTTTGCTAAAGTGAAGGATTTTGAAGGATTGAGGTTACATGCTACATGCTCTTTGCTAAAGTGAAGGATTTTGGTGGATTGAGGTTATTAGGCATACTTGCCTTTCCATGGTACATGTACATCCATGTTTGTTGTCGTATTTCACTGGTTAGCAACAAAAAAAAATAATAAAAAATTACCAAAAATAAGTGTGTCACTGATTTTGAAGGCGACCTATGACCAGAAACTAGAGACTTTTTTTGGTTGGCCTAACTATCTGAAATGATATTGTAATTTGTGAATTAATTCGTTTATTGTGTATTATTTTGGTTACAGTTTCGAACGAGTGTGTCGGATATTCTAAACCCGGAACATGACGATCATTACCTACTCAGATGGCTTAGAGGTAAGATGAACCTTCAATCAATAAATCCTCTCTTTGAAAATTGAAATACAACTCAAATTTTGCCCTGTTGGGTTTCTGTCCAATTACGTTTTGATTAATCTGTCACAATGGAAACTGACTAGTACATGTAGGCCTACATGAATACTTTTTGGTATCTACAATTTAAAAGGTTAAAAATACAAAGAAAATGTGAACAAAATCAACAGGAGACACCGTAAAACCCTTTCGGTTACAACACGTAGAATAAAAAACCACTGTACAAACGCGATTGAGTAGAATAGCGTAGAGAGACAAGCCGACCCAAATGAACAATATGATTAAACACCCAACCAACAAACAAACTAAAAAAAAAACACCACTCAAACACACCGCAACAAAGAAACAAAAACAAACAACCACACAAACAAACCAAAAAACAAACACACACACAAACACCCCACCAAACAAACAAACAAACAAACACCCCAACACCCCCACCAAACCAACCAACAAACAAACCCCCAAAAAACAAACACACAAAGACCCCACCAAATAAACAGACAAACCCCCCAAAAATAAAACAAACACTCAAACACCCCCACCAAACACCCCAACAAACCCCCAAAAACAAACACACAAACACCCCAACAAACAAACAAACAAACAAACAAACCCACAAACAAACACAAACAAAACAAACAAACACTCAAACACCCCACCAAACCAACCAACAAACAAACCCCCCAAAAAACAAACAAACACACAAACACCCCACCAAATAAACAAACAAACAAACCCCCTCAAAAACAAACACTCAAACACCCCACCAAACAAACAAACAAACAAAACAAACAAACACCCCAACGTCCCACCAAACAACAAACAAACAAAACAAACACACAAATGCCCCACCAAACAAACACCCCAACAAACCCCCAAAAACAAACACACAAACCCCTCACCAAACAAACAAACAAACAAACACCCCGACAAACAATCAAACAAACACCCCGACAAACAATCAAACAGACTACATGTAACTGACAAACTACATGTACATGTAACTAACAAAATCAACAAGATTGGCAGATCAGCACCTGATGCAAAAGGGACAAAATAACGAACAACACACAATTTTTTTTTCACTCCAAACAATGTATTTATGTACAGATCTACAAGTTTCCCTTGTTGTCTGTTTGATTATATGATGGATACAAATGTCTGAAATGTTCTCTCGTCAATACAGCTCGCAGGTTTGATCTCAAGAAGTCGGAGAAGATGATCAGAGATGTAAGTACAATCACGCTTTATTGCGGTTTTCTGTGTCTTGGCACAAATGGGTGCATAGTGGGCAGAGCAACATTGGAAAGAGCATTCACCTTAGGCCAAATAAAATAAAAGTTGTGTTTCCGGTAACATATCCATAAAAAATGATGGGTAGATAGGGATTTTATTAATTTTTTTAACAATATTTTTTGTATGGATTTCATGCATGCATATGTACATATACAATGTACATATGACATAAAACACAATAAAGGGGGCCACTTTGATTCCGTCACGTTAGCAGTTTTTCCAATGGTTGTTATTTATTTTTAAGTACCTGAAACCGACCAAAAAGTGTTTCAACATGTGAATGGACATGCAGGCTTATACTAGAACTAATTTGAGTTGATTTATTTTATTTTTTTATTTTTTTATTTATTTTTTCACCCTCAAATTTCCATAAAAATTGGACGGAAAAAGTTACCTCACTTTTCCGTCCATTTGTTGATAGAAATTTTAGGGTAATTAAAAAAAAAATAATAATAATCAACTCAAATTATCTTTAGGATAAGCATGCATGTCTATTCAAATGTTGAAATTCTTTTTGGGTGGTTTCAGATATTTAAAAAAAATTACAACCATTAGAAAAACTGCTAACGTGACGGTAGGAAAGTGGCCCCCTTTATTGTGTTTTATGTCATATACATATGCAATGCATGCATGTACATGTGTATTGTGCATATATCGTCCCTAATTTGCCATAGTGACCAATCCCGAATTAAGTTGGCATAGTGACCAATGCAGTATTGGTCACTTTGCCAAATTACAAAAATAGCCAGTTAGAGCATTCGTCATTTGAATGCATGCTCTATCTCCAAACTATAAGAAATACATGCATGTGGATTAGATACAATGGTAGATCTCTTCCTGAATGTACTAATGGGCGGGAAAACTTAAAATTGAAAAAAAGTCGGATTGGTCACTATGGCAAATTAGGGACGATATGTGTACATATGTGCATTGTTTAAAAATATATTTTAAATAAATTTTATCATGAAATCAATTGCTTTGTAACTATGATTCGACCTTGTTGCACTGATGATGCGACAATGTTTTTTTCAGGATAATTCTTGTAATTTTGTGATCCGGTTATTCCAAATGCTGTACTATCCATTTAACTATCCTACAATAACAGCACTAGCTAGCCCTAACCTTCCCAAATCCTCCAAAATCCTCTTTGCCAAAGTGAAGGATTTTGAAGGATTGAGGTTACATGCTACATGCTCATTGCTAAAGTGAAGGATTTTGGAGGATTGAGGTTATTAGGCATACTTGCCTTTCCATGGTACATGTACATCCATGTTTGTTGTAGTGATTGCAAGGTCAGTGCTTGGGTCAGTGGACACTGTTTATTGCTCCATGCATGCAGGGAGGGTCCCTGGCCATGTACATGTATCACAGATTAGAAACACATGTGTGCATACATGTCATGTGCTTGCTTTACTACTGAAGGATTTTGGAGGATTCAGGTTATGTGTAAGCAAATGTGCCTCGGAAGTTAGGGCTAGTGGCAAGTAGCTATAGAGGTCAAAATCAGTCAACTGACTGTTTTGACCCAAATGACCCATTTTTGATTGGTTTTGGCTGTCATTTTGACCACCCTGAACAATACAAGACAATGCTTTTACCAGTCAAAAAATGGTTGACTCATTTTGATTTGTTTACTACAAGTAAGGTTTGACAGTGTTTGACTTTTAAGTGCACTAGATATACCGTGGCAAGTATATCAACTGATTTTTGACCCTTGTAGTCACAGAAGGGTTTATACATTTCCCCAGGTTTATACAGGAAATCATTATGGCTGGTGGGCACAAAAATGCAGCCTCCAATCCACATGTCTTAATGTCATTGCAAATTATCTTTCACAGAACATGAAATGGATTTTTATTTTCCCAGAAAATGTCAACCATTACATTGTGCCCACAATTTCCGGGAAAGTTTTCTGGGAAAATAAAAATTTTCTGGGAAAATAAAATATTTCTGAGAAAATAAAACATTTCTGGGAAAACAAAACATTTGTGGGAATATAAAACATTTGTGGGAATATAAAACATTTGTGGGAATATAAAAACTTTCTGGGAAAATAAAACATTTCTGGGAAAACAAAACATTTGTGGGAATATAAAACATTTGTGGGAATATAAAACATATATGGGAATATAAAAACTTTCTGGGAAAATAAAACATTTCTGGGAAAATAAAACATTTCTGGGAAAATAAAACATTTCTGGGAAAATAAAACATTTCTGGGAATATAAAACATTTCTGGGAATATAAAAATCTCCTGGGAAAATAAAAATCCATTTAATGTTCCGTGAAAGATAATTTGCAATGACATTAAGACGTGTGAATTGCAGGCTTCAATGTGGTTACATTGTGCCCACCAGCCATAGTGATTTCTTGCGCAAATTTAACGGTTGACATTTTCCGGGAAAATAATAAATTCATTTAACGTTCATTGAAAGATAATTTGCAATGACATTAAGATGAAGCTATCCATGCATATAGGCCTATGTAGAGAAGCGTAACAAAGTAATAAATAACCTTTCGATCCGCTGTGCTGTTGTAATTACTGTTGGGTTGTGAATGAGCATTGACATCGACATGTCTGTCTCTCCCATTAACACCCCAGGATAGAATCGACAGGCTGCCTGCGGATTTCATAACCGCATTATACCGCAATTACATTTTTCCTTTTCAGAATGAAATAAAGTCTGTCCTGAGCCATATTGGCTTATCAGGCCTGTGTTTATCTCCAGTTTCGTAGGCACAAAACGACTGAGAATATTTCTATTCCCCCCGGATGGGATGCCATTTTACAGTTAATTGGATGCCATATTTGATTGAAAAATGCTGAAACAATGTCCGATTGCAGCCAAAATTGCTGGATCGATTGGAATTCCGCCGCGCTGTGTTTTAAATGACTTTTTCACATAGGGGTATGAACATTTGACCGATTTGTGAGACCTCTCTTAGCCAACATACTTTGTGTATGGGAAATTTGGTCTGGTTCCAATAACCGTGTATACATGTAGGCCTATCGCGTTTTTCACTGGTTAACAACAACAACAACAACAACAACAACAACAAAATTACCAGAAACATGTAACTATATGTACTATTCTCATAGCAAACTCAAATTATTGTCAGCTATTGTGTAAATTTAATCTCCTGTACATAAGCCCCAATTGAGCATTGTTATTTCAAGCAGCGATGGAGGTTTATTACAGCAATCAATTATTAACAATACAGACAAAACGGAGGCGCGGCGATGGCCATTTGTGCAAGCAATCAATTATTAATAATAGAAAAATAAAGAGGAGTTTGTTGTAAATTTTATATGCTTAGCTCACAGACTTATCAAATTGATAATGCATTGTTCTCGGAAAAGGAGTGTGGAATATTATATACAGACACTGTGTGTATTATGTACATACACAAGGGGTGACAATATTGAATTTTTTGATAGTCGATTATCGACGGCCATCATATCGGTGATATATGATATTATCATTTCAATATGTGGATTTTTTAAATACATGAAAAAATGTACATTTATGAATTACAATGTACTTTTACATGCAAGTTCACCAGGGAAGTTAATAATAATAATAATAATAATAATGTGTGGACTTATATAGCGCACGTATCCACCAACTGAGTGGTGCTCAAGGCGCATTATATTATTACCCCTGCTCATAAGGCTCATAAGGCTCATAAATCATTCCTGAAACCATCTCAGCTCCCTGGGGAGTATACAGCTCAATTGCTGCCATTACAGCGCATATAGGGCTAATCGACCAACTCTGCCCTCACAGGTACCCATTTAACCCCTGGGTGGAGAGAAGCAATTATGGTTAAGTGTCTTGCTCAAGGACACAAGTGTCACAGCCGGGATTCGAACCCACATTCGGCCACATAGATAATAAACATTTACTCCAAACAGTCGCTCCAAAACAAGCCGAGTTCTTAGATTTTTGCCGCTCGGTGCGACAAACATTTCATAAAAAAGAGTTCACCGTGACGTCCATAAACAAACCCGTGGTTTATAAATGCCTACAGCCCATCCCAGAGCTGAGAATGAACGGGCCATTGATCGATCGTGCACACACAGTTTAGCGGTCATCATCCACGCTTTTATTCTGGTATCTGACATCTACTGAATGTGAACGACCTCACAATGTACAACAACGTGGTTACTCCAGGAGAGTGTACCATGTGATCCTGGGACTAGTCTTTAGTTAAGTTAAGGCCCACACGTACACAGTAACGCACGAAAAAAGACCACGCACGCAAGAAGTGGGAACATGAGCAGCGCAGCGTCGTGATTTCGAACTTTTATATGGTGGCCCTGGAGGGACACACAAGACCTAAATATTGACGTAAAATTTCATTGAAAATTTTGCAACTTTTCCCTAAGTCGCAAAATTTGACGTAAAATTTCATGTCTGCGACTTCACCCCATAGCCCAGAAGGAACACCAAAGACTTAAATATTGACGTCAATATTCATGGAAAATTTCACGACTTTTCCCCCCGGTTGCGAAATTTGACGTCAAATTTCACGGTCTGCGACTTTTCCCCGGTCGTGAAATTTGACGTGAATATTTTTCCAGTAAGCTAGGTAGCCTGAGCATCTGACGTCACACTTCGAGGCGATACTCGAGCGAGAGATGAGATGATATAGTATAACACTTGTTACCGCTCAGACCACGCACCTTACTGGAAAAAAATTCACGGCAAATTTCGTGACCGGGGAAGGTCACAGAACGTGAAATTTGACGTCAAATTTTGCGACTGGGGAAAAGTCACAGACATGAAATTTGACATCAAATTTCGCGAATTGGGGGGAAAAGTCATGAAATTTGACACAAATATTGACGTCAATATTTAAGTCTTTGGTGTCCCGCAGACATGAAATTTGACATCAAATTTCGCGACTCGGGAAGAAAGTCACAGACATGAAATTTTACATCAAATTTTGTGACTTTGGGGAAAAACTCCGTCACAGACATTTTGGAAAAAGTCATGAAATTTTCCATGAAATTGGATGTCAATATTTAGGTCTTGTTGATATTACAGTATAATGACATGAAATTTGGGGACAATTTACCTGTCCTGAGAAATTGCAGGCCTGATATAAATTTGGGCGAAAACACGATAATATCGATTACGATATTGAGAACCTATTGAAGTTATCAAGATATTGGTAAATCATGATTAAAAAAATATATCGCTATTAAAAAAATCACCCTTGTGAGTTAAGTCAGAAATTCCATGGAAACAAAATTTGGACAGTCTTTTCAGCTTTCGGAAGTGAGAAACAAAACGAACTGCTTCAGAAGTACATATACACAATGCAAACGAATTAGCGATTTATTGTGATGCTATCGAAAATTGTGATATATTTTTGCCGATATATCATGGATGAAAAAAAAATCGATATCGCCCAAGACTAGCCTGATATTAAGCTCTGGGCTTTTAGCTGTGCCATTTACGGTCCATTTACTGTACAAACATATTACAGAACAGTTGCGGAGTCGCTTGAATGATTTTTAGAGGTAAACTGGAAATGAGTCTGTCCACACTAATGGGTACAGAAGTGTGATATTTTAGAGGAACATTAATAATAAAATGAAATACTTTGTCATAAAAAATGTGTACATTCCAAGTCCTATGGGGAATGTGTTTATCAAATTACCACAACTTCTAATTACGGCAATTTCTGTTTTCTGGTCTCCGCGCATGTTGCTTCAAACACACATGTTGGCATTTTCTCCTTTTTTTGCTATGAAACGATGTCCAATTGCAGCCTAAATTGCCGGATCGATTAGAATAGGTGTATCAGGCTTGTTATTTCTCAGGATTTTTCCTGATTGAAGGATTTTTTTTACAAATCTCCCTTTGCCTTAAAATTTTCTTGAAAGCCAGAGAAGTAGCCACCAAGGAAAGAAAGAAGTAGCCTATATTGTGTCCAAACTTCTAGTTTCATGTTTGTGGGGATGTGGAGAGTCTGTAAACCCTCCAAAATTAACCATCCAGGAGGTTCAGGGGGCTTTGTCCTCTAGACCAAAGGCAGACCCAGGCCCGCTACCCATTTTTCAGGATTTTCTACTTTTGTCAAATCATACCTCTGGTGTGTGAACGTTTGCCTGATTTATTTGGCCTCTCTTAGCCTCCATACTTTGTTTGTGGGAAATTTGGTCTGGTTCCAATAACCGTGAATACATATTTGAAAAATTTCACTGGTTGGCCAAAAAAAAAAGAACATTACCCCCCACCAAAAAATAAATTACTGCACCAACATTGAAGCTGACCTCTGACCGTGAAGTTGACCTATGACCGTGAAGTTGACCTATGACCGTGAAGCTGACCTACTTGTATGACCATGACTTTTTTTTATGTCCTTGACGTCACCGTAGTACACCAAGGTGAAAGTCCAATTTGGGCTATTGTAAACCTATTGTGACATATGACCAACTGCTGGGGATGTGTTTTTCTGAACTGAGAATTAATTTCTTGTTTTTTCTGTGTGATCTCTTTACAGCATTTTGAGTTTCGGAAACGTTGGGATGTTGACTACATTGCTAATCGTTGGACTCCACCTGAGGTAATTAACCCTAACCACCCCAAACCCATCAAACTCCAACAGCTCGCTGTGTTCCATTTTGATGGACTCGGTACTGTATAGCCCGGACAGGGATACTTTGCATGGGGCTGGGTGTCCCAATTCCAGCTAAGTCCAACAGTTGGGTGGTAGTGTTACTGCATGGTGTTGTATTTTGATGGATTCAGGAAGGTTCCTAGCCAAAACCATCAGGGGGTTAGGGTTAAGGCAACAACATCACCAGCTACATGTTTGTAAAAACACTAACCTTTTCAGTCCGCTGTGCTGTTGTAATTACCTTTTGTAATTAATATTTTCTTGTTAACGACGCAATGAAATTAGCTGATGCTTTCACGGGTTGTTTTTTTACACATATCTTTATTGAAATTTATCCTTATTAACCCTAACCCCCTTGATACTCACCGCTGGTAATGGCTCGATCCTTCAAAATCAACCGATATGAGTTTATGGAGGATCCCTGCTACCTCAATCCTTCAAAATCAACCCATATGAGTTTATGGAGGATCCCTGCTACCTCAATCCTTCAAAATCAACCGATATGAGTTTATGGAGGATCCCTACTACCTCAATCCTTCAAAATCAACCCATATGAGTTTATGGAGGATCCCTACTACCTCAATCCTTCAAAATCAACCGATATGAGTTTATGGAGGATCCCTGCTACCTCAATCCTTCAAAATCAACCGATATGAGTTTATGGAGGATCCCTGCTACCTCAATCCTTCAAAATCAACCGATATGAGTTTATGCAGGATCCCTGCCACCTCAATCCTTCAAAATCAACCGATATGAGTTTATGGAGGATCCCTGCTACCTCAATCCTTCAAAATCAACCGATATGAGTTTATGGAGGATCCCTGCTACCTCAATCCTTCAAAATCAACCGATATGAGTTTATGCAGGATCCCTGCCACCTCAATCCTTCAAAATCAACCGATATGAGTTTATGGAGGATCCCTGCTACCTCGATCCTTCAAAATCAACCGATATGAGTTTATGCAGGATCCCTGCCACCTCAATCCTTCAAAATCAACCGATATGAGTTTATGGAGGATCCCTACTACCTCAATCCTTCAAAATCAACCGATATGAGTTTATGGAGGATCCCTGCTACCTCAATCCTTCAAAATCAACCCATATGAGTTTATGGAGGATCCCTGCTACCTCAATCCTTCAAAATCAACCGATATGAGTTTATGGAGGATCCCTGCTACCTCAATCCTTCAAAATCAACCGATATGAGTTTATGGAGGATCCCTGCTACCTCGATCCTTCAAAATCAACCGATATGAGTTTATGCAGGATCCCTGCTACCTCGATCCTTCAAAATCAACCGATATGAGTTTATGGAGGATCCCTGCTACCTCGATCCTTCAAAATCAACCCATATGAGTTTATGGAGGATCCCTGCTACCTCAATCCTTCAAAATCAACCGATATGAGTTTATGGAGGATCCCTGCTACCTCAATCCTTCAAAATCAACCCATATGAGTTTATGGAGGATCCCTGCTACCTCGATCCTTCAAAATCAACCCATATGAGTTTATGGAGGATCCCTGCTACCTCAATCCTTCAAAATCAACCGATATGAGTTTATGGAGGATCCCTGCTACCTCAATCCTTCAAAATCAACTGATATGAGTTTATGGAGGATCCCTGCTACCTCAATCCTTCAAAATCAACCCATATGAGTTTATGGAGGATCCCTGCTACCTCAATCCTTCAAAATCAACCAATATATTTACTGTTATTTTGCCAAATGTGTATATATAGGCTAGGGTTGTGCGTTTTCGGTTATTTCGGGAACTGGATACCCGAAATTGGACATCTTCGGATTCCTGGGTACCCGTAAACAATTTTGTAAAAACACCTAAATACTCCTGAATGTATAAAATAACCAATACAAACACAATTTTTTCTTGTTGTATTGGAGTTGCAATAAATGTGGACTTACTGTAATAAATTCCCGCCTCTACATTTTCCCCATTCCCCACACACATACAAAAAGAATCCATGTGTCCCATCACACTCACATTAATCCACAGATACCAACTCATCATACTGGCACAACGGCAGTCGACTCAAAACAAACTAGACACACCAAACAAAAGCCGGCAAGTCTGTGAAAGGCTGTCGGCAAAATGTTACTTTCTAAAGGCTTTATCCGATTTTCCTTCATTTTGTTATCAAGAAATCAGAGACTTCCATTTGTGTGGTTCAAATGTTCAGTCGGATTTTTAAAAAGTAGTTTTTGAGTTACTGGAATTGAAAAATGGAACCGGGTAATGACAGTTTTGGTTAGGTATCCGAGTATCCGGATATCCGAGACAGCCTATAATATTGGCTATAAATACTAAAACGCATACCATGTATATACACGTATATACTAAAAATACTAAAAATGGAGCCGGGTAATGACAGTTTTGGTGAGGTATTCGATAGGCTTGGGCGGTACCACAATTTTAGGAACCAGTTTTGGGAACTGGGTATTTGAAGGACTCGGTTCCAGAACCAACTCTTGCGGGTACCCGGTTCTTTAAAAGAGTGGAACCGCGGTTCCGATTCTCAATTTGGAATCGGGTAGAACCGGGTAACCACCGGAACCACCCAAGCCTTGTATTCGAGTATCCAGATACCCGACACAGCCTCAATATTGGCTATAAATACTAAAATGCATGTACATGTACCCTGTATATATACACATACATGTATGCTAAACCCTTAGCTTCATTTACATGCATATCTTCACCTTCATGAATACCAGTGTATGTATGGAATGAAACAACCAGCATAATTATTAATTGAAACTAAACCGAGAAATAAAGGAAGTGATAAGACACGGTCTGATGATTACATGTTATAAATCAGGGTTTGATAAATACACTGTAATAGCAGTGGTTCTAAATGTATAAGATTTGAGGCTTTGCATGGTGGAATATCGATATCGGTTTGCGGTAACACCATGTGTTTATCTCATCTATCGCGAAGCTGAGGTACAGGTTCTGAAAAGAACCTTATCGCACAACTCGTATCTCAACCTTCGTTGAGTGAGAAAGGTTCAAGGGAGAACCAATGTCGAGCAACTCGTTTTTCTCTACTGTCGCTAAGTGAGAAATATGGTTCAGGGAGAACCATGGGGACTTCACAGGTTAATATGGTTCTAAATGTATATTTGTACATTTTAATTGTACATTAGTGTTTCTCCCTGGGGTGCATTTTCGCGACCCTGACCAGAAACATGTTTGGGCTCCGGTCATCGGTTTTCCCGTTTTCGCGAGTTCGGTTGCGCTGCGATGACTTCATTGTTCTTACCAAACGTGAACTGAAATTTGTGATCGGTTATGCTTGGCTTCAAGTAGGCGGATTGTAAAAAGTAACATAAGTTTTGTTAATTATTTGTTAAAACCTGATGGAATGATTGTTCGTATACAAGCATATATTCCAAGTTTATTACTAGAACTCATGAGTAAGTCTATTTTGCCAAAATTTTAATGACAAATATTTTGAGAATTACGTTGATGATTGAACATGTTACAAACTGAAAACAATTTTCTGGTTTCGTTCTCGTTTTCGCGTAACTATGCTGTCTTGTTTCTCTTCACGTAGCTATGCCGTCTTGTTTCCGGTCAAGAATTCGACATCAGAAACATGTTTCTGTTCGTGGTTGCCAAAACACGCCCCTGCCCATATTTTATCAGAAGTGAAATGTTTCATCAGAACATTGCTATTTTACTTGAGGATGTGAATATACAAATACTGTAAAATGACACATTTAAACAAAATAATTATAAGAAACATGGTTTTATGTAAATATGTACCGATATTAATTTATGGTGGATCCCGTCATAAATTAGTTTTGGCACTGTTACTGTTGAACCATAAACCAAGCTTCTGATAAATATTTTGTGAGATTTCTATTTGCTTTCCTTTCTATAAAATGAAATTATCAATGTTAATTCAATTGAAAACCAAAATTTCCAGAAATTGGCAGGAGATTTGTATTATATTGTGATCTTTTTCTGGGTACGCCTACTATTGATGGCTCTTTTGTATAAGAACAATGTCTTTTTTGTTATGGGCCACTAAACAAGAATTAAATACCACCTTGAGCTGATGTACTTAAACCATATGTAAACCATATATAAACAATATACATACAATATACATACAATATAGAGTACATACATGGACATGTATGTGTGTGCAATTATTGCAGTATGTACATATGTGATGATAAGCACATGCATCTGTATCAAGGTTATAAAAACAAGAGTATTGAACAATGGACATTAATTCACCAGATGGTAAACGAATTCTAATCCTGTAACAATACAGTACCTGCCAATCAACATAACCTGGGCTTCTGGAGGGCGTAGCCCAGGCAAGCAGAGCTCATTATTATATGCCAGTAGGCAGGGGAAAAGCCTGGGCCTGGCCAGGATTCTCAAAGGCTTGGCTGTATATGCCATGACTTTGGCCCTTGTCCCTTAGTAACATGTCTATAAATGCATGTTCTGTGACAGTTTCAGCTTATTTTGTTGTGTCGAGAAAATAGTGAACAAATAACATATAATAGTAACCAATTGTAAACATGCATTCAGATTTGATTGTATGCATTCTAACCCTTCTGTGCCAGTCAAAATGTTGATATACTTGCCAAGGTATATAAAGTGCACTTAAAAGTCAAACACTGTCAAACCTTACGTGTAGTAAGTACATTTAGTCAACTGGTAAAAGCATTGTCTGGTATTGTTCAGGGTGGTCAAAATGACAGTCAAAACCAGTCAAAAATGCCCCTGTGTGCACTTTTGGGTCAACAGTCAAAACAGGCAGTTGACTGACTTTGCATTCTATAGCTGCTTTCTTTCAATTTCTTAAGTACCAATAATATTTTCTTATTATTTGGTATACACAATCATTAAATGCTAAGGAATGTACAGGAATAGATTGGGACAAAATAGTTGCCTTTATTTGACTCTCCCATGTCACACTCCAATAGTTATCATTAGAACCCTCCTACTACTACAAGGGTCAAAATCAGTCAAAATGATGATATACTTGCCAAGGCATATCTCGTGCACTTAAAAGTTTAACACTGTCAAACTTTACGTGTAGTAAGTACATTTACAGGTCAAAATGAATCAACCGTTTTTGACTGGTAAAAGCATTGTCTAGTGTTGTTCAGGGTTGTCAAAATGACAGCAAAAACCAGTCAGAAATGCCCCTGTGTGCACATTTGGGTCAACAGTCAAAACAAGCAGTTGACTGGATTTGACCTCTAGGCTACAGCAACTTCCCACTAAAGTGCAGCAATAGTAGGAGGGTTAGTGTGGAAAGACCCAAATCCCTTTGATTGGTTGAATGATATTATAAACTCTGTATTATTTGCTCTTTTCTGAATATGCGTAGGTCTTGGACAAGTTTTTTGTCGGTGGCTTATTTGGGGAGGACCGAGAGGGCTCCCCAGTCTGGTTTGACCCCTATGGCCATATAGATACCAAAGGCATTGTCATGTCTGTGACGAGACATGACTTCTTGAAGTTTAAGATCTTGGCGTGTGAGAGGATACAGCAGGCCTTAAGGGAGCAATCCAAGAAGGTGAGTATTGGAGAAATGTGTCATGGTGATTTCAAGCCATTTATTATTTTTTTTAGAAGTTTTTCTTTAATGTTTTGCGGCTTTGCAATACTAAGTGAGTATTGGAAGACGTACGTTTCATGGTAATTTGGAGTGTTTTTTTTTTTTAATTATTTTTTTTACTTTTTGAAGCTTTGTATGGTGAGTATGAAAGAAGGTGAGTATTGGAGGAACTTTTCATGGTGATTTCAAGCCAGTTATTTTAAAGTTTTTTATTGAAAGCTTTGAGGCTTTGTGATACTAAGTAAGTACCGTAATTTCCTGCGTATAAGACGCGGCTTATCTGACTTTCAAAGGTACGAAAACGTCACTGCGTCTTATCTAACGGTGCGCCTTATCTGGTGTCGCTTGAGATCAAAGTGATGATTACCGCTTGTGTAACTTTCGGTGGACCTCAACCTAACAAAGCGGCCGTGTTTTCCAATGAAGGTCGTTAGCGCAAGATTTTCATGCATTCATTCACCGTAAATAATACTCACGAAAGACCTCACTCGTGTGTGACGTACCAAAAGCAGAATTCCCCTGTTTCTAAAAATAGCATGCCCAACATCGTACACGATCGCGCATTTTTATCTACAACGCTTTCTAATGACTAAGTCTCTATGCGATGTGTGCAAGGTTGTCAACTTTTGCCGTGTCTGTTTTTCACCTCGATTATTAATCAGTGTATTACGCACAACACCGCGGGATCGCGGGCGCAACCAGCCTACTTTCCTAGTACGACGCGCACGTGGTGGTGGCGGCGGCGGCGGCATGGTCGTGCTATAGCGCTTCTGGCATGCACTGCACTACTGAGCGGTCATGGTGCGCCTTATACGGCGGTGCGCCTTGTACGTTGACACTTTAATCACATTCCCCCGATTCTGGGGTAATGCGCCTTATACACCGAGCGTCTTATACGCAGGAAATTACGGTATTGGAGGATGTTTCAAGGTAATTTGCAGCCATTTTTGCGAAGTTATTTTCTTGGACGTTTTGAAGCTTTGCATTTTGATTATTTAAGAAGGTGAGTATTGGAGGATGTTTTATGGTGATTTCGAGCCGTTTTTTTTGAAGTTTTTTTCTTGAAAGTTTTGAGGCATTGCATAAAATGAGTATTGGAAGACGTTTCATGATAATTTGGAGCCGTTTTTGAGAAGTTATTTTCTTGGAAGGTTTGAGGCCTTGCATGGTGAATATCAAAGAAGTTGAGTATTGGAGGATGTTTCATGGTGATTTTGAGATGTATTTTTGAGAAGTTATTTTCTTGGAAGTTTTTGAGGGCTTGCATGGTGAATATCCAAGAAGCTGAGAAGGTGACTATCCAAGGAGGAGGTAATCAAAAATGAACTAGTAAAATTTGTACAATTTGTATGAAAACAATTATTGGTATTATTGGAATTAAAAGTAAATTCTTGATGCTATCAATCTTTCCTAGATATAGTTTTGTCTGAGGTGATGTCAAAAAGTGAAACCCCTATCCCAAACCACCCCTCTCGATCCCACCCACCCCCCGGTGACACACAAGGTGCTGATGACATGGTTGGCTTATAATTGTCCCATCAAAAGAAACAGACCATACAGTTTTTACTTTCATGATTTTTTCTGGGTTTTTTTCTGGAGAATTGTCTTGATTTTGTCTATAATTGATTTAATTTTTGCCCTACACCGATGTGTGTATAACACTGTATACTCAGTGCTTTCCGAGGATCTGTGGAAAAAACTTCACAGGCAACTTGGGCGGGATTCGAACCCACAACCTCCTGCTTACTAGTGCAGACGTCTTAACCTCTCGACCACAGAGCTTGCCCGATGTCGATTGGCTGACTAGAATCCTACATAGCAGCGGGTGCCGTGATATTTATAGTTTGATGAAATTCTTGTGTTGGGTGACAAACAATTGATTTAATATTGCTGACGTGTGTATAGCACTGTATACTCAGTGCTTTCCGAGGGTCTGTGAAAAAAACTTCACAGGCGACTCGGGCGGGATTGAACCCACGACCTCCTGCTTACTAGTGCAGACGTCTTAACCTCTCGACCACAGAGCTTGCCCGATGTCGATTGGCTGGCTAGAATCCTATATAACAGCGGGTGCCGCGATATAGCACTGAGTATACAGTGCTATACACATGTCGGTGTAGGGCATCACCCGACGCAAGAATTTCATCAAACTATTTTCTTTACTTGTTTCCCACAGCACGGGCGGAGGATTGAAATGTACACGTTAGTCTTTGACCTGGATAAGGTCAACTTCTCTCATCTGTGGCGGCCGTTTGTCAACCTTTACAACGAGGTCATCAAAATATGGGAGGCCAACTACCCAGAGTCATTGAAAGTCGCTCTCGTGATCAACAGTAAGTAATACATTTATTTTCGTCTTTTGGTTTTTGATGTTGCATGTAATCCTGCTGTGATGTCACTGGTTTGTTCATGAATATTCAAATTGCCATTAGCATATAAATCACCTTAAAGGGTATCAAAACCCCCCACAAATTGGTAATTTACAGGCAGTTTAAAAGTTATGTCAACATGGATATAGAGTTGTGCATAATGATGTAGGCCTATACTTATATGCATATGAGTGCGACATCAAGATCAGGAAAGGCCTTGCCTGGAAAGCCCTCAACGGCATGACGAGCGTGTGGAGCTCAGGCATATCAAAAGATGTCAAATTCAGCTTCTTCCTGGCTCCGGCGGAGTCCGTCCTGCTGTACGGATCTGAGTGCTGGACCCTGACCCCAGACCCTCCAGACATCCATCGACAGCTGCTACACTGAGGAAGTTGAGGATTGTACTCGACATTGATGCACTCTATGTAACCCACTCTGGCAAAACCCGATACTTCTCAGCATTTACCATAATGCGTAAACAGCCATGAAAAGGTCAAAAACTGACCCCAGGGACCAGTTTGAGATTTTCATGTCACCATATAATAATAATAATAATAATAATAGTGTGGACTTATATGGCGCACGTATCCACCAAACTGGTGCTCAAGGCGCATTACATTATTACCCCTGCTCATCAGGCTCATAAATCATTCCTGAAACCATCTCAGCTCCCTGGGGAGTATACAGCTCAATTGCTGCCATTACAGTGCATATAGGGCTAATCAAACACAACAACCAACT
This sequence comes from Zoroaster sp. YZ-2022, assembly GCA_029582265.1. Classification (NCBI taxonomy): domain Eukaryota; kingdom Metazoa; phylum Echinodermata; class Asteroidea; order Forcipulatida; family Zoroasteridae; genus Zoroaster; species Zoroaster sp. YZ-2022. The sequence goes on along the minus strand of CM055818.1, from coordinate 5,935,340 downwards.
CTGCCTTCACAGGTACCCATTTACCCATTTACCCCTGGGTGGAGAGAAGCAATTATGGTAAAGTGTCTTGCTCAAGGACACAAGCACCCCGGTCGCGGCTGGGATTCGAACCCACATTCTGACGACTCAGCCATCAGAACACAAATCTGATGCACTAAACCGCTCGACCATGGCACTCCATGTAAATGTACTTTACTTTTTTTTTCTTAGATCTAGGTGGTCATATGTACACTGTATGTGCTGTGACTGGCTATTATTTATAAATGGCGATATCTCAATTAACTCCTTAAGTCTTGTTATTTTTATCCGCAGCTCCCAAGATGTTCACCGTAGGTTTCAACTTAATCAAACCATTCCTTAGTGAAGAGACAGCAGCCAAGGCTGTCATTGTAGACAGTGAGTGTTACAGCGTTCATGAAAGTTATTATGTAACACCCAAACACAGATGGTGGGTGTTACATACCCTATGTGGTCATTCTTTTGTTCTTGTGTAGTTAAAGGGACAGTATCGTCACAATCAACGGGGCATGGAATTGGAGTGCTAGTTTTAGATTCACTCAATGACTGAAAATAATACCCCACATGATAAGGTCATTATTACCGTTAAATGAGCCATTTAATTTTCAATCACTCTTTTCAACTGATTCCATGCCCTGTTGAAAGTCTGCTCTGATCGTGACGATATTGTCCCTTTAAGAAAAACACATTTTTCAAACCATTGCCATTTGCACTGAAGATTCTTTTTGGAGCGGATTTTGTCTCAGTCTTGAATAATCTTCTCCATTTTGCAACAGATAACGACGTATACTAAAATGCTTCTTTTTTGAGTAAATTGAGATTTTTCTAATTCGTGAAAACCTACACTGTGTGGGCATGTTGTGTTCTCAGGTCCACATAGGGATGTAACCCCAATACACATCCAAGTTTGTTTATGGTGTTAACCGAGTACCTCCTACATGTATTTTTCCCCTATTTTGTTCCTGGACTAAATATCTTTTAAGGCATCTCCCATTTGATTTGTATACGTTTTTCAAACGAGGACATTTGCAAACAGTAACCACTTACCAAGGACTTATTGTTCCCTTTTGTCCTCAGTTTACACTATAAACAAATGCAGATAATGTCATTTGATTGTAAAAACTAGTGACACATCACGTGTCACTAGTTTTGCCATTGCTACCGATCGCTCCAAAAATTCCACTACACCAGAGTTCCGCCCTTTTTTGCCATGCACCCCCTTTTTTAAGACCAGGGATCCGCCCCTGACAACAGAAGATCCGCCCCTGACAACAGAAGATCCGCCCCTGACAACAGAAGATCCGCCCCTGACAACAGAAGATCCCCTCCAGACAACAGAAGATCCACCCTCGACAACAGAATATCCACCCCCGACAACAGAAGATCCGCCCCCGACAACAGAAGATCCGCCCCCGACAACAGAAGATCTCCCCCCAGACCTATTTATCTGGCAAATATTGCAGTGATCAGTCAATTTATTATTTGCAAAAACATTTTGGTGTGTTTAGGTCATTACCACGATGCCTTATTCAGAATGATTTCCAAAGAAAATGTCCCGGTGCATTATGGGGGCACCGCTGTGGATAGCAACAGTGATTCAAAATGCCGTTCAAAGGTGAGTTTGTAAAAAAATAACCAACTGCAAAAAGCAGGGGGTGGGACAAGCTTAAATTTAAGGGGGGTGAACTAATTTTTAATAGAAATTAAGGTACTCTTATATTGCTCCTTGGCAGTGAAAAACATGAACTTACCTCCAGTTTTTTTCAGAAAAACATGAACTTACCTCCAGTTTTTTTCAGAAAAACATGCACTTACCTCCAGTTTTTTTCAGAAAAACATGAACTTACCACCAGTTTTTTTCAGAAAAACATGCACTTACCTCCAGTTTTTTTCAGAAAAACATGAACTTACCTCCAGTTCATTTCAGAAAAACATGAACTTACCTCCAGTTCATTTCAGAAAAACATGAACTTACCTCCAGTTTTTTTCAGAAAAACATGCACTTACCTCCAGTTCTTTTCAGAACTAATTACTACTCAGTTGAGAATTTCACATGGTGTCACCGCAATTAGTCTTAATGAACTTGCCAAGAAATCACATTTTACACCAGTGGAATTCTGGTGGAAGTCCGTAGATGATAATAATGACTAGGTCGTGATGCGAAGCGCGCCTATATTATTTTTGCTTTATGGTCTTTGCTCAGGTGCAGTGGGTAGGGGTTGGGGCTCTGCCCTTGGGGTAAAACTGGGGGACGGGTGGGGGCAAAACGAGAGGGGGAAAAACAGGAAGGGGGAAAACGGGAAAACGGGAAAACGGGAAAACGGGAAGGAGAAACGGGAGGGGGAAACGGGAAGGGAGAAAACAGGAATGGGAAAAATGGGAAAAATGGGAAGGGGAAACGGAAACCTGGAAGGGGGAAAATGGGAAGGGGGTAAAATGGGAAGGGGGTAAATGGGAAAGGGGAAAATGGGAAGGGGAAAACGAGAAAACGAGAAGGGGAAAATGAGAAACGAGAAAACGAGAAGGGGAAAACGAGAAGGGGAAAACGAGAAGGGGGAAAAGAAATTAACTAGGGAAAAAGGGCTCCCTCCCCATGGACTGAGTGTATCATTTTGGGCTGTAAAAGCCATTGAACCTGGGGAAAAAAACACTTTTGTTGCTACATTTGCTTATCAAATGAGCTTGAATCCTCACTTAATTTATTATTTTTCTGTTTTCTGTACATTCTTTTTTTCCCAATGATCTACAAACAGATTTATTTCGGAGGCAAAGTGCCCAAGTCGTACTACCTTAGCGACCAGTTCAACTTTGATGGGATGAGTGTGATTTTGATTGCCAACGGTTCGCACTTAGACCTCAGATACAACGTAACCGAGCCAGGCTCAGTACTAAAGTAGGTCTTCTTCTGAAGACGATCAGAGCATACTGATCCAAAACGTCAAAGTGTAGCCAACCAGTTATTTTCAGGGAAAGAATGTAGAATACAACCGCCACTTGTGCACAATGTCCAAGCATGTGTTTTTAGCAGACGACAAAATGGCCAACATGTCACTGGATGTGCATACTTGACTACACTTCCCTCTCTTTACACTATGAACAACTTTACCCTGAAAATACCGTGAAAATCTGTTTTGCCTTGAAATAACAGTTCACCGTAATTTCACTGCAATTTCACGGTTTCTCTTCCTCTCAGATATTGGCAATAATGTTCAAAGTGATTTCAAGGTAAATTCACAGCACTCTTGAGAATTAATGAGCTGCCCCAAAACTGCCACGAGAAGTTCATGGCGTTTTCACAGCGAAGGAATCCCAAGAGTATTTCATGGAGTTTTCACGGTGTTGTGTCGTCGTGAAATTGCCGTGAACTATTTATTTCACAGTAAAATTGATTTTCAGGGCATTTTCAGGGTAAAGTTATTCATAGTGTTAAGTGTGTCCTGTTTCATCGTTTAAAGGAAAATGTGTGATACTTATCGTAATTTTGATAGAAAAAGTAGTGGTTGTATTCGACATTCTTTCCATTTTCAGAACTAATTACTAAAAAGAACATTTCTACATGGTGTCACAGCAAACAGTCTTTAAGTCTTAATTAATAGAACCTGTAGGTTATTAACTTGACGTTTTGGTCAGTGTGCCTGGACAGTCTTCACGTTTCTCCTGACACAATGAAATAATCTGAAACTTTCACAGCTTGATTATTTGATTAATGTATATCTTGATACAAAGAGAGTAAGCATACTCATAGAAGCAGTTTTGCCGACATTACCAATGTTGTACCTTCCCTTTAATGTATATCTTGATTCAAAGAGAGTAAGCATACTCATAGAAGCAGTTTGGCCAACATTGCCAATGCTGTACCTTCCCTTCAATGTATATCTTGATTCAAAGAGAGTAAGCATACTCATAGAAGCAGTTTGGCCAACATTGCCGATGTTGTACCTTCCCTTCAATGTATATCTTGATACAAAGAGAGTAAGCGTACTCACAGAAGCAGTTTGGCCAACATTACTGATGTTGTACCTTCCCTTCAATGTATATCTTGATTCAAAGAGAGTAAGCATACTCACTGAAGCAGTTTGGCCAACATTACCAATGCTGTACCTTCCCTTCAATGTATATCTTGATTCAAAGAGAGTAAGCGTACTAGAAGCAGTTTGGCCAACATTACCACAATGCTGTACATTCCCTTCAATGTATATCTTGATTCAAAGAGAGTAAGCATACTCATAGAAGCAGTTTGGCCAACATTACCAATGCTGTACATTCCCTTCAATGTATATCTTGATTCAAAGAGAGTATAGCATACTCATAGAAGCAATTTGGCCAACATTACCACAATGCTGTACATTCCCTTCAATGTATATCTTGATTCAAAGAGAGTAAGCATACTCATAGAAGCAGTTTGGCCAACATTACCAATGCTGTACATTCCCTTCATTGTATAGCTTGATTCAAAGAGAGTATAGCATACTCATAGAAGCAATTTGGCCAACATTACCACAATGCTGTACATTCCCTTCAATGTATATCTTGATTCAAAGAGAGTAAGCACACTCATAGAAGCAGCATTGTCAACATTACCAATGCTGTACCTTCCCTCTAATGTATATTATAATATTTGTGAGGGCTCTCTGAGCCACCATACTTTGTGTATGGGAAGTTTGGTCTGGTTTCAGTTACTGCGGATACAAGTATCACATATTTCACTGGTTGAAATAAAAAGATTACTGCACCGATTTTGAAGCCGACCTATGACCAGGACCCTGGAGACTTTTTTCATTGGCCTAATCCATACTTTCTTTTCTCTGGGCCATGCAGGTGGGAATTCAAGACAGAAAAGTGCAACATATGCTTTGGAGTGTTTCTTGAGCGAACTCTAGCGACGGGACAAGTCAGTAGCCACAAGACGGGGCACAGTAAAGTACGGAACCACTCCTCTTCCTCTTCCTCCTCTGCATCTTCTACCACGCCTTCAACCACACCTTCTTCCTCATCGTCATCGAGAGGAGATGGGTGTGTTGAATTGCTCGAGATGGTACCTCTACAGAAGGTGAACAGTCAGATGGTTCCTGAGGCTGGCGGACTTAGATGTGAACAAACTGGCATGTGTAAGTGAGGGGGGCCAAAGTCATGGTACAGCCAAGCCTTTGAGAAGCCTGGCCAAGCCCAGGTAACCTAGCCTCCAAATCAGTCTTTTATGAGTCCTAATCTTGTAACAGTACAGTACCTGCCAATCAATTTAACGTGGGCTTCTGGCAGCAGGTGTGAACAAAAGACAGCTGAGGTGTCTGTCAAGTCTTCATTAACAATAAGAGCTATTTGAAATCTATTCACTAGTTGGAGTGCCATGGTCGATCGGTTTAGTGCATTGGATTTGTGTTCTGATGGCCGAATCGTCAGAATGTGGGTTCGAATCCCAACTGCAACCATCGGGTGCTTGTGTCCTTGAGCAAGACACTTTACCATAGTTGCTTCTCTCCACCCAGGGGTAAATGGGTACCTGTGAGGGCAGAGTTGGTTGTTGTGTTTGATTAGCCCATCTCAGCTCCCCAGGGAGCTCCCCAGGGAGCTCCCCAAGGAGCTGAGATGGTTTCAGGAATGATTTATGAGCCTGATGAGCAGGGGTAACAATATAATGCGCCTTGAGCACCAGTTTGGTGGATACGTGTACTATACTCCCTGGGGAGCTGAGATGGGCTAATCAAACACAACAACCAACTCTGCCCTCACAGGTACCCATTTACCCCTGGGTAGAGAGAAGCAATTATGATAAAGTGTCTTGCTCAAGGACACAAGCACCATGGTCACGGTTGGGATTCGAACCCACATTCTGACGACTCAGCCATCAGAACACAAATCCGATGCACTAAACCGCTCGACCATGGCACTCCATCTAGTGAATACATCTCAAATAGCTCTTATTATTAATGAAGACTTGACAGACACCTCAGCTGTCTTTTGTTATAGCACACGTATAGCACACACATTATTATTATTATTATTATTATTATTATTATTATTATTATTATTATTATTATTATTATTATTATTATTATTATTATTATTATTATTATTATTATTATTATTATTATTATTATTATTATTATTATTATTATTATTATTATTATTATTATTATTATTATTATTATTATTATTATTATTATTATTATTATTATTATTATTATTATTATTATTATTAAAGGGATTTTTGTGCTCAGCTAGGGGATTATATAGGCCTCTAGGCCTGGGCAAAGCCAGGGCCTGGCCGGGCTTCTCAAAGGCTTGGCTGTACCAAAAAAAAAAAAGTGATGTCACTGTCAACTGCTGGTTTAGGAGTGTTAACTGAGTATTTTTTGCCCCTATTGATCACATTGGCTAACAACTAAAGTCACTTTACACTATTTGTTATCTTAAAAGACATAAATCTCAGTTTGACAAAACAACTTTTACTTGGTGTAAAATTGATGATGATATCAAACATCCCTTGAAACATTGCTACGTGTATCTCATTTGAGCAAAATGTTGCCCTGGTCTTGGCCTTGTTACCCCTTAAAAATGTTCCCACAGACATTCTGATATTCTAATGGAAGTGCCCTTTACTCAGGAACAGTGGCCTTGCCCCTATAAGAATGAAATTCCAGGCCTATATTGACTTTAATTGCCTGTTTTGACTGTTGACCCAAATGTGCACACAGGAGCATTTTTGACTGGTTTTGACTGTCATTTTGACCACCCTCAACAATACCAGACAGTGCTTTTACCAGTCAAAAATGGATGACTCATTTTGACCTGTAAATGTACTTACTACACATAAGGTTTGACTTTTAAGTGCACTAGATATACCTTGGCAAGTATATCAACATTTTGACTGATTTTGACCCTTGCAGTCACAGAAGGGTTAAAGGGACAGTATCATCACGATCAGAGCAAACCTTCTACAGGGCATGGAATCAGTGTCCTAGTTAAAGGATGAAAACAGTGACTGAAAATTACTGGCTCATTTATGCAGTAGCAATGGTAACATGACCTTATCATGTGGAGTATTATGTTCAGTCACTGAGTTAATCTAAAACTAGCACTCCGATTCCATGCCCTGTCGATCGTGACGACACTGCCCCTTTAATGAAGCATTTGAGGCTACCTTAGCTTAAAGACACTGACTTCCTTGCACCTCCAGCTGCGCAAACTTACGCCCACATATTACGCCCACATGTACATGTAAACTCAATTTCTCATTTGAATTCTCATCATACAGATGTCTTGAGATTTGATAACAACTACAGCTGGATCCGTAACAAGAAGATTTATTATTCGGTGGAGGTGTTGCCACCGGATATGGACATTAAGATGCAGAGTGTAGACAATTCAACATGTCATTAGTAGGGTTGCCTCACTGGAAGTCTTGCTCTATATTGGGTGCATGTTGACGGTTCCTCTTGGCAGGGTTCCCACAATCATCCAGAAAGGATTTTTACGGTTACCTTTGACAAAGTTTTTGAAGTCGTTAACCTGTGATTTCCATGGTCTGGAAACCCATGGAGCTTCATGGAAAGAGAGTAAACTTGTGTTTCCAAAATCATTGGGAAAGTCATGGGAAAAGTCATGGGAAAAGTTATGGGAAAGTCATTGGGAAGTCATGGAAATTTCAAGGGAAATTGATGGAAAAATATAGAATTGACAGGGAAAAATTTCAATAAAAGTCATGGAAAAGTTATGGGAAAAATTTCAAGAAAAGTCATGGAAAAAGTCATTGGGAAAACCTGGAAATGTCCTGGAAGATTTACAAATTAGGAATGTCATGGGAACCCAAGATAATGGACTAAACATTGTTGGTAAATCTGCACCCAACCTCGTCCACTTGGTCTAGCACTCGACCCTGGTTCGCAAAGTGACTTAAGAAATGCTGATTGGTTTAATATAGCAGTTGGTCTGGTACCCTGATTGCCACTCACTGCAACACACTCTGTCCTGAGTAAGACTAATTGCAGTGACACCATGTGGAATCTCAATTGAGATTCCACATGGTGTCACCGCAATTAGTCTTACTTATCATCCTCACCATGCAAAGCTACAAGTTTTACACTCTGTCCTGATGTAAATTAGGTCATAAATTGCCCAAATCCATTGCTCTTGGAGTACTGTGCCGTGGACTAGGTTAGTACACGAGTGGCACACTTCATGTAGGTAACAGACTTCTGGTACTGTGCCATGATGACACCATGATTGACAGGTAGGATCTGACTATTATTCTTAATAAAACAAAAAGTGACTAAATGTTAGGTTAGGCCCCCCAAAAAAGTATCTGGTTTCTGGTCATCGGTGGGCTTCAAAATCAGTGCAGTGATGCATTTTTTTTTTCGTCCATCTGTTTTTTTTGCCAACAGGGAAATATGTGATCCGTTATATTTCCCATATACAAAGTATGGTGGCTAAGAGAGACCTCACAAATCGGGCAAACGTTCATACCCCTATGTAAAAAAGTCATTTAAAACACAGCACGGCAGAACTTTTTCGACCTTAAATTATCAGTAATCACAATGCACAAATGTAATGTGTGCACTTATTTTGGCAAGTCAGTGTACCCCCTACAGACATATCGGTCACACACGGTCACGTGACCTTTGAGTCGTTCTCTTCATGGCCCAGGTGCGTACCACCTGGTTTGACCATCAGCGATTGCTCAAGGGGTATGTGATGATTTTAATTAGCAGCACGTGATGTCTTTTTTTGAACCATTACAATTTTATGCTATTCCAAAACAAGTGGTAAGTTTCTATTGCGTCTCAGTATACTTCTGATCGAAAATATCCGCAGTGAAATTGCCAAAAGTTAACATGGTTAGTAATCTATATAACACTATGAATAACTTTACCCTGAAAATGCCCTGAAAATCTGTTTTGCCGTGAAATAACAGTTCACCGAAATTTCACTGCAATTTCATGGTGTCTCTTCCTCTCAGATATTGGCAATAATGTTCACAGTGATTTCAGGGCAAATTCACGGTGCTCTCGAGAATTAATGAGCTGCCCCAAAACTGCCACAAGAAGTTCATGGTGTTTTCACAGCATTTTCACGGCAAAGGAATCCCAAGAGTATTTCATGGCATTTTCACAGTGTTGTGTCATCATGAAATTGCCGTTAACTATTTATTTCACGGTAAAACAGATTTTCAGGGTAAAATTATTCATAGTGTAATCTATCCTCTTGGAGGAATTCATACCTTCTTTTGACGGGGGATTTTTTCTTATAATATTTATCAATATTTTATAGCTATATATTGAAGAAAAAGATTATAATATGAGACTTTATATTCAAAAATAGCAATATGAAAAAGTATTTTCCGATAAAGTTAAAAAAAGTGTGCTTTCCCTGTAAAATTTTTGTCTATTTTCATAACGAAATGTAAGGGAGGAGGGCCAAAGTCATGGTACAGCCAAGCCTTTGAGAAGCCCGGCCAGGCCCAGGCTTAGCCCTGGCTAATGGGCCTATATAATCCCCTAGCTGAGCACAAAAGACCCTTTACTAATGAATAGATCTCAAATAGCTCTTATGGTTAACTCAGACTTGACTGACACCTCGGCTGTCATTTGTTCACAACTGCAGCCATTGTAATGAGCTGTACTTGCCAGGGCTAGGCCCTTCAGAAGCCCAGGTTACGTTGATTGGCAGGTTACTGTATTGTTACAGGATTAGGACTCACAAAAGACAGGAGACCAGGTAGCCTGGGCCTGACTGTATTATGACTTTGGCCCTCCTCCCGGAATTACCTGATCCTAAAACTATTATACCCTTTTGGTAAAATGTCTTAAGATACACTGATACTAAATAAGAATCGAGAGATATGTACATTTTTTTAAATTTCAGGTTATTTCATTATTTCGTTAATGAGAAAAATAGCAAAAAATTTATTCAAAATTGCTGTAATCATTCGAACATGGAATTTACATCACCAGAAGACGTCAAAATCAAATTATTACAGCAGTTTGATTCAAATAGAGTAAGTATATTCATAGAAGCAGTTTTGCCAACATTACCAATGTAGTACCTTCCCTTTAATGTATATCTTGATTCAAAGAGAGTAAGCATACTCATAGAAGCAGTTTGGCCAACATTACCAATGCTGTACCTTCCCTTCAATGTATATCTTGATTCAAAGGGAGCAAGCATATATAAGCAGTTTGGCCAACATTACCAATGTTATACCTTCCCTTCAATGTATATCTTGATTCGAAGAGAGTAAGTATACTCATAGAAGCAGTTTGGCCAACATTACCAATGCTGTACCTTCCCTTTAATGTATATCTTGATTCAAAGAGAGTAAGCATACTCATAGAAGCAGTTTGGCCAACATTACCAATGTTGTACCTTCCCTTTAATGTATATTTTGATTCAAAGAGAGTAAGCATACTCATAGAAGCAGTTTTGCCAACATAACCAATGCTGTACCTTCCCTTCAATGTATATCTTGATTCAAAGAGAGTAAGCATACTCATAGAAGCAGTTTGGCCAACATTACCAATGTTGTACCTTCCCTTTAATGTATATCTTGATTCAAAGAGAGTAAGCGTACTCACAGAAGCAGTTTGGCCAACATTACCGATGCTGTACCTTCCCTTTAATGTATATCTTGATTCAAAGAGAGTAAGCGTACTCATAGAAGCAGTTTGGCCAACATTACCGATGTTGTACCTTCCCTTTAATGTATATTTTGATTCAAAGAGAGTAAGCATACTCATAGAAGCAGTTTTGCCAACATTACCAATGTTGTACCTTCCCTTTAATGTATATTTTGATTCAAAGAGAGTAAGCATACTCATAGAAGCAGTTTTGCCAACATTACCAATGCTGTACCTTGCCTTCAATGTATATATTAATTCAAAGAGAGTAAGCGTACTCATAGAAGCAGTTTGGCCAACATTACCGATGTTGTACCTTCCCTTTAATGTATATCTTGATTCAAAGAGAGTAAGCATATTCATAGAAGCAGTTTGGCCAACATTACCAATGTTGTACCTTCCCTTTAATGTATATCTTGATTCAAAGAGAGTAAGCGTACTCATAGAAGCAGTTTGGCCAACATTACCGATGTTGTACCTTCCCTTTAATGTATATCTTGATTCAAAGAGAGTAAGCGTACTCATAGAAGCAGTTTGGCCAACATTACCAATGTTGTACCTTCCCTTTAATGTATATTTTGATTCAAAGAGAGTAAGCATACTCATAGAAGCAGTTTTGCCAACATTACCAATGCTGTACCTTCCCTTCAATGTACATCTTGATTCAAAGAGAGTAAGCATACTCATAATGCCAACATTACCACAGAGAGCTTGTCAGGCTAATGTTATTCACAGTCACCAACTTTTAACCAAGTACACACATGCATGCTTTCTAGTAAATTTGAGAATATTCATTTTTGATAATTACAGGATGAGTAAAGAGGCTTTGAAGAGTCTTTCCATAAAGCTTAATTTGTTTGCTGATGTTTAACTATCTTATTTATTTTTTATTTTAAGAAAGAGTTATATTTGATATTCAAAGTTTTAAGGTTGTTTGTTTTTATTTCCTTGGCCCAATTTCATAGAGTTGCTTAGCACATAATTCGTCTAAGCAAATATCTTTGCTAAGCAATATAAAACAGACTATACCAGCGGAAATGCATACATTTTGTATAAAAGTTTGGCTGGTAGCCTAACCAAAGAAATTACTGTATTTTGGTGAACTTGCGTCGGATGATAAACAATCGATTTAATTTTGCCCTACACCGATGTGTGTATAGCACTGCATACTCAGTGCTTTCCGAGTGTCCGTGAAAAAACTACACAGGCGACTCGGGCGGGATTCGAACCTACGACCTCCTGCTTACTAGTGCAGACGTCTTAACCTCTCAACCATCTTTAACCTCTCGACGCAAGAATTTCACCAACATATGTGACGTGTTCTCCCGAAATCAGACACTTTTGGGCAGGTTATCAAAATTGAGTTAGTTATTGATTATGAAAGTAGAGATCCTCAGCTTTACAATGATACTTTTTTTTTTTTAAACTGGACTCCCCAAAGCGGAGTTACGTAATTTTTAGGTTTGTCTTTACGAAAATTACAAACGGAGATAATCGACTTTAAAGTTACAAGTTTCATTTGGTATGTTTTAAGTAATTAACTTCTTACAAAGATACTTCTGTTCCCCTAGCAACAGGCATGTCAACAGATTAATATTGCCTTAATTAAATTGCTTTATTTAAGGGTTACCTCTTAATGAAATGACTTGCTGAGGAAAACAAAAAACATACTGCGCAAAGTTGGTAAATTTTGCTTCATTTTGAAACCAAAATTCATCATTTTCTGAACTGACATGCCCTTCTAAATCGGTAAAAACTTGTAGTTATCAATGAATTTTTAATCTGAAACTCTCACAAGATGTTATAAACATTATAAATATTGATAATTTACAAGAAACTCAAATTCCACAAAAAACACCCCCAGGCATATTTTTGCCCGTTTCTCAGTTCCGAGCTCTGCCCAAAAGTGTCTGATTTCGGGAGAACACGTCACATATATGTATCGCAGAACCCGCTGCTATATAGGATACAAAGAAATTCCACTAAGCAAAATTTTTGGTGGTAAGCAGTTTTCTCTGCTAAGCAGCTCTATGGAAGGGGCCCCTGGTATACTTTTGCTAATACATGTATATGTAATCGATTTAATTTTTGCCCTACACTGACGTGTCTGTGGAAAAAACTTCACAGGCGACTCGGGCGGGATTCGAACCCACGACCTCCTGCTTACTAGTGCAGACGTCTTAACCTCTCGACCACCGAGCTTGCCCGATGGACGAGAGGTTAAGACGTCTGCACTAGTAAGCAGGACGTCGTGGGTTCGAATCCCGCCCAAGTCGCCTGTGAAGTTTTTTTCCCACAGACACTCGGAAAGCACTGAGTGCTATAGGCCTACACACGTCGGTGTAGGGCAAAATTAAATCAATTGTTTATCACCCGACGCAAGAATTTCAGCAAACTATAATCATGTATATGTATCTGTAATGATTCCAAAATAAAAACAAATTCAAGTATATTTTGTATTCCAAATATTTTCTTAGTTTTGCATATAGCATGTGGGTTTCATGGACTGACAGCCCTGTGATTATTATTTTTGGAGGGGGGGGGGCAATTGTTTCTTTAAGAATGTGAACACAGTTTTACAGCTGTTTGAATTAAATGTATCAGCAATCCTTACAGGCTGGGCTAGGGCTTGGGGTGTTGGTGGTAAGGTTGAAATTCATGGACTGGCAACCTGCCTCATATTGTTCCGTTTTATTTGAGACATTGTTTTAATAGTTTTTTTTTCTTTCAGAATGTGAACATAGATTTACACTGCAGTGGCTTGAATTGTCAGAATCCTTACAGGCCAGGCCAGGCCAGGCCAGGCCAGGCCAGGCCAGGCCAGGCCAGGCCAGGCCAGGCCAGGCCAGGCCAGGCCAGGCCAGGCCAGGCCAGGCCAGGCCAGGCCAGGCCAGGCACAGGCCAGGCCAGGCCAGGCCAGGCCAGGCCAGGCCAGGCCAGGCCAGGCCAGGCCAGGCCAGGCCAGGCCAGGCCAGGCCAGGCCAGGCCAGGCCAGGCCAGGCCAGGCCAGGCCAGGCCAGGCCAGGCCAGGCCAGGCCAGGCCAGGCCAGGCCAGGCCAGGCCAGGCTTGGGGTGTCAGTGGTAGGGTTGAAATTCATGGATGGACGACCACACTCGTATTATTATTTTTATTTGGGACATTGTTGAGTTGTTTCTTTTAAAAAAGTGGACACATTTTTACAGTGGCCAGGCCTCCCAGCGAAACCTATAAAACCTATATTTCAAAACAAGCTTCTTGTTTGTGGGGATGTGGAGAGTCTGTAAATCCTCGAAAATTAAACATCCAGGAGGTTCAGGGGGTTTTGTCCTCTAGACCAAAGGGAGACCCAGGCCTGCTACCCACAGGAGGTTCAGGGGGCTTTGCCCTCTAGACCAAAGGGAGACCCAGGCCTACTACCCATTTTTCAGGATTTTTTTTTCATTTGTCAAATCACACTCCTGACAATCGGTATTCTTACAGACCAGGCCAGGCTCGGGGTATTGGTGGGGATGAAATTCATGAACTGATCGACAACCACACAGAAATTTGTATTTTTATCTGTCATATTTCAGAATGGTTTTGATTGAAAAATAATAAATCAATAATTTTGTTTACAGAACAACGGCACGTGAATCGAGATTTTGAGCAAGTTCTTTCATCAGCTACCATGTGCAGTAGCGACTCTACACAGAGTACCAGGATGAACTATACATCACCATGATGTGCATAACATCCTAGCTTAATGTAAGCTCCTCTCAGTTTTTCTCCCAAACATTTGTTGCTTATGTTTAAACCATTGTACATTGTGTATATATACATAACAGCAAAAGAAACGTCACCCCTAAAAATATTTATTATTTTCATTTTATAATTAATATAATTTGTTTAAATGAAGAATATTATGAGTATGGAGTGAAACACGAACACAATGTGGCAAATTTGGTTGACCTCATAATTCGTCATGCATGACGTCCAAGGACACATAAGCTAAACACGTTCTCAGACTTATCAAAATTTAGTGGGTGACGTTTCTTTTGCTGTTATGTATAGATATGGGGAATTAGACTTCCCTTGTTTTGGCCAATGTGTAGATGTGGTTGCTATGGAAAGTCGGACAACCTCATCATTGAACAAATATTTATAAAGTCCTAGTTTTTTGCATTTTCTGAGAATTTGTCACGATGAATAACTTGGGCCTGAAAATCCGTTTTGCCGTGTAATAACAGTTCACCGTAATTTCACAGCAATTTCATGGTGGCTCTTCCTCTCAGATATTGGCTATAATGTTTACAGTGATTTCAGGGCAAATTTCATGGTGCTCTCAAGAATTAATGAGCTGCCCCAAAACTGCCACAAGGAGTTCATGGTGTTTTCACGGCGAAGGAATCCCGAGAGTATTTCATGGCGTTTTCACAGTGTTGTGTCGTCATGAAATTGCTGTGAACTATTTATTTCACAGTAAAACAGATTTTCAGGGCATTTTCAGGGTAAAGTTATTCATAGTTTGTTTGGCATGGCTGTACACATTTGAATCTCATGGCTTATAGTTTGTTCCAATTTTGAGAAATGACCGTGGGAGTTTTGTAAGCATTACTTAAAACCCTAACCCCATACACTATGAACAACTTCACCTTGAAAATCCGTTTTGCCGTGAAATAACGGTTCACCGTAATTTCACTGCAATTTCACAGTGTCTCTTCATCTCAGATATTGGTAATAATGTCCACAGTGATTTCACAGCAAATTCATGGTGCTCTCGAGAATTAATGAGCTGCCCCAAAACTGCCACGAGAAGTTCATGGCATTTTCACAGCTTTTCACAGCCAAGAGGCAATTTCATGGTGTTGTGTCGTCATGAAATTGTCGTGAACTATTTATTTCACGGTAAAACCGATTTTCAGGGCATTTTCAGTGTAAAGTTATTCGTAGTGATAATGGTTTTAGAATCAGTGTCTTAGTTTAAGATGAACACAGTGACCGAAAATTACTGTGTCATTTATGCAGCAGAAGCAATGGTAATTATGACCTTATCATGTGGGGTATTATTTTAAATTGAGTTAAACTAAAACTAGCGTGCCGATTTCATGCCCTGTTGATCATGACGATATCTGTCTCTTTAATATTGATAAGAGCTCTTTGCCAAACTTATCCGTTTCTGATTGCAGAATCGTTGATGGAAGCTTTTTATTTTCGTTTTATGACAGGGTTTGTCCAGACTTTCTTCATCGGTTCCGACCAGAAGATGCTTCACCGAGTAACAGGAGTTCACACAGTCCTCGGCAAGTCCTCGATCAGTCCTCAGCGAGAAAAACATCCTAGCTTTGATGTAAGCTTTTCTCAGGTTTTCCAATAATCCAGAAACCTAGGTTAAATGTTTGTTTCTGGTGTTAGACCAAAAGTACATGGAAACAATAATAGATTGATGCTTCCCCTTTTAGGCCAAAAAAAAGGGTCTCTGGTTTCTGGTCACAGGTCGGCTTCAAAATCGGTGTGGTGTTTTTTTTTTTTTTTTGTTTTTTTTTGTGAATCTTTTTTTTTACCAACCAGTGAAATATGTGATATGTATACGCAGTTATTGGAACCAGACCAAATTTCCCGTACATAATGTATGGTGGCTAAGAGAGGCCTCACAAATCGGGCAAACGTTCATAAACGCGGCAGAATTCCAATCAATCCAACAATTTTGACTGCATTTGGACATCGTTTCATAGCACAAAAAAAAGAAGAAAGAAAACCAAAAATGCTGACACTCATGTCTGAGGCGACACGCGCGAAGACCACCACAATCCGGAGATTTTATTGGCCTTATGCACCTTACACATTGGGGCTTTGGAGTGAATCAACTGACAACTTACATGGGTGATCTCACGTAGTAGTTACCGGGGTAGGAGAATGGGGGCCTGGGGGGCCTTGTGCAGTAACAGGGCCATGGGAATTCAAACTTTAACACGTGGTCCTGGGCGATAAGGTCCTCGCCTTCGGCTTGGTCCTTATCGCCCATGACTACGCCCAAAACCTTTCGTTAACCTGCGGTAAAGACCACACAAGAAACTGTTATTCGTTTTATACTAAAGACCGCACAACAAATTTTAATTCCCTTAGAAATTTCCCCTTCTTTCTGCAACTCATGCTTAAAAACACATTTTGCTCTAGGATTTCTGCTCAACATCTTTGTTTTGGATTATAGATAACTCAATTAAAAACCTGTGTCCATTTGTTTCACGATACAGGATATGCAAATGAAGACTTTGTGCAAGTACTTCTCTTCATCATCAATCAACAGCTCCAACCTGAAGATGGCATGTCTTTACATTGAGTATCCTGATGAATGCAAACTCCTCAATGAGAAAAAAAAACATCCAAATTTGATGTAAGCTCCTTGTAGGTTTTCTCATAATAACGTTTCGCTTGTGTTCTAACATTGTGTTGCATGTATTTGCACTAGGAATCATTATTCATAAATGGCGAGGACAGTTTAGACGTAATCACGTGGGGGGTGTATTAACGGATGGTAAAGACATGGCTTATCAATATCAGAGCAGCGCGTATGTGCCAGCTGTTCACCAGCTGTTTTGTGCGATGTGGAATTGAACCAATCAGAGTGATGAAGATTGGCATCACGCGCATGATGGAAGTGTTTCATGTGTCCTAAAAACGTGAATTTGCCCATTTCTATTTGGCTTTATTCAACAAAATTACAAATTTTTTATAAAAACGAAATCGATTCGAAATCGATTCGAAATCGATTCGAAATTGATAACAGTTTGATGGAGTGCCATGGTCGAGCGGTTTAGTGCATCGGATTTGTGTTCTGGTGGCTGAGTCGTCAGAATGTGGGTTTGAATCCTGTCCGTGACCGTGGTACTTGTGTCCTTGAGCAAGACACTTTACTATAATTGCTTCTCTCCACCCAGGAGTAAATGGGTACCTGTGAGGGCAGAGTTGGTTGTTGTGTTTGATTAGCCCATATGCGCCGAAATGGCAGCAATTGAGCTGTATACTCCCCAGGGAGCTGAGATGGTTTCAGGAATGATTTATGCGCCTGATGAGCAGGGGTAATAATGTACAGCGCTCTGATACCTTGTTTAAGAGCGCTTTAAAATGCCCGACATTATTTTGAATGGGAATAACAGTTTGACACTTGGTCTTTACCACAGGTTAGCGATCAGATTGGGGTGTGGTCATGAGCAATAAGGTCCTCGCCTTCGGCTTGGTCCTTATCGCCCGAGACCACTCCCGAAACCGGTCGTTAACCTGCGGTAAAGACTGTACGACAAACTGTTATTCCCTTAGTAAAAGACCACACAACAAATTTTAATTCCCTTAGAAATTTCCCCTTCTTTCTGCAACTCACGCTTAAAACACATTTTGCTCTAGAATTTCTGCTCAACATTTTTGTTTTGGATTATAGATAAATCAATAAAAAAAATTCCACTTTTTGTTACGGTACAGGATATTCAAATAAAGACTTTGAGCGAGTACTTCTCATCATTATCATCATCATCAGCTCCAACCTGAAGATGGCACAGTCTCTACAGAGAGTACCAGGATGAACGCAAACTCCTCAAACATGATGTAAGCTCCTTAGTTTTTCTCAAAAAAATGTGTTACTTGTGTTCTTAATCTTATTGTCTTCTATTGTGTTGCTTGTCTTCTATTGTGTTGCTTGTCTTCTATTGTGTTGCTTGTCTTCTATTGTATTCTATTGTGTTGCTTGTCTTCTATTGTGTTGCTTGTCTTCTATTGTGTTGCTTGTCTTCTATTGTGTTCTATTGTGTTGCTTGTCTTCTATTGCGTTCTATTGTGTTGCTTGTCTTCTATTGTGTTGCTTGTCTTCTATTGTGTTGCTTGTGTTCTATTGTGTTGCTTGTCTTCTATTGTGTTGCTTGTCTTCTATTGTGTTCTATTGTGTTGCTTGTCTTCTATTGTGTTGCTTGTCTTCTATTGTGTTCTATTGTGTTGCTTGTCTTCTATTGTGTTGCTTGTGTTCTATTGTGTTGCTTGTGTTCTATTGTCTTGCTTGTGTTCTATTGTGTTGCTTGTGTTCTATTGTGTTGCTTGTGTTCTATTGTGTTGCTTGTCTTCTATTGCGTTCTATTGTGTTGCTTGTCTTCTATTGTGTTGCTTGTGTTCTATTGTGTTGCTTGTGTTCTATTGTGTTGCTTGTCTTCTATTGTGTTGCTTGTCTTCTATTGTGTTCTATTGTGTTGCTTGTCTTCTATTGTGTTGCTTGTCTTCTATTGTGTTCTATTGTGTTGCTTGTCTTCTATTGTGTTGCTTGTGTTCTATTGTGTTGCTTGTGTTCTATTGTCTTGCTTGTGTTCTAACTATAAATTATTGGGCTAAAAAAGTCTGTGTTTTCTGGTCTCCACGTGTGTCTCCTCAGACTTGCATGTTTTTACCTGTCGCGTATGTATATGCGTGCTTAGTGTCCTAAAGTATTTACATGCACTGAAACCCCCATATGCATTCACACTCGTTTCCTCAAATACATGGTTGAAATGGTCACTGTTTAATTTTTTCAACACAAAAAACAGCATTTATAAATATTGATACCAAAATTAGGAGGGCATTTATGAATGGAAATGAAAGGCATCATGGCCACAAGGACCTTGCTTTAGTTAACATAACGATGTATCTCTTATTAACCCTAACCACCCCAAATCCTGCAAAATCCTCCAAGGGGCACTTTTTGGGGAAAAAATTCAGCACTGTTGGAAACTGGTTGTTTCACCTCTTCAAATGGGACATAATTACTACCTGGCAAGAAGTACAGGCCATAAGTGCTGAATATGAAAGATCAACGAAAATGCATGGTGCATTTTGAAGATAAGGGCATGTTTCCGAGAGTGCACCGATGGATTTTGGAGGATTCAGGAAGGTTCCTAGCCAGATCAGAATACCTAGGTTAATAGCTGGAATGCGTTGTGTGGTAGTGATTGAACGCTTGTCATGATAATCTGTATTTTAGGTGGAACCCCCTGTCAGATATAAAAAGGTAAAACGATGGTGTCATGGCTGCATCCAACTTCTGCAACCTGCTCCTGAAACTGGTAAATTTACATCGATTTTAAATTTCTGACAAACATTTTTTATTTCTATTTCACACAGGATCTGTATATTAGGCTAAAGGTTAGTCATCATTGGATCCAACAACCTGAAGATGCAGAGATACATAACGCAGGATGAGCTCAGAATCCTCAATGACATCTTAGCTTGATGTAAGCGCTTCTCACTTTTTTCACCCTCGGAAACTCAGATGGACTGTTTGTCCCTGGCGTTAGACCAAGAGTATATTGGAACAGTATGGGACTCTGGCTGTACATAACAGACTTGACAAGTGTCGTGTTGCAATTCAATAGAGCTGTTTTGGAAATTATTTCAAAGATTATTATTGGCTTGCCTGCCAGGACTTAGCCTGCCTGCCAACCCACGATCAAATTTAGACCTCCTTATCAAAATATTGTAAACTTAAAGCCATTTTTTTTATTTACTGAAGATTCCTTAATTAAGAATGACTTTATTCAGATTAGAATCTCATTTGTTGTGTTTTGTCAATAACCTTGAATACTTAGAGAGATCCTCCAACCTCACTAAATTCCAATAACCTAAGGGGTGATTATTTCTAGAGGGCGCTGTAGGAAGCAGTTACAGTCAGCAAATTCCTGGAATATGCCGTGATTGTGATAGCCATGAATCCCATGTAATACTCTTTGTTTAATATACTCTTGGTAAGACACCAAGGGAACATCTTTCATCTTTTAGGGCCATATGGATGTTGGTATTTTGGGATCTGTGATGGTGACATTCAAATATTTGAAAAGCAAACTCAATACAAACTATAACTAAATAAATCATTGGGTACAGATGATATTTTGAAGATATATAGCAAATTTACTGAACACAGAGCACCGGTGAAAACTATATCCTAGATATGTTTTAAATCTTTTCAGTGTGACACACCAAGTCCTAAAAGTGATCTCTGTGAAGAATATAGTGAACAAATTCACTGAGAGATATGCAAGGAAATCCCTCAATGTGGAGGAAAACCTCAAAAAGAAAGGGACTAAAAACCCAATCAACACATGTACTTGAGTAGATTTAACCCCAGACCACAGTGATGGCAAGGCAAGAAAATTACCATCACAATCTAAGATAAAAATATCTGAATACAGTACTAAGATTTTATGACATTTCAGAATTGTTGGGAAACTTACTTTTTGGATTGTATTAAGCTGATTTTTATATATAATTGTTAAATAAGTAAAGTAATTGATAAATAAAAATGTTGAATATCCTCAAGAAATACCTTGTCTTGAAAGTGTTTTCAAAACAGTCTTTTGTAGACAATTAGGACAAAGCAAAAGTGACTGTCAGAATATTCATTCATTGAGTAAAAATGACTTCAGTGAGAACATGATATTAAAGGGACAATATCATCAGGATCAACAGGGCATGGAATTAGAGTGCTAGTTGTAGATTCAACAGGGCATGGAATTAGAGTGCTAGTTGTAGATTCAACAGGGCATGGAATTAGAGTGATAGTTGTAGATTCAACAGGGCATGGAATTAGAGTGCTAGTTGTAGATTCAACAGGGCATGGAATTAGAGTGCTAGTTGTAGATTCAACAGGGCATGGAATTAATATAATAATAATAATAAATTAAACATTTCTATTGCGCTGTTTCCATTTAAAAATGATCAAAAGCGCCTAACAAAAAATGAACACGCCATAGAATAAACAGATATAAATACAAACAATTAGAGTGCTAGTTGTAGATTCAACAGGGCATGGAATTAGAATGCTAGTTGTAGATTCAACAGGGCATGGAATCAGAATGCTAGTTGTAGATTCAACAGGGCATGGAATCAGAGTGCTAGTTGTAGATTCAACAGGGCATGGAATCAGAGTGATAGTTGTAGATTCAACAGGGCATGGAATTAGAGTGCTAGTTGTAGATTCAACAGGGCATGGAATTAGAGTGATGGTTGTAGATTCAACAGGGCATGGAATTAGAGTGATGGTTGTAGATTCAACAGGGCATGGAATCAGAGTGATAGTTGTAGATTCAACAGGGCATGGAATTAGAGTGCTGGTTGTAGATTCAACAGGGCATGGAATCAGAGTGATAGTTGTAGATTCAACAGGGCATGGAATTAGAGTGCTAATTGTAGATTCAACAGGGCATGGAATTAGAGTGCTAGTTGTAGATTAACTCAGTGACTGAAAACAATACATGATATTAATGGTCATAGCTGCTGCATAAATCAGCCAGTTTTTTATATTAAATTAGGACACCGATTCCATGCCCTGTTGAAAGTCTGCTCTAATTGTGATGATACTGTCCCTTTAATGTATTGCCAACATATGTTTAATCAAATAAATTACGTGCTAAATGCCTTGAATAGTTTGTCTATAGAGGGCAGATTACAAGCAAAAAGTAATTTTGGTAACGACCCAAATCACAGGTAAATGCATAAATACATTGACTATAGAGGGCAGTATTATGTCTTTATACTTAATAAATCAAACCCATAAATTATGGGCAAATATGATAACAATTTTGCCTATAGAGGGCAGTCTTCGAGCAAGAAATAGCAAGAAAGTGTTATCCATATACCCACTCGATCATAATTATGTTAAAATTCTAAAAAGTTTAGAAAAGTTTATTAAACGTTTACTAAATTCAAGCAGAAACTAACTCAGAAGTTTTAAAGCAAAGCGTAATTTTTTTATTTATCTGTGACATGCGCAAATAACTGATTGTTCACCCACAGAGGGCAGCATTACAAATGTCTTATATTTTTTTACATTTTTTACCCAATAAATCAAATACATTTTGCGCAAATGCGTGGAATATTTTACCTATAGAGGGCAGCATTCAAAATGAAAACATTTTAGTGTGGACAAAATTTCGTATGCAAATAAACTTAATTAAGTCTTGAAATGCACAATATGTTCATACTAAAGAGGGCAGTATGACAAGTTTAAAATAAACCACAGAGGGCAGTATTACAAATTTCTTGAATTTTTTGGGAAACTTTTGTCCAGAGAGGGCAGCATTCAAAAGTTCTGTATACCAGTTAACTTAATCAAACATTGAAATGCCAAATACATGAATTTGATTAAACTATAGAGAATAGTCTTACAAATATCTTACAATTTCTATATACCAAATACAACATGGAACCCATAAATTTTATTCAAATGCTCAAATGTGAATAGATAACCAGTTTCACGAAGATAATCAGCTAGGTATGTGTATCTTATGCCAACTGCCGCACAGAAATGCACAAAATTATTCAAATAATTATAGAGGGCAATATTACAAATATCTTAACTATTTAAAATTAAATTTAAACAATAAATTGTATGTTTATAAGCCCATGGCAGTTTTCATAAACACTGAAATACACAAAATCTTCACCTATAGAGGGCAGTAGATAAATATCGTGCGTTTTCTATAAACCCAATATCAAACACTAAAAATAATATGCTGAATATTGAATATTTGGCCTATAGTAGCTTTTAGGAAAAAATATCGCAAATTGAAAAATGCGCAAAATGATTCATCAATAGAGGGCAGTATATTACAACTATAACCCATAAATTGTACGCAAATAAGCCCATGGCAGTTTCATGAACACTGAAATGCGCAAAAACTTCACCTATAGAGGGTGGACAAATATTTTGCATTTTCTTTAAACCCAATATCAAATACTAAAAATAATATGCTCAATGTCGAATGTTGAATATTTGGCCTATAGTGGGCAGTATCTTTAGAAATCATTCCGCAAAGTGCACAAAATGATTCACCAATAGAGGGCAGTAAATTACAAAAATCTTACAGTTTCGACACCAAATTTAACCCATAAATTGTACGCAAATAAGCCCATGGCAGTTTTCATAAACACCGAAATGCACAAAACCTTCACATAAAAAGGATAGACAAATACTGTGCATTTTCTATAAACCCACTATCAAATTATAAAAATAATATGCTGAATATTGAATATTTGGCCTATATATAGAGGGCAGTATCTTTTAGGAAATAATTCCTCAAAGCACAAAGTGTGCAAAATGATTCACAAATAGAGGGCAGTATATTACAAATATCCACATTTTCTATATCCACAGTATCAAATCAAACTGTAAAATTATATGCAAATGCATTAAATTTTGGCCTAAAATCATTCCACTCGGTGTTGCTTTTTCTCGCATATGCCATTGTCAACCAAAACACTGAAATGCACAAATTTATTTACCTAAAGAGGGCAGTATATTACAAATATTTTAATTTTTCCATATAACCAATGTTAAATCAAACTTTAAAATTATACGCAAATGCGTTGAATATTTGGCCTAAGGAGGGCAGTATTAACATGTATGTAGAAAATCATTCCGGTGGATATTGCTTTTTCTCGCATATGCCATTGCCAACCAAAGCACTGAAAAGCGCAAAATTATTTACCTATAGAGGGCAGCACACTAAAAATATTTTTATTTTCCCGTATAACCAATATTAAATCAAAGTGTAAAATTGTACACAAATGCGTTGAATTATTGGCCTAAAGAGGGCAGTATTAACATGTATGTAGAAAATCATTTCACAAGGTGTTGCTTTTTCTTGCATATGCCATTGCCAACCAAAGCACTGAAAAGTGTAAAATTATTTACCTCAAGAGGGCAGTATATTACAAATATTTTAAGTTTTTCATATGACCAATATTAAATCAAACCCATAAATTATACACAAATTTGTTGCATATTTGGCCTATTGAGAAAATCATTCCATGAAGTGTTGCCATTACCATTGCTAACTTAATTACTGAAATGCGCAAAATGATTCACCAATAGAGGGCAGTATATTACAAACATCTTGCGTTTTCTATATACCCAGTATCAAATCAAACTATAAGTTATTCGCAAATATGTTAAATATTTGGTCTTTAGAGAGCAGAATTAACATGTATGGTAGGTGTTGATTTTTCTTGTTTATGCCATTGCCAACCAAAATGCAAAATACGCAAAATTATTTACCTATAAAATTTTTTACCCAATATAATTACTAATAACTTCAGTTTTCCATGTACTCAATATTAAACCCAAAAATTATATGCATATGCGTTTAAAATTTGACCTATAGAGGGCAGTATTAACATAGAAAATCGTTGTTTTCTTTATGCCAGTACCAACTAAATAACTGAAATGCGCAAAATGAATGTTTGCCCCTAGAGGGCAGTGTTCAAGTAGACCCTTTTATTGGAATTTATTGTGTACATGTATACCCATGAGTCTTGTAAAGAGTGAAAATACATTGAATGCGTTATCCATCCTCCTTCGAAGTCCCGGCACCCCTTGTAATCTACTGAGAATGCATCTAACATCAAGGTCAAGCAAAATTTCTTCCTTCAAGCCATCCTAGCAACCAGACTCCTACACCCAGTCTTCAGCCTACTCCAAGCTGTCATCCCAGCCAAATGACTACCAGCCAACTCCAAGCCTTACTTCCTACAAATACCCTGCCATCAGCACACCATCCTTCTACAACCCAAGCCCAATGTGTCTCCCAGCCCTTCATCAATCCCAGCCATCAGCCAACTCCTATCCTTTGGTCCAACTCAGCCCTTACATTCAGCCCTTGTACAACTGGCCCCTCAGCCCTGAAAGATTTGACTCCAACCCCAAGCCTTGGACCCAAGCCACAAGTCCAGCCGTATGAGCTCTCAGCCCTCAGATCTGGCCAGATTTCCAAGCCTTGGGCCAGGGTGAGAGCCTTGTTGAAAATTTTCTAAGTGTCACCATTCTAATATTCATCAGGTCAAAAACCGTTAAGATATTTAAGAAAGCCCACTAGCAGGGTGAGATAGAGGATGGCCCTCAGACGCAAAGGTGGTGGGTTCTAGGGGAACCCTACACAAATTTTATAAAAAAGATTTTTTTTCTCAATTTGACCATAAAAAATGCCCTGTCTGGGATTTGAACCCACGAAGCTCACAGCTCCCAGATTCCAGGAGCTGTGAGCTGTGAGCTAACCCACTGATCCAATCCGATTCTTAAAAAAAAATCTCGGACGTTATATATAAACCTTAGAGTGGAATCGATTTCTAAAAAAAAAAAGTACTGAACCCTGACCTCATAGGTCAGGGTTCAGTACTTTTTGTTTTAGGTCACAGGTCACAGAATTAAAAGTGCACAGAAACAGTGATGTATTAGTAGGATCAGTTACATTTAATTTTTTAATTTCTCATAAGCAACATTATCAATGCATCATTATAATTTCGAAACCGATATTAAAATTTAAAATGGATTTTGTCAGAAAACAAACACTTTGCAAATTATTGTACATTTCTTTACACTTTTGTGTATTTAGCTTCATTATTACTGTTATAATTCTAAACCTGTTTTTTTTTAATATTAAAAATATTTTTAAACTCAAGTTAATTTTTCTGTTACAAGCATTGCAAAAACAAATTGATTTATAACCAATTATAAAACACAAGTTTCACCTTAATTATAAGATAATAGCCCTTTTTCCCTGGTACGTTTTTTACATTTGCAACATTCTTTTATTTATTTTTTGTTATACCTTTTAAAAAGACACTTAAGGTGCTTTACAATATAATTACAACAATTACTTTTAATTAATTGTTGGTACGTTTAATTGCTTATACCGCTCATTAAAATGGAAAGGACAACATCGGTTATATGAATAAAACTTATACTAGTATGCTCATTTCATCTAAGTCTCAACAACTGGAAAATGGGTTGACCATGGATATAGTAGTGTTGTGTAATGCACGTAAAAAAGAATGCGCCTTGAGCACCACTTAGTTGGTGGATACGTTCGCTATATAAGTCCACATATTATTATTATTATTATTATTTGTCAGGTGGGGAGGATGTAAGCCAATGTAGAGAAGGGGTCGAAGACAGACCACTGATATAGAAAATTCATTAGTCAGGTGGGGAGGATGTAAGCAAATACAGAGAAGGGGTAGAGGACAGACCACTGATATAGAAGATCAATGGTCCGTGGGTTGACCATGGATATAGAAGATGCGTTGGTCAGGTGGAGAGGATGTAAGCCAATGTAGAGAAGGGGTAGAGGACAGACCACTGATATAGAAGATCAATGGGTCCGTGGGTTGACCATGGATAGAAGATCCATTGTCAGGTGGGGAGGATGTAAGCCAATGTTGAGAAGGGGTAGAGGACAGACCACTGATATAGAAGATCAATGGGTCCGTGGGTTGACCATGGATAGAAGATCCATTGTCAGGTGGGGAGGATGTAAGCCAATGTTGAGAAGGGGTAGAGGACAGACCGCTGATATAGAAGATCAATAGGTTTGTGGGTTGACCATGGATATAGAAGATGCATTGGTCAGGTGGGGAGGATGTAAGCAAATACAGAGAAGCGGTAGAGGACAGACCACTGATATAGAAGATCAATGGGTCCGTGGGTTGACCATGGATATAGAAGATGCGTTGGTCAGGTGAGGAGGATGTAAGCCAATGTAGAGAAGGGGGTAGAGGACAGACCACTGATATAGATGATCAATGGGTCCGTGGGTTGACCATGGATATAGAAGATGCGTTGGTCAGGTGGAGAGGATGTAAGCCAATGTAGAGAAGGGGGTAGAGGACAGACCACTGATATAGAAGATCAATGGGTTTGTGGGTTGACCATGGATATAGAAGATCCATTGGTCAGGTTGAGAGGATGAAAGCCAATGTAGAGAAGGGGGTAGAGGACAGACCACTGATATAGAAGATCAATGGGTTTGTGGGTTGACCATAGATATAGAAGATCCATTGATCAGGTGAGGAGGATGTAAGCCAATGTAGAGAAGGGGTAGAGGACAGACCACTGGTATAGAAGATCAATGGGTCCGTGGGTTGACCATGGATATAGAAGATCCATTGGTCAGGTGAGGAGGATGTAAGCCAATGTAGAGAAGGGGGTAGAGGACAGACCACTGATATAGATGATCAATGGGTCCGTGGGTTGACCATGGATATAGAAGATGCGTTGGTCAGGTGGAGAGGATGTAAGCCAATGTAGAGAAGGGGGTAGAGGACAGACCACTGATATAGATGATCAATGGGTCCGTGGGTTGACCATGGATATAGAAGATGCGTTGGTCAGGTGGAGAGGATGTAAGCCAATGTAGAGAAGGGGTAGAGGACAGACCACTGATATAGAAGATCAATGGGTCCGTGGGTTGACCATGGATATAGAAGATCCATTGGTCAGGTGGGGAGGATGTAAGCCAATGTAGAGAAGGGGTAGAGGACAGACCACTGATATAGAAGATCAATGGGTCCGTGGGTTGACCATGGATAGAAGATCCATTGTCAGGTGGGGAGGATGTAAGCCAATGTTGAGAAGGGGTAGAGGACAGACCGCTGATATAGAAGATCAATAGGTTTGTGGGTTGACCATGGATATAGAAGATCCATTGGTCAGGTGGGGAGGATGTAAGCCAATGTAGAGAAGGGGGTAGAGGACAGACCACTGATATAGATGATCAATGGGTCCGTGGGTTGACCATGGATATAGAAGATGCATTGGTCAGGTGGGGAGGATGTAAGCCAATGTAGAGAAGGGTAGAGGACAGACCACTGATATAGATGACCAATGGGTCCGTGGGTTGACCATGGATATAGAAGATGCATTGGTCAGGTGGAGAGGATGTAAGCCAATGTAGAGAAGGGGTAGAGGACAGACCGCTGATATAGAAGATCAAGGGGTCCGTGGGTTGACCATGGATACAGAAGATCCATTGGTCAGGTGAGGAGGATGTAAGCCAATGTAGAGAAGGGGTAGAGGACAGACCACTGATACAGAAGATCAAGGGGTCCGTGGGTTGACCATGGATATAGAAGATCCATTGGTCAGGTGGGGAGGATGTAAGCCAATGTTGAGAAGGGGTAGAGGACAGACCGCTGATATAGAAGATCAATGGGTTTGTGGGTTGACCATGGATATAGAAGATCCATTGGTCAGGTAGAGAGGATGAAAGCCAATGTAGAGAAGGGGTAGAGGACAGACCACTGATATAGAAGATCAATGGGTTTGTGGGTTGACCATGGATATAGAAGATCCATTGGTCAGGTAGAGAGGATGAAAGCCAATGTAGAGAAGGGGGTAGAGGACAGACCACTGATATAGAAGATCAATGGGTTTGTGGGTTGACCATAGATATAGAAGATCCATTGATCAGGTGAGGAGGATGTAAGCCAATGTAGAGAAGGGGTTGAGGACAGACCACTGGTATAGAAGATCAATGGGTTTGTGGGTTGACCATAGATATAGAAGATCCATTGGTCAGGTGAGGAGGATGTAAGCCAATGTAGAGAAGGGGTAGAGGACAGACCACTGATATAGAAGATCAATGGGTTTGTGGGTTGACCATGGATATAGAAGAAGATCCATTGGTCAGGTAGAGAGGATGAAAGCCAATGTAGAGAAGGGGGTAGAGGACAGACCACTGATATAGAAGATCAATGGGTTTGTGGGTTGACCATAGATATAGAAGATGCATTGGTCAGGTTAGGAGGATGTAAGCCAATGTAGAGAAGGGGTACAGGACAGACCACTGATATAGAAGATCAATGGGTGCGTGGGATGACCATAGATATAGAAGATGCATTGGTCAGGTTAGGAGGATGTAAGCCAATGTAGAGAAGGGGTACAGGACAGACCACTGATATAGAAGATCAATGGGTGCGTGGGATGACCATGGATATAGCAGATCCATTGGTCAGCTATAGAAGATGCTAATGTAGGGGGATAGGGTCATGATGAAATAAGTGTTTTGATTCTTGCCTCCATTAAAGTACCAGTGTTACCCAGTACACAATCTGATGAACCAAATCAGATGAACCAATTCAGAGATTGGAAAACTATCCAGAACACATTTTCAGGCGAGAACAATTATATACAACCTTATATTCTACTCATAATACCAACATAAACATCTTGTGTTAAAATCCCCTGTGTAACTTACAAGTAAATAATCAAATATACATATATGCAATACCAGTAAGAATACTCAGTTCAACAAAAAAACATTGTTTCTTAACCCTAACCCTGCCAGATGCAGCAAAGTGCATCAGGTGGAAAAGTCTGGTGCACGTTGATGGATTCAGCTGTCAACACCAGTGCATAAGCAGCCAAGTCTGAGGCTATTGAGAGCTGGTCCCATTTGGTGACCACAGACTCTGAGGCAGTTCGGCCTTGAGATTTGTGACCTGATGGATTTTGCTGCACTGGGCAGCCAAGTCACTTTGACAAACGATGCAATCTGATGCGTCTGGCAGGGTTTCTAGCCAAAATACCCTGGAGGGTTAGGGTTAATCACCAAGAATAACCTTCATCCACAAAATGTACAATTCATTCAATCATAACATTTTGTTTTATTATCAAATGATGTTTAATTAATCAAATGTGAAAACAATGGTTTATTTTATTAAAACTATTTGTACACAAAGTGTTTGGTGACTGAGAAATAATGACTCATAACTGGAATGAACTTGATGAGGTTTAAAGGGATGGTACAGCATTGGTTAATGTTGGCAAAACTGCTTACTTTCTTTGTACCAATATATATTAATTCAAATTCAAATTCAAAGGAAGTATATTAGGAAAAACTTGTTTTTATCAATATATATCCATTAAACAACCACCCTATGAAAGCTTCAGCTTTTTACATACATTGTTTCGCATTCAGATTTTTTTAATACATTTTAAAATGGAAACTTTCATTTTATGAAAATGACAGCAACTCGGAAGAAATATAAAAGGAAGATTAACACCATCAACAGCTTTACAATGAGTAAGTTTGACATTTGAATTCAAATTTTGTTATTTTTGAAATAGAATTATACCGTACACCTTCACAAATATAATATCCACATTTCATATTACAATTAGAAAGATTAAATACAAACAAATTCCAGTCAGAGTATAATTCAAATTGATAAATTACAATAAGTATATATTACTTGTTAAATAGTTACTGTACACAAAAAGCACTGTGTGCAACCATGCGAATTAAGAAATGTTGTAGCAATTTGGCACATTTCCGAGAAGAATTTAGAAACTTTATTGACCAGGGGAAGTGTTTTTTACCATAATGTTGCAAAATGTTACCAACATTTTGTTTAAATTGAATTTTCCCCCTCATTTTCTAAGGATAATTGCCACTTTTATTACAGATATTTTCCTTCTCACATCAGAGGTTTTACTTAGTTCAATTACTATCCAAGTATTATTCACATTTAATTAAAAAGAAATTAACATATATATTTCTATAATCTGTATAATTTATATGTGACCTGTTCTCATAAAGTTATTCTTCACATGCATCATGACAAATTCTAAATTGTTCATTAATCCTTTTTAATAAATACTTAATTTGATTCTTTTTATTTAAATGTTTTAGGCCCCCAGACTGGAATCTTGGTTTTTCAGCCTCATTTCATTTTGGTAATATGCTATGTTAAGAATATATCCAACTCTTGCTATGAAACAGGTCACACCATCCTGGTAAGGTCTGTCTACAGCAGGGCCACCACGTGCAGGTCCCAGGATACCAGCCCCAACACATTCTGGTATGATCGTCAGATTCCATCGTCCTACACTGTGCGATTTGCACGATGCTATGTGTAGCTTTCCGGTCCACCCTCCGAAGAGGGAAACCCTACTCCCTGCATTAGTGCGTCCCTTCAAGTACTCACCGTACTTTGTTAGGAAGGAACTACCTGCGTTTGTTGACCGACTCTGATAACACCAGCACCATGCTCCTATACCGGAGGTGCAGCCTGATACACCTTTAAGATCAACAGTTACGTAGGTAGGGCTCTGTACCCTGTGACATGCCCAGTACACCGCGGGTACTCTCGCATGTAGTACACCCAAGCCCCTTTGGGTTAGTAAACAACAACACAACACAACAATAACATCACCACCACCACCACCACACAATACTCACTACCATCCATCACACCTGGGCTATTCACTTGGGAGCTATGAAGCCATCTCTTCCATCACATGGTACGTCCCTTCCAGTGAGAAGTCCTGTGGTCTTTCTCCATAACTCCTCTTGCAGCATCAAGTTCTTGCCAGCTCAATTTGAGCTCAACCTTCCTATGATAAAACCACCACCATCATCCTCATATATATTATAGGGAAGGTACGGCATTGGTAAAGTTGGCATAACTGCTTGTACAATCGAGTATTCTTACTTTTTTGGAATCAATGTACATTGAACAATCAACCTGTGAAAGCTTTATTCACTTACATTGTGATGTTGACAAGAAAATGTTGAAAACGCATGAATATTTTGTCATCGACAAACAAACTTGGTATGCATTCTAGCATAGAATTTCATATAAATTAATAATTCAGTCGTACAATATTTTGTACAAATTTTACGAAAAGAAATATTCTGTGAGATGTTTGATGCCGTTATCAACTTTACACCTAGTATTAGTTTTATGTAACACTGTTGTTTTTTAGATGTCAAATGTACCTTCCCTTCGAAAGAAAGAAAACAAAATCACTCACTACTGTTTGACTGTTGTCCATCAGATCTCATCTTGCAAGCCAATGTCATCTTCTCTTCCTTCCAGCAGCAATCTGTCTGGTTGTAGTATCCAAGTCTAACTGGTGATGTACACACAGCTCAATTTGAGCTTGGCAATTTGACATGAATACAACAATTTGAATAATCACCCTGAAATTTTGATTATCTGTCTTGACTTGGCTATGGGTTGATTTCAACATTATAGTCACACTGAAGATTTGAAGATCTTCATCTTGTCTTGTCTTGTCTTGTATAATCCTGCCCATCACATGATTTTGTCTCCATGATCGTGCGTGATCTTGTCTTGCTTGATCCTGTCCATGTATTCTTCTCTGTATGATCATATCATTGCACGATCCCTTCTGTATGATCTTGCGCGATCTTGGCTTGCTTGATCCTGTCCACGTAATCTTCTCTGTTTGATCATTTCATTGCATGATACTGTCTCCATGATCATTGCACGATCTTGTCTTGCCTGATCCCATCTCTCCTTGTAAAATCCCATTCCATCAGATCTTGTCCTCGTCAAACTTGACCAACAGTCATTCAAGTAATTCATAAGCACGCCACTGTAGTGATTTCCGCCTCACAAAGTTCTCCTTTCTTGTGTACATGATTACTCCACACACAACAGTTATCCATGTGTCACATCAGGAGGTTGCTGCTGAAGATTAAATGAGATGGACAAATATTAAATTTAAAGGGAAGGTACAACGTTGGTAATATTTGCAAAACTATTTTGATGGGTATATTTATATTTTCTTTTAATCAAAATATACAGTAGACAATTATTCTGTTAAAGGGACAATATCGTCATGATCAACAGGGTACGGAATCAGAGTTTTAGTTTTGGATTAAGTCTTTGCCTGAAAATAGTACCCTAAATAATAAGGTCATATTACCATTGCTGCTGAATACATGCGCCAGTAATTTTCAATCCCTGCGTTCATCTTAAAGTAGAACACCGATTCCATGCCCTGTTGAACGTCTGGTCTGCTCGTGATGATACTGCCCCTTTAACATGTCAGCTCAATGCAGAGTCTAAGTCATGAAAAAAAGTGTGACAAAAAAGCAATTAGTTTTTACAGAAAATACATGGAGTAAAGGTTGCCATTGGCAACGTTTTGTAATGTACATACTTTTGTGTGTTTCAGGATTGTGATTTGACAAAGGTAAAAAAAAATCCTGAAAAATGGGTAGCAGGCCTGGGTCTCCCTTTGGTCTAGAGGACAAAGCCCCTTGAACCTCCTGGATGTTTAATTTTTGAGGATTTACAGACTCTCCACATTTCAAGAAACAAGAAACTAGAGGTTTGGACATAATACAGGCTACTTCTTCCTTTCCTTGGTGACTACTTCTCTTTCAAGAAAATGTCGAGGCAAAGTGAGACTTGTAAAAAAATTCTGAAATTAGGAAAAATCCTGATTAATCACAGCCTAGTGTTTTCTCTGAAATGAGAGCACTTCAGACAGAATAATTTGTCAGGATGATTCCACTTCATATCAAGTTAGCTTTTGGGCAATCATTTATTGTAATGAGGTCATTATTTTAACATTATCAGTTACCCCTCCTGCATAGCAAATCATCATTATCCATATTCCTATATTCATGTGTTTTTTTGAAAACACAGGAAAAAAATCAAATCCATACCCACGGTGGTATTTCTGATTTTAAAAATGTTTTTATTTAAAAGGGCCAATATCGTTACAATCAATTGTTGGGAAACTTTTTTTTATTGTATTAAGTTGGTTTTTCTCTATAATTGTAAAAAAGTAATGTGATAAATATAAATGTTGAATATCTTCAAGAAATACCTTGTCTTGAAAGTGTTTTCAAAACAGTCTTTTGTAGACAATTAGGAATAAGCAAAAGTGACTGTCAAAATACTCATTCATTGAGTAAAAATGACTTCAGTGAGAACATGATATTAAAGGGACAATATCATCAGGATCAACAGGGCATGGAATTAGAGTGCTAGTTGTAGGATCAACAGGGCATGGAATTAGAGTGCCAGTTGTAGATTCAACAGGGCATGGAATCAGAGTGCTAGTTGTAGATTCAACAGGGCATGGAATTAGAGTGCTAGTTGTAGATTCAACAGGACATGGAATTAGAGTGCTAGTTGTAGATTCAACAGGGCATGGAATTAGAGTGCTAGTTGTAGATTCAACAGGGCATGGAATTAGAGTGCCAGTTGTAGATTCAACAGGGCATGGAATTAGAGTGCCAGTTGTAGATTCAACAGGGCATGGAATTAGAGTGCCAGTTGTAGATTCAACAGGGCATGGAATTAGAGTGCTAGTTGTAGATTCAACAGGGCATGGAATTAGAGTGCTAGTTGTAGATTCAACAGGGCATGGAATTAGAGTGCTAGTTGTAGATTCAACAGGGCATGGAATTAGAGTGCTGGTTGTAGATTCAACAGGGCATGGAATTAGAGTGCTGGTTGTAGATTCAACAGGGCATGGAATTAGAGTGCTAGTTGTAGATTCAACAGGGCATGGAATTAGAGTGCTAGTTGTAGATTGTAGTTATAACTGAAAATAATACCCACATGATATTAAAGGTCATAAATTATTACTGCTGTTGCTGCATATATGAGCTTGTAATTTTCAGTGACTGTGTTCATCTTAAAGTATGACACTGATTCCATGCCCTGTTGAAAGTCTGCTCTGATACTGTCCCTTTAAATGCACTCACCACCTACTAGTATCTCTCTTTTGTTCAAATAAGTAGTCAACACAATTATTCATGTTATCTCACCATCTTATTAGCATCATTTGTAGTGTCTATCTTCTGGACATTGCTAGCATACTCTGTTATCTCCTGAGTGAAACACGTCTTCTAAGCTCCATTTTCAACCAGCTCCAATATTCTGCAACTATAAAAAGTAACAATGATAAAATATAAGTTTGATTGCACAGCAACTGTGACGAACATGATGATCATTTGCATGATGGTGATTTGCATGATTTTGAATCAATTTGCAGCTCCTGAAGAGTATAATACATAAGAACAAGTCATGAAAGACATAACCAATCTACGATGCCTTTGAGATTGAACACCAAGTGAAGATTCAGTTGAAGAGAGGAGATGGCTTTATTTTAAAGACTGTCTACAATCGTGAGGTTTGATTGTGCTGCTGTTCCCCAAATTGGCAGGACATGATGGAGCTGATTATTTTCCTGTCCCTCATCAGGTGGTGGTATTACTTAGAGGGGACTGCGCATCCATCAAGATGGGATCCAATAGACCTAGAACTCATGTGGTTCACATTTTCTCTACAATATCAGCAGATCTTAATCAGAGCTGTGTACAGACCTGCTAATGGTGACTACTTGAACTCCAACTCCTTATGAAAGCTAAGTGATTTGGGAGAACACTCGGTCATGTTGGGATGCAACTTTAACGTCCACCATATAGACAAGCTTAGCAGCCATATCAATAACACTGCAGGCCACCTAACTCAACAACTTGCACACTGTCGTGGCCTAAAACAGACTGTTGAAGACTGTCACACGATGGGTCCAATTTTCCCCATTGGGTGGCAACACAGCAAACGAATCAACAAAAGTAATGACCATTTAAGAAGAACAAAACACCGAGGACCACCACTTGCAATATAAAATAACTAATAATGATTTAATTAACAAATACAAATTACTATCATTTCTGGTTTTATCCTAATTTCAAGAAACAAACTAATCATCTCATCACCACAAAAAAATTGTATAAAAATGCCGACCTATGTCAGTTTATTTGAAGGTTCCTGATGTCGGGTACCTGGTACTTGGCTGGTTGTAGTTTGGTGTTTGTGAAAATGTGCATGCACGGCGATGTCCCCCCTGGGTAGGTAAATCCCCAAGAATATGGTGCTTGCTTTGTACGGGACCCTCGATTCATTGACAGTAACTCTGAAACTATCAGGATGCTCTGAAACTCCACTAAGGAAGTGGTGTCCACACAGGACAACTCCTTCCACACAGGATTATTGTAGGTGTCCACTGAGGCATCTGTACTACACTATATATACACGTAGGTTTGTCTGTTGCAGGCCGGGAAACCCTTTTTAAATAAAGACATTTTTTACTACATTATTTCCCATATAACAGGGAGTTTGTTTTCAGTAGTTTCTAAGGATTTAAACCACGTAAAATTTTCACACAGAAAGTTCCCAATCATAAGTCCCCAATCATAATTAACCCCCTTTTTTAAATACTACTTAAACCATTCAAAAGATAAAATAAATTAAACTTTACAGTTATATGAACTGGCTTGGTCCTACATGTAGTTTAATATGGTGGGCCACATCCAAGGCATGTACAAAAGACCCTACCAGCAGTGATCTATTTTACATATTGCCTCACACAGGGCTTGACTGTGACTGCCTCTCTGTTGGCTAGTGCATGTCCAACACATATGAGGCATAAAGTCCCTGTATTCAATGGGATGCAAGTCAGTTAAAGAAATCTGCATATTTTCCACTGAAAAAGGGGGTGTGGTAAAATTAATTCAAATTTGGACCATTCCATTTTAAACAGAGGGGTGAAAGTAAATTAAATTACACTTAAATTATTAACGATGTGCAGAATCAGTCATCTCGTGACAAAGACCCAACAAGAAGAGACCAGATCCTTGCCAACCTGGGCACTTCCGATCACACTGACCCAGTGCTGGTAAAGCTAGATGTTCCAACATTCAGAGACAAACCCTACAAGAGAAAAAGTGTGGCAATATGACAAAGCCAACTACAGGGACAGGAGAGGCCACCTACTTTCCACTGACTGGTCTAGTATCTCCTAAGAGAAAGACCCTGAAACCATGCTGCAAGGTTACATAAATAATTTGTGATGCCGTGGATCTGTACATCCCAAGCAAAATTGTCTCCAAAAAGACTGGAGACAAAGCTTGGTTCGATGAGAGGAGAGCTGCTATAGGAAGAAGCATCACCCTTTCCATCAATTGAAGAAACACAACACACCTGAAAGAGCAGTTTAACTTGTGCGAGATGATCATTCAAGTTTTTCAATGCTGAAAAGCAGGCTAGAAGACCCTCTCTGAAAAAAACTTAAGCAATCTAATTAAGGTGGAGAGGAGTGTACTGCATCTGTGGAAGGTCAGCCCACTCCGACATCGCCATCATTGAACACAACAATGTTGTTCATATTCTCACTGTCACTGGTCATGTAACCCACCAGGGTCGTAGGGTTGCTGCACGAGTTGGTTCCATTTTTGGCAGTTATGAGAAAGCCAATGTGTCACACTGAGGTCTTTCTGGTCCAGTCTTCAATCTTGTCTGTCCATCTCCTTTTCTGTCTGCCCGATCTTCATTTCCCGTGCACTGTTTGCCTGGAGGATGGTCTTAGAGAGCCCGTTTGATCGAGTCATGTGGCCATACCATCTCAGTTTCCTCTTCTTTACTGTGGTCAAGAGATCTTCATAGTGACCAATAAGTTGAGCAATGATTCTACAGATTTCTTTATTGGTGATATCAGAGTCCATGACTCGCATGCATACATAAGATTGAGATGACCAGTGCGTGTAGGAGCATGACTCGCATGCATACATAAGATTGAGATGACCAGTGCGTGTAGAAGCATGACTCGCATGCATACAGGAAGATTGAGATGACCAGTGCTTGTAGGAGCATGACTCGCATGCATACAGGAAAATTGAGATGACCAGTGCGTGTAGGAGCACGACTCGCATGCATACAGGAAGATTGAGATGACCAGTGCTTGTAGGAGCATGACTTGCATGCATACAGGAAGATTGAGATGACCAGTGCTTGTAGGAGCATGACTCGCATGCATACAGCAAGATTGAGATGACCAGTGCTTGTAGGAGCATGACTCACATGCATACAGGAAGATTGAGATGACCGGTGCTTGTAGGAGCAGGACTACCATGCATACAGGAAAATTGAGATGACCGGTGCTTGTAGGAGAACGACTCACATGCATACAAGAAGATTGAGATGACCAGTGCTTGTAGGAGCAGGACTACCATGCATACAGGAAAATTGAGATGACCGGTGCTTGTAGGAGAACGACTCGCATGCATACAGGAAAATTGAGATGACCGGTGCTTGTAGGAGAACGACTCACATGCATACACCAAGATTGAGATGACCAGTGCTTGTAGGAGAACGACTCGCATGCATACAGGAAGATTAAGATGACCGGTGCTTGTAGGAGAACGACTCGCATGCATACAGGAAGATTGAGATGACCGGTGCTTGTTGGAGAACGACTCGCATGCATACAGGAAGATTGAGATGACCGGTGCTTGTAGGAGAACGACTCGCATGCATACAGGAAGATTAAGATGACCAGTGCTTGTAGGAGCATGACTCGCATGCATACAGGAAGATTGAGATGATGACCAGTGCTTGTAGGAGCACGAC
The DNA here is from genome assembly GCA_029582265.1 of Zoroaster sp. YZ-2022. NCBI lineage: Eukaryota > Metazoa > Echinodermata > Asteroidea > Forcipulatida > Zoroasteridae > Zoroaster > Zoroaster sp. YZ-2022. Next base: position 5,896,724 of record CM055818.1, on the reverse strand, counting down.
TCACATGCATACAGGAAGATTGAGATGACCAGTGCTTGTAGGAGCAGGACTCGCACGCATACAGGAAGATTGAGATGACTAGTGCTTGTAGGAGCAGGACTACCATGCATACAGGAAAATTGAGATGACCGGTGCTTGTAGGAGAACGACTCGCATGCATACAGGAAAATTGAGATGACCGGTGCTTGTAGGAGAACGACTCACATGCATACAAGAAGATTGAGATGACCAGTGCTTGTAGGAGAACGACTCGCATGCATACAGGAAGATTGAGATGACCGGTGCTTGTAGGAGAACGACTCGCATGCATACAGGAAGATTAAGATGACCGGTGCTTGTAGGAGAATGACTCGCATGCATACAGGAAGATTGAGATGACCGGTGCTTGTAGGAGAACGACTCGCATGCATACAGGAAGATTGAGATGACCGGTGCTTGTAGGAGAACGACTCGCATGCATACAGGAAGATTAAGATGACCAGTGCTTGTAGGAGCATGACTCACATGCATACAGGAAGATTGAGATGACCAGTGCATGTAGGAGCATGACTCGCATGCATACAGGAAGATTGAGATGACCAGTGCTTGTAGGAGCACGACTTGCATGCATACAGGAAGATTGAGATGACCAGTGCTTGTAGGAGAATGACTTGCATGCATACAGGAAGATTGAGATGACCAGTGCTTGTAGGATAACGACTCGCATGCATACAGGAAGATTGAGATGACCAGTGCTTGTAGGAGCATGACTAGCATGCATACAGTAAGAATGAGATGACCAGTGCTTGTAGGAGAACGACTTGCATGCATACAGGAAGATTGAGATGACTGGTGCTTGTAGGAGAACGACTCGCATGCATACAGGAAGATTGAGATGACCAGTGCTTGTAGGAGCATGACTAGCATGCATACAGTAAGATTGAGATGACCAGTGCTTGTAGGAGCACGACTTGCATGCATACAGGAAGATTGAGATGACCAGTGTGTGTAGGAGCACGACTTGCATGCATACAGGAAGATTGAGATGACCGGTGCTTGTAGGAGAACGACTCGCATGCATACAGGAAGATTGAGATGACCGGTGCTTGTAGGAGAACGACTCGCATGCATACAGGAAGATTGAGATGACCAGTGCTTGTAGGAGCATGACTAGCATGCATACAGTAAGATTGAGATGACCAGTGCTTGTAGGAGCACGACTTGCATGCATACAGGAAGATTGAGATGACCAGTGTGTGTAGGAGCACGACTTGCATGCATACAGGAAGATTGAGATGACCGGTGCTTGTAGGAGAACGACTCGCATGCATACAGGAAGATTGAGATGACCAGTGCTTGTAGGAGAACGACTCGCATGCATACAGGAAGATTGAGATGACCAGTGCTTGTAGGAGCATGACTAGCATGCATACAGTAAGATTGAGATGACCAGTGCTTGTAGGAGCACGACTTGCATGCATACAGGAAGATTGAGATGACCAGTGCTTGTAGGAGAACGACTTGCATGCATACAGGAAGATTGAGATGACCAGTGCTTGTAGGAGAACGACTCGCATGCATACAGGAAGATTGAGATGACCAGTGCTTGTAGGAGCATGACTAGCATGCATACATTAAGATTGAGATGACCAGTGCTTGTAGGAGCATGACTTGCATGCATACAGGAAGGTTGAGATGACCAGTGTGTGTAGGAGCACGACTTGCATGCATACAGGAAGATTGAGATGACCGGTGCTTGTAGGAGAATGACTCGCATGCATACAGGAAGATTGAGATGACCAGTGCTTGTAGGAGAACGACTCGCATGCATACAGGAAGATTGAGATGACCGGTGCTTGTAGGAGCACGACTTGCATGCATACAGAAGATTGAGATGACCGGTGCTTGTAGGAGCATGACTACCATGCACACAGGAAGATTGAGATGACCGGTGCTTGTAGGAAGGAGCATGACTGGCATGCAGACAGGAAGATTGAGATGACCGGTGCTTGTAGGAGCATGACTCGCATGCATACAGGAAGATTGAGATGACCAGTGTGTGCACGAGCATGACTCACATGCATACAGGAAGATTGAGATGACCAGTGCTTGTAGGAGCATGACTCGCATGCATACAGGAAGATTGAGATGACCAGTGCGTGTAGGAGCATGACTCGCATGCATACAGGAAGATTGAGATGACCAGTGCTTGTAGGAGTTTCAGTTTGGTCTTTAGAGTGATGGTTTTGTTTCTCCAAATTGGTTTCAGTTTTGCCAGTGCTCTTGCTGTTTGTGCAGCTCTCATGAGAATTTTGGTCTTTGAACCCTTGATGATGTCCCCAAGGTATTTGAACTGGTTTACTGTCTCCAGTTCTTGTACATCAACAGTTATGTTTGCCATGATTGTGTTCTTGCTATTGGTCATCAGCTTCGTTGTTCTGTGCTGATGTTTCATCCAGGCGGTTCACTAGGTTGGCGAGTTTGACCTCTTCTCAAGCCAGCCCATCGATGTCATCAGCGAACCAAAAGTTTGTGATGGTACATACTCCAATGCTGACAGTGTCGATATGATCTACCAGGGCATTCAAGGAATATGTTGAACAGTGTGGTTGACAGGAGGCAGCCTTGATGAACTGCGACTGATGTGTGGAACCATTCCCCTACTGTGCCTTGTACAAGTACTGCGCTGCTGGTCTTTTCATAGAGCTGTTCAATGGTATAGACAAGCTTTTGGCCCATGTTGTATTTCTTCATTGTAGCCCAGAGGGCCTCATGCCACAACCCTGTCAAAAGCCTTCTTAAAGTCAATGAAGACGTGGTAGATGTCTTGTTGATGTTGAAAACATTTCTGACAAAGAACACTAAGATTGAAAATTTGTGGTGCTTCTGTTCAGAAGTACTTTTAGCATCACTATGTTCGGTTGACTGATGGTTGAACAGTTCGGGCATTGTTGGTAGGTTGCCTTTCTTTGGAAGCGCGATTATCAGTGACTGAGTCCATGTTGTTGTCCACTCTCCAGTCAGCCAAATCTTATTGCACATCTTACTGAGGATGTCAATCACTGCTTGTCCTCCATGCTTTAAGAGTTCGGCTGAAATGTCTGTTCCTGCAGATTTTCCATTCTTCAGCGATCTTATGGCTGATTCAACTTCTTCATGTAGGATTGGAAACTTCTCCTCGTTTGATGATTCTTGGCAGGCAAGGACACTGGGGTCACCTATGGTTGTAAAGTTGTACAGTTCTGAAAAGTACTCTGTCCACCTGTCGATGATGTCTTTTTCCATGAGGCAGTTTTCTTGTTTGCCCTGGATGGTGCCGACATTGGAGTGTTTTTGCTTTGTCAGATCTTTCATGATTTGGAAAACCTTTTTGGTGCTGTTGTTGTTAAGGCATTCTTCAATTTCTGAGCACCGTTTCTCTATCCAGTCTTCTTTGGCCTCTTAATATCTTTCCTGATTTTCTTGCCGACCTCTCTGTACAATTGTACTTCTATGCTCCTATGGGGTTTTTGACATTCTTCAGGTCTCTTCTGGTGTTGCACATTTCAAGGATGTCATCTGTGACCTATACATGTAGGTGATACTTCCCCAGTATATCACTTGCTGTCTGTATCATCACTGCACTGAATATGGTGGTCATTGCTTCTGCATCTTCTTCCAGCGTAAGCAGTGGTGGTCTTCTTCAGCTGTACTCTGAAGTTCATCATAACAAGGTCGTGATCACTTCCTATGTCCGCTCCTGGGTACGTCCTTGCTTTGGCTCTGTTGATTCCAGATCGAAACCGGTTCTGTACTAGGATGTAGTTGATCTGGCTGTGATGTATTCCATTGGGCGCATGCAAAGCTATTATTAATCTCCTAAACATTCCGTCTCAAAATGAGAACAATTCTCTGGCCAAGAGCAGCGAAGTGTGCGTAATAGCTCTAGACATCAAAGGAGCTTTTGACAAGGTGTGGCATAAGGGGCTCTTTGCCAAACTTCATTCTAAGGGAGTGTCCAGGAAATTGTTATCATGGCTACATTTCTGGTCAGGTTTCATTTTCCGCATCTATCAATGCCTCAGTGCCACAAGGATCAGAACTTGGTCCATTTTTATTTCTGACATTTGTTGACGGTCCAACGTACATAGGATTGAGCTTCATATGTACACTACACTCCAATAAAATAAAAAATAAAAAAATGTGTGGACTTATATAGCGCACGTATCCACCAACTGAGTGGTGCTCAAGGTGCATTATATTATTATCCCTGCTCACAGGTACCCATTTAACCCCTGGGTGGAGAGAAGCAATTATTGTTAAGTGTCTTGCTCAAGGACACAAGTGTCACGGCCGGGATTCGAACCCACATTCTGCTGCTAACACCAGAACTTGAGTCCGGTAAGCTAGACCGCTCGGCCACGACACTCCAATGAGCTCTACGGATAAGAGAAATGCTGTAGCCACGAGATCATTGCGGGATGAGGGTATGGACCAAGTTACCTGTGAACCAACAAAGTACAAGACCATGTTGATGTCTAGGAAGAGATTTCAATCCAAGTTGGACATGTACTTTGGAGTAACACTTGACAGTAAGCTTGTGTGGTCAAATCATCTGAACTGGTTTCTGATGGCCAAGCCACTGTGTACAAAATCCACTGTACAAAAATCACAAATCCACAGTGAAAATGCTTCCCCAGCTATTCTCAGCCAACTAGATAACATCCAAAAGAATCAGTGTCGACGAAGCTGCTTGTACATTTGTCAATTCCTAGGCTGCACTACAGGTGATGAGTCACCACAGCTACCACACAGCATACCACACAGTGTCCAATCGACTTGAAGGCCTTCCTTCCTCCTCCATATGTAAGGCATTGTGTTACTCGCTCCAGCATCAATCCCTGACCACACTATATCCTTGCCAGATGGCCCATCTTGGAACAGCATACCAGTTTCTGTTGTAAGTCATGACAAATACTGGTATCCACAGCCTTCAAATGCCTGATGAATTTAAAGAGCTAGCGGTGGGATGTACACTCTTCACTAATCTATTTATGTTGACTTCCTCTGAGTAGCAGTGAACCAATTGATTGGCCCTCCAGCGCTCGTATCCGTTAACCATCCAGTTCAGTTCTACATAAAACATCATGTACACCTGGTGTGGTTATTGTTCATAAAACTTTTTTTAAACAAATCTGCGTCTGTTTCTGACATTGAATGTCTGGATATCAAATATCCTTGCTTCATCCTTGAAAATTCTTGTATGTTCATTGACCATTTCTCGACTCTTGGGGGTAGTTATACCCTATAAAGTTGTATTCACGAACAAGGCGATCAATGGTTTGTGCTCTGATAAACCCAACCCATTAACCCTCCTACAATCAGTGCAATTTTTGAAACAACCCATTCAGGCAACTCCAGGCCATTAGCTGTTGCCAGTGGCCTCCTATGGTTACCCTTCTGTGCACTGTCAAACAACTGAGATTGCATGGTAATGTGGTCTCCCATTGATACATTGCAGGCCATACTAATATCTTCAAACATTTACAGTGGCCTTGGGTGGCACACAGTTGATTTTGTAAGATTACTTGGAAAGGACAGCAGGCTTGTACATGTATGTACTGATTGTTAAAGAGTAGGTTGTTAACCCTTGTATACATGCAGTCTCCAAAATGCCACAAAAACAAAAACTGCTAAGTACACAATGCTTTTTCTATGCATGCCTTAAAATATTGCATACTGTACACAAGAATGGTACATGGATACCCCCAAAATGCCCCTGGGTCTGGGACAAAAACAAAGTGTTCTGACCTTCACACAGTATTTGTATACCCCAAGTTACTGCACTGGTTTATTTCAAGTTAGCCTTGCAATGAAACAAAGCAGGTGGCTGCTTCAGTTTACCTCATCTCTCTAAAGAGCCTTGGGGTATGCCATTAATCTTTAGATAAGAAAGTGTGTACCACAATATGTCCCAGTTGTGACATTTTGAAGTATGGGTCCACTTTGTAAAGAACAACACTGATAATAGGAGGGTTAACCCTTTCCTTACCATAGGCGACTTTAGTCGACCAAGCTTTCACACAAAAAAGCACTCAAGCCCGAGCACAAAGGCCATTTGTTATAAAGCTGTAGTTTTGTCCATGTTCACCCTCCATACCCATGCGTACAATGGTTGGAAAGAGCAAGATCGGATCTTTCCATTGATGGTGAAATAAAATAAGGTTGCTATTATGCAATCCCTTCAAATTGGAGTTGAAAGATCCGAAATGCCAAACACCTACGGAGCGCCATGTGTTTGTGTACAAAAAAGTGTTTGAGTTTACAGATCACACTGAGGAAACAAAGACCGAGAACCTGGACATTTATTGACCAATCTTAATGTTTTTTGGATTTTATGAAAGGGAATTCAATAAATAAGATATTTTTTATTATTTATTTTGCTGTAAAACGATATCTTCAAGGTGATAATAGAGTTTGTAAAATTGGTCTTTGAACACAAGCTTTCTGTTGTGTAAGAATGTGTGCTTCACGCTTGAGTGGTCAAACAATGCGGTCACCAGCGGTTGTTTATGTCAAACCAATTCGGTACTGAGAGGGTTAAAGAACAGGTTGTTAAAGAACAGAATTTAGTGGATCGGAGTGGCCTCCATGTGTAGGAGGGTTAATGCAAGCTATCATTATTTTCAGTCAAATGTGAATCTACCTTTAACTAGAATAGAGATACATGTACAACTATACATACAACAACCATTTGGTCAAGGTTACAGAAGAATCAATATGAGGCAAGAATTAATCAATCACCATTGCCTACAGTTGCCACAACAAAACCAAATATGTAGCCAGAAATAACTCACATCAATCACTATTACCGCTCAGTCTGCAAGTACCGTACAACCTGTGACTGCAGTAATATTCTAAGAGTAATCAACATCACAGACTAGGCCTGTATTTCTAGCCGAGTTACATGTAAGCATATGGGCAAACTATATACAAGATGGCCTCCTCCCAAATACAACTCCTTATGTTATCTGTAATTCTTACAATGGTCATTTTGACTGTCATTAATGTTACTGCCTCTGATGTACTCTCATGTAACCGTCAGATGAAGAACAGAGAGTTTCTATCTGCAGAGAATAAAGAATTACATCAAGTTTCATATCTACAGTCAGTTACCCGATCTCATGTCCACTGTGTGAGTTATTGCCATGCTGATCCTCAGTGCTACTCAGTCAATTACAACATAGACAATCATCTGTGTGAGCTGAATAACGCTACCAGGGCTCAGTATCCTGACAACTTCATTACACACTATGGGAGTGTGTACTTTGATGCTGATGTAAACACACCTCTCCTCTCTGCCTGATGACCAAGCATCCTCTACACAGCCTGACAGTCCTATCCCCTCTCTGCCTGACCAGGCACCCTCTACACAGCCTGACACACCTATCCCCTCTCTGCCTGACCAAGCATCCTCTACACAGCCTGACACATCTATCCCCTCTCTGCCTGATCAAGCATCCTCTACAGAGCCCGATGACACACCTATCCCCACTCTGCCGGACCAAGCATCCTCTACACAGCCTGCCCCAACCCTCTCCTCTGTGCCTCGTTACAGCAGTTGTAAGAAGCTACTTGAGGCAGGTCATGATATGAGTGGTATCTATACAATATTTCCTGCTGGATTCAACAAAATCCTGCAAGTATACTGTGATATGGACACTGATGGCGGGGGATGGATCGTCATTCAGAGGCGTCAAGATGGCAGTGTTAACTTTTACCGCAACTGGAATGATTACCGAGATGGCTTTGGCAACTTGTCAGGAGAATTTTGGCTTGGAAATGACAACTTGCGCACCCTGACTGAATTTGAAAGAACATGGCAGCTGCGAATTGATTTAGAAGACTGGCAGTCTAACAAAGAATCAGCAGAATATGGATCTTTCCGCATTTCAGGAGATAACTTCACACTCCAGTTTGATTCGTACAGCGCTAACAGTACAACAAAGAATGATGCACTCACATACCACAATGGAATTATGTTTACTACATGGGATAAGGACAACGATCTACACCCAAGTGATAACTGTGCTGCACTTCGCAAAGGAGCCCATGCTATCTATCTAATCTAAATGCTTTGTATTATCAAGCAGGATTACCGGAATCTGATAGCATGCTATGGGGTGGTGGATATTCCGATTACTACTTGGTCAAAGAATGTACAATGAAAATTCGTCCACATTCATAAAATAAATGTTATGAATATTAACCCTCCTACTGTAGCTGCACTTTTGTGGGAAGTAGCTATAGAGGTCAAAATCAGTCAATTGCCTGGTTTGACTGTTGATCCAAATGTGCACACAGGGGCATTTTTGACTGGTTTTGACTGTCATTTTGACCACCCTGAACAATACAAGACAATGCATTTACCAGTCAAAAACGGTGGACTCATTTTGACCTGTAAATGCACTTACCGTACTACACGTAAGGTTTGCTAGTGTTAGACTTTTAAGTGTACTATATATATTGGCAAGTATATCAACATTTTTAATGATTTTGACCCTTGTAGTAGTAGGAAGGTTAATTATTTGAATGTCCAAAAGAATTATTACATGTGATGAAGTTAAATCAAATTAAAATCAATGATGGATCCAGTCTATCACACCTATGGGATAAATTGGGGGAACTCTACATTAGATTACTCTACATTAGATTTCTCTACATTTATGTGTGACCAAGGATGGTTGTACATGTATTTGTCCCACCCAGTTCAAACTAAAATCAACCCTCCATTACATTCCATAATTGACTAACAGTATACCTGTTGTGCATATAGAGTATTCTTAAAAATAAGCGTATTATTTAATCTACACATGTAGCCTACGTCACTGCAAATCCTTCACTATTAAAATCTGCATGGTAACGTACAAAAGATCAGCATCAACAATTAGCCATGGCTGATAGACCTTGAAGATTTAATTGGCTACCATACACTTGCTTCAAAATTCAATGACAGCTCTATTAGTACCGGTACCAGCCAACGGCGGATCTAGGCCCAAAGTTTAGGGGGGGCCAAATGCTCAGTGGAGGGGCGTATTTGCGAGCGCAAAACGTTTCTGGTGGGGTTTGTTTGTTTTGTGGGTCTAGACGACAATACTTGATTTAGTATGAAATTTCAGTGATAAGCTTTGGATTTGAACCCGCAACCTTGTGATTGTAGGCTAGGTCCTGCGGTCTAACCACTTGACTAATGCAGGGTTTCCGGAAATGCTTAGCTTCTGGTTGCTCTGAGCGGACAAATATTATTCATAAATAGATTAGCTTTTTCCACTGTATATGAGCCCTATAATGGTCGTTGAAATACCTGTATGGCAAAATGTGGCGATTGGAGGAAACAACAACAATCAGTTAAAGCAAGAAACTAAAGTTCAATCGATGGACACCGCTTGTGGCGAAGTACTCAATAACCCGAGTGGTGGTTGGGAGACGGTCACGATGAGCTTGAAGGAGGATGAGAGACTCAGGCGATCCTCTCTCATGGTTGAACATAAAGCAGTCAGGGTACGCTCCACCTTGGAGTGTGCAAGTTGTAAAAGTTATTAATGCAAATTAATGTTTAAATAAAGCCGCCTGAAATAATCCATTGATGACACAGAACTCTGGAATTAACGGCAGTTATTATTGATCAAAATGGATCCTTTCTACAAAAGGGTAGATTTTCAGAAAAACAATCATTGACATGTTTTAAGATATGGCCACTCATCTGGGTTAGGCTGGTGCCCGCATGGAGTCCCCAGAGTGTTATGGTATGTACATACATTATTGTGTAATCTACACAGTGCTGCAAAACAGCCCACTGTATTTACGTTGATACTTACTGCTCATATGACGATGGAAGACGAATCTTTCAAGTCACTGCTCCTGCTCGTACTCACAAGATTGAAATGCGTTTTATGCACGCGATGTTCGCTACCAAGTCTAAACGTAGGCCTACATTGCGGACGTTGCATGGCTCACCTAATATCCCGGAAACCCCACACAACCAGTCGCGTGTGCATAAGCTATGCATACAATCACCGTACGCTTAATGCAGCTTGCAGGCTTAACTGAACAAACAACCATTGAAAATTTTGTGGCAATTTTGGATCGTGAGTAGGATTATGAACACATTCATGTAGCAAATAAGTTTGTTGTAATTTGCATACTTTAACAAAAGATGAACGTATAATAAAGACTTAGCTGCACAAGGAGGGGGCGTAAAGTTGTGGGGTTTTGTTTTGTCTCTTTTTCCCCCTTTTTTTTCTTCTTTTCTTTTCTTTTCTTTTCTTTTTTTTTTTTTTTTTGGGGGGGGGGCGTACAGCTTCGGTTTTTTTTGGGGGGCCATGGCCCCCGTTGGCCCCCCCTGGATCCGCCGTTGGTACCAGCTACCATGCTTCAATGTCAACAACAATGATTATAATCAGTGTCTGTACAGGTTTGTGTCTTATGAATCCTGTCAGTATGGACAAGGCAAAGATATACACTAAGCTATGAATGATTTTAAGCAGGATTCATTTCAACACTGGTATTCCTATACAATGTACTTTCACTCAAATTACTGACTCTATGGTACCATGGTACTTTCATGTAACCATCAACAATACAAAAAAGAGTGAAAACTAGATGTACATACATGTATGTAACCTGGTATCTGTTGGCCAATGAATCAAACCAAATATGTGTAAGCTGAACAAAATAGTGCTGCACGGTGTATAGACCTATGCATCTGTTTGTCAATCTCTGTCAATGTTGGTTTATTTCCGTGTGTCCCATGCTGTCCAAACTCCAAAAATGCCTGTTCATGTCCAGACCACACAGCTATACGTACATAGACCCCTATATCCACTCTCCTGTTCATATCCATACCACGCAGCTATACGTACATAGACCCCCATATCCACTCTCCTGTTCATATCCATACCACGCAGCTATACGTACATAGACCCCTATATCCACTCTCCTGTTCATATCCATACCACGCAGCTATACGTACATAGACCCCTATATCCACTCTCCTGTTCATATCCATACCACGCAGCTATACGTACATAGACCCCCATATCCACTCTCCTGTTCATGTCCAGACCACGCAGCTATACGTACATAGACCCCCATATCCACTCTCCTGTTTATGTCCAGACCATGCAGCTATACGTACATAGACCCCCATATCCACTCTCCTGTTCATGTCCATACCACGCAGCTATACGTACATAGACCCCCATATCCACTCTCCTGTTTATGTCCAGACCATGCAGCTATACGTACATAGACCCCCATATCCACTCTCCTGTTCATGTCCATACCACGCAGCTATATGTACATAGACCCCCATATCCACTCTCCTGTTCATGTCCAGACCACGCAGGTATACGTACATAGACCCCCATATCCACTCTCCTGTTCATGTCCATACCATGCAGCTATATGTACATAGACCCCCATATCCACTCTCCTGTTCATGTCCAGACCACGCAGGTACACGTACATAGACCCCCATATCCACTCTCCTGTTCATGTCCATACCACGCAGCTATACGTACATAGACCCCCATATCCACTCCTGTTTATGTCCAGACCATGCAGCTATACGTACATAGACCCCCATATCCACTCTCCTGTTCATGTCCATACCACGCAGCTATATGTACATAGACCCCCATATCCACTCTCCTTTTCATGTCCAGACCACGCAGGTATACGAACATATAGACCCCCATATCCACTCTCCTATTCATATCCATACCACGCAGCTATACGTACATAGACCCCCATATCCACTCTCCTGTTCATGTCCAGACCATGCAGGTATACGTACATAGACCCCCATATCCACTCTCCTGTTCATGTCCAGACCATGCAGCTATACGTACATAGACCCCCATATCCACTCTCCTGTTCATGTCCAGACCACGCAGCTATACGTACATAGACCCCCATATCCACTCTCCTGTTCATGTCCAGACCATGCAGGTATACGTACATAGAACCCCATATCCACTCTCCTGTTCATGTCCAGACCATGCAGCTATACGTACATAGACCCCCATATCCACTCTCCTGTTCATGTCCAGACCATGCAGGTATACGTACATAGAACCCCATATCCACTCTCCTGTTCATGTCCAGACCATGCAGATACGTACATAGACCCCCATTTTCAAGACTGAAATCCTTCACTAATAATAATACACAATTCTTATAAAGCGTTCATATCCTAGCAACTAGATCAAGGCACATTACATTATTACCCCTGCTCATCAGGCGCATAAATCATTCCTGAAACCAACTCAGCTCCCTGGGGAGTACACAGCTCAATTGCTGCCATTTCAGCTCTTATAAGTTATAGGGCTAATCAAACAACAACCAACTCTGCCCTGACAGGTACCCATTTACTCCTGGGTGGAGAGAAACAATTATGGTAAAGTGTCTTGCTCAAGGACATACACAACGTGATTGCAGCCAGGATTCGAACCCACATTCTGATGACTCGGCCATCAGAACACAATGTGTATGAGTACATTCAAATGTACACGTGTACGAGTACTCAAAACTATTAGTTTAGTCGTGTACTTTTTCATGAGTACGAGTACATAAAAATTGTGCTCATGTACGAGTACTTGAGTACTACAATCTGATGCACTAAACCGCTCGACCAAGGTACCCCACTAACAATTACCAACCAAATTTTAGCTTCTTTTGTTCTGCAACTAATGGACAACATTTGATCATGATGAAACTAATATACACCTAGCTGGCCATAGTCTCTTCACACACCCATATAGCAAAACTAAAAACTGGAGTAACGGTTTTACCACAAATTGACAAAAGATGGCCATTTTTTTTATTCACTCAAAAAGTGGATATATATACTAAGACTACATGACATAACAGAAGCCATGTCGATTACTTTTTCATAAGTACGAGTACAAGTACTCCAACTCTACAGTTGTAGTCAAGTAATTTTTCATGATTTTATGAATACAATTACAGAAAAATATACGTGAATACGAGTATGAGTACCAACTGTAGTCAAGTACTTTTCATGAGTACGAGTATTACAACTCTGGTGTGAGTGTAACTCCATTAGTTGCAACATAACCAGCAAATGAAAAGATGTACAAACTCCTTAGTCCCCTTCCTCACCCCTCACCCCTCCCCTACCCCTACCAATTCCCCTACCCCTACCAATTCCCCTACCCCTACCAATTCCCCTACCCCTACCAATTCCCCTACCCCTACCAATACCCCTACCCCTTGCCATCCCCTACCCCTTGCCATCCCCTCCCCAACATCTGAATGGATCTGCAAACTGAACGGGCAAAAAGAATGCACCAGTCAGGATTGTTTTAGTATAAAATTACAGGTCTGTGGCCTTGAACGTATTTATAATTAAACTCTCTATGATGGTACCATGCATGGGGTTATCCTTACAGTTCAAAGCTTGTCCAACACAAAACAGCCCACGCAGAATCACAATGAAATGTAGATTTCATCAACGTCCATAAAACTAATAGGACAAGCCAGAAATTTCCTAAAGTGGGCCAACCTATAAGTATAATTCAAAAGGAAGTTTGAAGTCTATAGTCAAGAGGTTTAATTAAAAATCAACATTGGTTATTTATACACTCGTTGTGACCATGGGTGCAATAACCACACAGCTCATTAGAGTAAAGCTTGACTCTACAAAATACCCACAATGAAAAAATGGCAATGTTGATTTTGTCAACATCAGTTGAATGGAAATTGAAAGACCCGGTAATTGCCTAAGTGAACCTGCCTTCGGTTGGGAAACTCCACCAATAGCAAGTTGGACAGTTACTGAAGCTGTATTTAAGTGTAGATACAAGTGTTGACGTATGCCATAACTATTTGGACGTTTGGAAGATGTGCATGCTTCATACTTAAAATTAAGGACAGCTTTGAAACAAAGATGTTAACCATGAGCCTACAATTTCTTTTAGCACTATCTGTTCTTATTAATGTGAACCAAGTCACTGCCTCTGATAAGGTACTTTCATGTAACCAACATCGGCTGATGATGAACAGAGAGTTTCTACCTGCAGAGAATAAAGAGTTACAGCAAGCTTCATATCGACAGACAGTTACCCGATCTCATGTCCACTGTGTGAGTTATTGCCATGCTGATCCTCAGTGCTACTCAGTCAATTACAACATAGACAATCATCTGTGTGAGCTGAATAACGCTACCAGGGCTCAGTATCCTGACAACTTCATTACACACTATGGGAGTGTGTACTTTGATGCTGATGGAAACACACCTTTCCTCTCTCTGCCTGACCAAGAACCCTCTACACAGCCTGACACACCTATCCCCTCTCTGCCTGACCAAGCATCCTCTACACAGCCTGACACACCTATCCCCTCTCTGCCTGACCAAGCATCCTCTACACAGCCTGACACACCTATCCCCTCAACTCTGCCTGACACACCTATCCCCTCTCTGCCTGACCAAGCACCCTCTACACAGCCTGACACAACCCTCTCCTCTGCACCTCATTACAGCAGTTGTAAGAAGCTACTTGAGGCAGGTCATGATGCGAGTGGTATCTATACAATATTTCTTGCTGGATTCAACAAAAGCCTGCAAGTCTACTGTGATATGGACACTGATGGCGGTGGCTGGATCATCATTCAGAGGCGTCAAGATGGCAGTGTTGACTTCTATCGCAACTGGAATGATTACCGAGATGGCTTTGGCAACTTGTCAGGAGAACTTTGGCTTGGAAATGACAACTTGCGCACCCTGACTGAATTTGAAGGAACATGGCAGCTGCGAATTGATTTAGAAGACTGGCAGTCTAACAAAGAATCAGCACAATATGGATCTTTCCGCATTACAGGAGATAACTTCACACTCCAGATTGACTCATACAGCGCTAACAGTACAACAAAGTATGATGCACTCACATACCACAATGGAATTATGTTTTCTACATGGGACAAGGACAATGACCTAAAACCAGATGGTAACTGTGCTGCATTTTACAAAGGAGCATGGTGGTATAAAAAATGCTATCTATCTAATCTAAATGCTTTGTATTATCAAGGAGGAACATTGGCATATGATGGCATGATATGGGGCATTAAAAGCGATTACTACTCAGTCAAGAAATGTACTATGAAAATTCGTCCACTTTAAACATTAAAGATGTTCATAATGGAATGTTTTCCCAAAGGCAAGGATAATGAACAACTGTTCCTAACACTTAAATCCCCATTCCCCATTTGTAATGAATCTATTTGTGGCTGCAAAGGGCCTACTCAATTTGATAATATAAGGCATTTTCTCATCAACTTGACAATTTAAGCCGACACTTTCAGGTTCGTTTAAGCCTCCAGTGCACAAAAATATCATGAAATTCTCTAAAAATTGCTTTTGTATTATTCTCTTACAATGTCAGTTAAATAAAGTTTAAAATTATTATCAGTTATATAATGTATACATGTAAATCAATGATGGATCCAGCTAATTGTGCCTACCCTTACAGAAATATCATGAAGCTTAAATGCTGGCTAGCTTGCAGGGTTCCAAAAATGCAAATTAGTTCAAGCTTGCGGCCAAGCTTGCGGCCAAGCTTGCAGACAACATTGCAGCAAGCCTGTAAGCTTGCAATCCATCACTGATCTGTGTAAATATTGAGAATATTCAATTTAACACATCAAATTTATTAATAATTATTTGTTTTAAATTCTTACAAAGTTAGTATGTTTATTAAGCTCAGTGTTAGTACAACATTAGTATATTTAATTATTTAATTGAATGTCCAAAATTTGACGGATCCAGCCTATCACGCCTATGGGCTAATTTAGGGGATAAACTTAAGGTTGTTGATTTTAGTAAGCAAAGTGAAAATTACAATAAATGTTAATATATATATATAAATAGGCCTATGTGTATATGTACATATTTCTGTGCATTTGACTTTTGGTTAAAGGATATCTGGATCTATCAATGACCTGCATAAATATTATTAGAAGTGTGAAATAATATCAGTACAGTATTACTATTTTGTCTTAACCTTTGAATGTACATTAGGCTACACTCTAGATTCAATGCATTAGTAGTATCACCATCTGAATGTAAATGATTCAAATCAATGATGGATCCAGCCTGTCATGCCTATGGGGTGAATTGAGGAGGAAACTTGTAACAAATGTTTCTTTCAAGTCAGAATTCTTAAAAATTTTGAAAACAAATGTATATACATGTATATACAATTTTTTTAAATTTTGTGGATGAGGATGGTAATTTTAGCAATTTATCTGGATCCATCAATGATCACTTGTAAATATAAGTGGAAATTAATTATTTAAAACTTAATTATTTTTGAAAACATTAGCACGAAAATAAGCTCATATTCAGTGTTAAATCTTTCCTGCCGGCGCGCCATTTTATCAGCTCACACGTGCACCGTAATTTGACAATAAGCCAATTTATCGGCTCAACATGATGTACCTGACAACGGGTCTAGTTATGACTTGTTTTGACAACAGAATGTGCAACTAACCAATAAAAATTTGAGGTCATGCACTCCCAATGCAAATTAGCTAATAAATATTGATACCGACAATGAGCACAGACGAAATACTACTCTGAGAGCTCCGATTGTGTTCACTGTTAACGTTAAGTACACATGTGGTTTACACACATGTGGTTTACACACACGTATTAAAAAATGGCAGCCTCCATGAAACTCACAACAATCGATGCACAACGTATGCTATTTTCTTGGAATTATGGTGTGGGCAGTGCTGATGGAGATGATGATGGTGACAATGCTGACTTTGAACACCTTGACATTTTTTATTTTCAGGGTAAAAACGACAGTAAAAGCTCTGAATCTGAGTTCGTATGTGACATTTATGAATGTAGATTTAAGGTGCACTTATCAACTGGGAAGTTAAATTATCCAAATCAATGATGGATCCAGTGTATCATGTCTATGGGTTAAACTGAATAAGAAAAAACTAAACCCAAAACGTTACTGCTTTTAAGCAAAGTGAACATTGTTTTGAATTTGAACAAACTAATTTCTCATTAATTTTGTGTGAATGAAGATGGTTATTTTTGACCAATCTACCTGGATCCATCAATGATCTTTGTATTAATTGTAAAAAATAACGCAAAAAATAACAGTAATTGCAAAATCAAAGAATACAATGTTTTCACATTACAACAAAAAGAAATTCAAGCTCTCTTACAGATGATGAACCCAAACAGAACAAATGTGTACATGTTTCAACTTGAAAGGTTTTACTAAACTACCACAGTACACATTATATTTATAACCTTGGATAGATTTAAACTTGATTTGGTAAATGTATTATGAAATATTTTTAAACAAACATTTCTGAAAATGACAGATTGTAATACCATGCCAGAGCTTATGTGTAAAACTAAATTTGTCATTCAAATGTAGTTGTGGTACGACACATTCACTGAACTTTACAAAGATGTAATTGAAATAAAGAAAGCAGTTCATACTAGTCATGTTAATTTACTTGTTATTCTGACTGTTTCTTTCTGGATGTAACATTACATTTGTCTATATATCTGTGTCTGTCAGTGTTAGTAATTTCCATCTGTCCCACCCTTCCCCACCCAGTTCAAACTAAAATCAACCCTCCATTACATTCCACAATTGACTAACAGTATTCTTGAAAATAAGCGTATTATTTAATCTACACATGTACATCACTGCAAATCCTTCACTATTAAAACCTGCATGGGAGGTAACGTACAAAAGATCAGGATCAACAATGAGCCATGGCTGATAGACCTTGAAGATTTAATTGTCTAGCATACTTGTAATTGTGAGTCTGAGGCAAGATGCATGGAGACCAGATAAAAACTTTTTGACCTTAAACTAAGAAATTTTCATATTAAAATTTCACAATTTTATTATTTTTGACCTATGTGGCCTTGAACGTATTTATAATTAAACATTAATATTGATACTGTCTATGGTGGTACCATGCGTGGTGGGGTTATCCTTACAGTTTATAGCTTGTCCAAGACAAAACAGCCCACACAGAAATCACAATAGAAACAGATTTCATCAACATCCATAAAACTGAAATAGAACAAGCCGGAAATTGCCTAAAGTGAGCTAACCTTTAGAAGTATAATTCAAAAGGAACTCTGATGACTGTAGTCAAGAGGTTTAATTAAAAATCAACATTGGTTATTTATACACTCGTTGTGACCATGGGTGCAATAACCACACAGCTCATTAGAAAAGCTTGACTGTACAAAACAACCACAATGAAACGCAATGGAAATGTTGATTTTGTCAACAACAGTTGAATGGAAATAGAAAGACCCATGGCCAGTAATTGCCTACGTGAACCTGCCTTCAGTTGGGGAAACTCCACCAATAGCAAGTTGGACAGATACTGAAGCTGTATTTAAGTGTAGATACTACCGTACATGTATGCCATAACTATTTAGACGTTTGGAAGACGTGCATGCTTTATACTTAAAATTAAGGACAGCTTTGAAACAAAGATTTTAACCATGAGCCTACAATTTCTTTTAGCGCTAGCTTTTCTTATTAATGTGAACCAAGTCACTGCCTCTGATGAGGTACTTTCATGTAACCAACATCGGCTGATGATGAACAGAGAGTTTCTACCTGCAGAGAATAAAGAATTACAGCAAGTTTCATATCGACAGAAAGTTACTCGATCTCATGTCCACTGTGTGAGTTATTGCCATGCTGATCCTCAGTGCTACTCAGTCAATTACAACATAGACAATCATCTGTGTGAGCTGAATAACGCTACCAGGGCTCAGTATCCTGACAACTTCATTACACACTATGGGAGTGTGTACTTTGATGCTGATGTAAACACACCACTCCACTCTCTACCTGATGACCAAGCACCCTCTACACAGCCTGACACACCTCTCCCCTCTCTGCCTGACCAAGCATCCTCTACACAGCCTGACACACCAACCCCCTCTACTCTGCCTGACCAAAAACCCTCTACAAAGCTTGACACAACCCTCTCCTCTGTGCATCATAACAGCAGTTGTAAGAAGCTACTTGAGGCAGGTCATGATGTGAGTGGTATCTATACAATATTTCCTGCTGGATTCAACAATGGCCTCCGAGTCTACTGTGATATGGACACTGACGGCGGCGGCTGGATCATCTTTCAGCGACGCCAAGACGGTAGCGTTGATTTTTACCGTGACTGGAATGACTACCGAGCTGGCTTTGGCAACTTGTCCGAAGAATTTTGGCTTGGAAATGACAACTTGCGCACCCTGACTGAATTTGAAGGAACATGGCAGCTGAGAATTGATTTAGAAGACTGGCAGTCTAACAAAGAATCAGCACAATATGGATCTTTCCGCATTACAGGAGATGACTTCAAACTCCAGTTTGACTCATACAGCGCTAACAGTACAACAAAACATGATGCACTCGCATACCATAATGGAATGATGTTTACTACACGGGACAAGGACAATGATTATTATTTAATTTATAGCTGTGCTGTAGAACGCAAAGGAGCATGGTGGTACGATTCTTGCTATCGATCTAATCTAAATGGTTTGTATTATCAAGGGGGATCACTGGAATGGGATAGCATGATATGGGGCAGTTATGACGATCACTACTCAGTCAAGAAATGTACAATGAAAATACGTGAATATATGTAGACAAACATTCGCCCCCCCCCCAAAAAGTCTAGTTTCTGTTCTCTGCCCGCGCATCGGCATTTTTAGTTTTCTTTTTTTGCTATGAAACAATGATGTAATAATTATGTCCTCTAATGCATTTTAAAATCATTTTCAGTACATTTATTAAATTTACATGTATATCCATAAATTATTTTTTAACTAGATACAAAAAAAATTTTTTAAAAAAAATTTAAAAAAAGAAGAAAAAAAAAGGAAAATGCAGGAAGGTTATTTCTGAAACACTGCAAAAATTGTGACAAAAAAAGTCCAACAACTTCAATGATCAATATCTAATACAAAGGGTTCTGTGGACATTCATGAACTTTTTTAAGATTGTAAGATTGTTTATTAAGATTGTTTGTAATCACTTGTTGCATTGGCAAATTATACAATATATAGACCCTGTGCATGTGAAGTCATCACAGCATGTGTGATCGCTTGGTGATCACACGACAATCACACGACAATCATATGTGTGTGGCACCTCTGTTATTACAATTAACTGATGCACAACTCGAGATGCAGCAATGAGTCACACAGAGTGCAAGGTTCTTTTTCGCCAAGCCGACTCTCGTGCTTTGATAGCTATTCGAGTCACGCTGACTCAGGTCCTTATATGTCGATGTTTCATGGCTAAATACAAACACTTGAATAAATCTTCTATCTCAACCAAAATCTCCCAATAATTATATTTTGAAAGAGAGCCTGAAACAGACATTTAATAATGGAAATTATTGTTTGCACTTTTCGTAACCAATGACTGAAATTGCTGCTCTGATATTTAAGTAACAGTCTTAGCGGTGTGCTTCTCTTATGAGGTGATCACCAAAATGGCAATAGCACAAGCTTATTGTTGATCTGTGAAGTAGATGCACAATGTATATATTAAAGATAGATGATAAACCTTTAACAAGTAAGTTGAAAAGAAAATTCTAAATTGCTATTTCAAATACTCACTTTCTTATAAGTTAGGGGTTACTGTACGTAGGCTCATACATCCATAAATAAGGTATTTATACACAAGTTAGCTTAAATTGCACAAAGTGATTAATAATTGTACATATAATACAAAATAAAACACCATTTGAATATGTGTAAACACATGGAATCAAAAGTGTGTGTATATTATTGGTAGATGTAATGTTGGAGAAACTGCTTCTAAAAGTATCCTTACTTTCTTTGAATACATTCAACAACCTACCTATTAAAATGCATGAATTCAGATTTTTCTATTTATTGTAATGCTGGAATTGATGACGCATGTGTGTGTGCTGTGTCTCATCACCTGGCTAGGGGTTGAGCCATCCCTCCAGACATCCGAGGTCTACGTGGATGGTCATCCATGCTTCCATGCCATGCAACAGGACACTGATGACGGTTGCTTGTGCTGACTTGTTTTATCACCTGAACTGGCCATGCATCCAGACACCTGGCTAAGGGATGAAGTGAAGCCATCCTTCCAGACATCAGAGGTCTACTTGGTGGTCATCCATGATTCCACGCCATACAACAGGACAGAGATGATGGTTGCTTGTGCTGTGTCTTATCACCTGGCTAAGGGTTGAAGTGAAGCTGTCCCTCAAGACATCAGAGGTCTACTTGGGTGGTCATGCTTCCACGCCATACCACAGGACAGAGATGACTTGTGCAGAGGTTGCTTGTGCTGACATGTCTTATCACCTGGCTGGGAGCTGTCCATCCAGACATCAGAGATCTGCTTGGGTGTTCATCCATGCTTCCCGGTCATACAACAGGACAGATACCACAGTGGTGTGTGTTAATTGTCTTTTTTCGCCTGGCTATGGGTTGAAGTGAAGCCATCCCTCCAGACATCAGAGGTCTACTTGAGTGGTCATCCTTGCTTCCATGTCGTACAACAGGACAGAGATGATGGGGTGTTGTTCATTTCGATCCTTAACAGGACAGACCCTTGCACTCTCCCACAGCAGACTGACAAACAATGGACATGAACAACAGACAAAGACAATGGACACAGACATAATTAAGGGACACAAAATAACAAGTTCGGAATTTAACAAGAATTGAAACAAATTTAATCATTGTCTCAGACTCAAAAACTGACAACCCACTCCAGACAAGTAGACAGGGACACAAACAAACGGTTAGAATTCAACAAACAAAATCTAATTTTTTTAAATCCTACTTTACATCGAGTCCACTCCAATATGTTCTACACCAACCTTTACTGCATACAAACCACACTGTCCTTTCCAAGTTCAACTGAGTGCCACCCAATTCACAAGGCCACTGTAAATAATCTCCAGTGATATGCACTCACACACACTAATCTTTAGACATGTGTATACAGTAATATACATATAGCCAGGTACAACTGGTTATCAATAAAATTGGTCCTAAAAGTGTAAACATTACATTGTTCAATAGTCAAAGATTTCTGTTCACACCGCTGAAATGGCAAGTCCCAATTATAAAAAGTCGTTTACGGGTACTCGGAACCGAAAAACGGAACCGGGTAATGACAGTTTCGGTCGGGTATCCAGATACCCGGTACAGCCCTAAAGGCCATTATAAAACAGTCTTTAGTGGTGTGTATACAGAAATATACATAGCCAGGTACAACTGGTTATGCAGGCACCATCACTAAGAGACCACTTTACCCTGCAATGTTAAGTGGTGTGATAGTGCACAGAAGCGTAACCATCCGAGGCCACTGGCAACAACTGCAATAACTTGGAGTGGCCTCAGAAGATTGTTTTAATAATGGTACTGATAGGAGGGTTTTAATGAATCATTCATGAACAGTAAATTACAAATGTAGTTTATGTTGGAATTAATTACATCACAACAGGATAGTGATCTAACAACATATGCCCTCAACAGCTCATGCACTGTTCCAATAGGTCTGTGTACATGCAAAATACAGGTAGGGCTGTGCATTTTCAGATATTTTTGGAACCAGATACCCAAACTCAGGAAACTTTGGATACTCGGATACCCTTTTTCATTTTTTTGTTGAAAACATGCTTCTGGTGGTGTACAATTATACATGTACTGTAAATGGTAACAAAATTGACCTTTTTAACCCTCCTATGCCCAGGCTGAAATTTGGCCCAGTAAGCACCGCACCCACAGACAGTCACTTGAGTATTTTTGGTTGCATTGCCAATTGTTCACACATGTGTATTTTTTCTCTAAGAGTGCTGGAGTTAGTGGCAAAGTCAAACACACTTGTGTATGTCCTACATAAGTTAACCGCAGAGTCACACAGAGCTGTGTATGTACTGCAGACTCATATACAGTTGAGTGGTTTTGGTTTGACCTCCTACCATAGCCACATGTCCTTGCATTTATTTGAGTGCACTGCACAAAGTCAATGGGTTGGGAGTGACATACAAATTTTGAGTGTCTTTGATTGTTAAACCTATAGGAGGGTTAATACAGAGGATACCATACTTAAATTGATCTTTTCTTTACTGTGTCGTTTTTATTATTTCAAGTAAAACATCTTGGTGACATTTACTGTAAAAATTGCTACAAAAGTGTCAGTTTTTAATAAACCGAGTTACAATTGTACTATGTACAAAAGAAAGCCCTATTGATCGCACGCACGCACACACGGTACACGGTCGCCTATACCTGAATATCGAACATGACCGAGTCAGGGAGACTAGAAGACAATGTCACTGCACTATCGTCACCGGTGTGTGCGTGATCAGGGAGAGCGCTGGTTGGTTGTTTACAAAACATGTGTTGAATTGTCATTGGTCAAAGGCTATATGTGGGCGGAACCCATTGAGGAAAACAATTCATGTGCTTGCGCATTGCCGCGCCCCTGCCTTCTAAATAAGGATATCCTGGACGTCATCTTGGCTTTGGATTATGATTTTTTAGGACATGATTTTGGCCGTATTATTTGGCCGTAAATTATTGATTATGAAACTAACAAACTTCAAAATACTATGAATCTAAAACACAAATTACGAATATAAAATATGAACATGAATATTAATTTGTTTCTATCACAATGAAGTTTACTTTAATGCAGTTTCCCTGTCAAAAAACGTCGTTTCCTAAAAAAATTTATTTATAAGAGACCCAGAACTAATAAAAAAAGCTGAATAATTAAGTTTTTTTCAGAAGCAAATATTTCTCTTTCATAATCAGTTGCGGTGTCACTGATTGTTACTTATTATTGATAAATAATGTCCACTTTGGCAGGGTGGCAGTCATGTAGGCATTCTTTACCAGGATCCCACTACCAGTATTTTCACGTTATCAGGTGTTAAGCAGCTTCGCTTTGCTGTGATGATATATCCTGTGGTGGAAAACACCCACTCGGAGGGCGCTGATGTTGCCAATATACCAAGATACTTCTTGGTGATCCTTGTGACTGATGGATGGAAACTGATCGGTATTTGACCGCCACCAATGAAACCTATGAAATCCGACTGAGTATGGATCCATATCCTACTGTCACTTTGTTATGTCTTTCTTTCAAAATAAATTGTCACCTTGTCGGTAATTGTTATACACATGAGAGCTCGGTATCGGTGGGTAAATAAATATAAATGTTGGTGATATGCTGAGGGATGGTCAGAGGCACATCAAACTAATTACACAACAAAACCAATTTCAACAACACTTTTTATTAACACAACCATTAAAATATTCCTTCTGTTTAAAGCTCATGACCCACACTCCTGGTGCAGACATAAAGCATCCCCTTGCCCCTAATCCAGCAACTGCAAACAATAGGCAAACATTCCCTCCTGCACTGCTGGTTTGATAAGTTGTTTGAAGCAGCCACTGCCAGGCCCTTTGCAGTCTTAACAATTCGATACAATGTATCACAAACAGTTGGAGAAAAGTGTATGGAAAATGTCGGTAAAATACTACAAAGGCTTTATTGGAGAGTAATCTCTCAGTTGAAGAAAAGATAATTGTCTGTAAAATTGTAAACATTACATTGTTCAAGAGTCAGATTTCTGTTCGCACTGCTCAAATGTTAAGTCTGAATTTTAAAAAGTCGTTAATGGGTAATTGGAACTGAAAAATGAAAGCGGGTAGGCCTAATGACAGTTTCGGTCGGGTATCCGGATATCTGGCACAGCCCTACATACAGCCATGTATTTATCATGGCCACAAAGCCCTAATCCATATCAAACCACTGGGTATCCATGGGGATTTTTTAACCTACTATTAGTATGCCCTGCAATAAACCAACTTAAAACCATGACCAATAGGATCTAGACATGAGAGGCCACTGGCACCTACTGCAATAGTTTGGAGTGGCCTCTGACCATTTATAAGTTGATATAATTAACCCTTGTATACATGCAGTCTCCAAAATGCTGCAAAAAAAAGAACTGCTAAGTACACAATGCTTTTTGTGTGCATGCCTCCAAATATTGCATACTGTACACAAGAATGGTACATGTATACCCCAAAATGCCCCTGGGTATGGGACAAAAACCAAACTGTTCTGATCCTCACACAGTACGTGTATACCGCAAGTTACTGCACTGGTTTATTTCAAGTTAGCCTTGCAATGAAACAAAGCAGGTGGCTGCTTCAGTTTACCTCATCTCTCTGAAGAGCCTTGGGCTATGCCATTAATCATTAGATAAGAAAGTGCGTACCACAATATGTCCCAGTTGAGACATTTTGAAGTATGGGTCCACTTTGTGAAGAACTACACTGATAATAGGAGGGTTAAGGAAGGCTGTAGCAACCCTCAAATGATCATGTCTCAACTAATTACACTGTCTTAACTTTCTGTGGCATTTCTTTAAGGAAAATTAACCAGACTACACAGTGATGTTTACAGTTGTTTACAATATCACATGAATTTACAATATCACTTCAATTATGGAAATTCATGGAAAAAACTGTATATACGTGCGCCTTGATCATCAGCAACACAAATAGTCCAAATCTATATGAATGCTTATAATGATATCATCTCAGCATATTTGAGATGTATCAGCTGATCATAAGAGCTGATCATAAGAACTGATCATAAGAACTGATCATAAGAACCATATATTTAAATTTACATTACAAGACAGATGACAGTTACAGCACAAGTATTCAAATCTATACATGGGATGAATTTAAAATTACAAAATGGGACCTGACATTTGGCATACGCATGAATTAAAAGTAAACACTAAATAGGAGAGCAAGTACTGGTATTTCTGATGAAAAATTATAGCTATGTACACAATTTCTTTTCCTCTAAATTTTAAGATGTTTACAGATCAAAATTGTGCTGCATGCAAGCAGGTAGCTGTTTATGAATCCTGCATTGTATTCAAAATGCAGTCAACGAATACATCGCCATGGAAACTATAAATAACCTTGATGTCAACTGCGCTCGATCACGTCTTGTTTGTCCAGTCACGTGTCACTGGCCTTTTGAAGAAGATTCTTAATTGCCTCCGATGAAGAGCAAGCAGTGCACAGTCAACCATTATTGATTTGGGTTTTTGCATAGCCATATTTTAAGGCAGAAATATTGATGTAGGCTATGTATAATCCAATGTTTAACAGCAAAACTTGCATTTTGTGTAGCAATTTGCTATGTAATACAAGCACATTTGTTCACTGTAGGCCTATACAGGGGCATAGTCATAGGGGAGAGTGTGTGTGGGGTTACCCCCTGCTCCCAATATTGATTAATTTTCAGTCAGTAAATCATGCCTCAGTCGGCAAAATTGTACTACTCCCCTCCCTCAAAAATGTATCATGCCTACACTCCTCAATTTTTTTCTCACTATCTCCTCAAAATTGTACAGCAGAAGAAATATTTAAAAGCTAATTGTCCCGAGTGTCTCCAAATTTCCTACATGTATGTAAAAGTCTGCAGCTCTAAGGTCTGATTCGACCCAATGACAAGACCTTTGAGATACAGTAACTGCTATACATGCATAATTGGAGACAATTGAGAACATAGCAAAATATTCACCGTTTCCAATTGCCATATCACCACATGCATGCATGCATACATACAATACAGCTGGATTTTAACTGGTCTCATATGGCCATTTAAATGTACACAAAATAAACGAATTACTAATACTAGGGTTTTCAGTTTGTACGTGCTTGACCGAAGCCCTCCACACGCACAGCGCATCGCCCGCAACAAAAAACATCAAATTTTTAAATCAAAAAATTATATTACTTTTACCTGTCGAAATCTTTATGTAATAGCTCATTGGAAAGCTTATTGTCTCAGCTGTCCAACAATGTACATAAAATAGCAATCGGAAGTACGTGCGAAAGGCTAGGTTTTTATGAATGAACCACTCTCGTCCCGCCCAGCCAGTAGCGTAGCCAGCGGGGGGGCAGACTGCCCCCCCGGAAAAAAAATAGAAGTAAAATCGGGACGGTAAAAATAAAGAAAAGAGAAAAGGAAAGGAAGAGAGAAAAGGAGGGAAAATTGAGGGAGGGACTCCGAGGGAGAAAAAACGAAAGAGGTAAAGAAAGAAATTAGAAGAGTAGGGATTATTGACGAAATGAGGGAGGACGGAGGGAGGGGGAGGAGAGAAGGAAATGTGGGCCTTGGTAATGGAAGAAAAGATGGATAGGACCGTTGGGACGAGTACCAAGGCAGCCTAACTTAAGGCAGGCAAGGTTAGGGCGGGTGGAAACGGCGGTAGGGCAGGGGTAAGGGAAGGAAGGGAGCCGAGGGAGCCGGAGAGGGTAAGGGACCGGAAAGGGCAGGAAGGACCTGGGACGAAGGATGCAGAGGCAGGCAGATTTAGGGAGGGAGGAAAGGATGATTTAGGGAATGGTAAAGGGAGTAAATAATTGATAAAGGGAGACGGGAGAGGGAGGATTGAGGAAGGGAAGTTAGATCTGAAGTTTTTATACCCGGTTTTTGTCCCGGAAATCACTTTATCAAATACTGTAAAACAAGTTAATTTCGCTAGCAATTTAATTTCGCTAGGAGGCCCAATTCGCTAAATTAAATTGCTGCCAAATATATTTTTTATGGTTTTATATAGCAAGAGGATGTAAATTAGTGAAATTAAATTGCCTCCAAAAAGTGAAGAAATGCCAATTCGCTAAATTAAGTTGCCGTGAAATTAAATTGTTTTGTCTGTTGACACTGTTGAATATACAGTATAGCATTGCATTACCTCACAACTTCCAGGAAGAACGTACATGTAAAATATGGACCTTACAGATGGATCTTTCAACTTTTTTGTTAATTAGAGACGAATTTATATAGAAACAAACATTAAAACATTAAAAACTTGAAATTTGAATCAATACAATGAACCAGTATGTACTCGGGTTACGTGCAGAAAGTATTTACAACTTGTCTTACAACATTTTATTAAAGTTTTTATACGACATGTACACGAATAACTTTCAGTGTAATGTGTGTTGTAAACGGTGTGTATATATATACATTACGAATACGATTAATTATGAATGTTTAAGTTCATCACAGTCATGACAGTGTAGAAATTAATAGCAACAGTTCAGACAGTATAGATCCAAGGAAAGAACAATAAATCACAGATGATCATGTTTGTACAATATATCGATTGTTTTGATTCAATATTATTCAGTATTTCGCAATTAAATTTAAACCATGAAATCGGGACGATCATCTTAATTTTGCCCCCCCGGACCGACAGGGCTGGCTACGCGCCTGCGCCCAGCCTTTCGCGAAGTGTTCCGAGATCGGGCGCATTCGGCCCGTAAAATTTGCCGCGCTCTGCTGAGGGCATCCACTTCGGAGCTGTCTCCACGCCCAAGTACATTGTGATTGACATGAAAACGGGTTTCCCTATAGAATCAAAGGGCTCCTTTACATACCCATGCTTGCTCGATCTCCACAGCTACTCTACAACCGAAGTTATGAAGAGATAAAAAATTAAACACCGTTTTTTTGAGGTGAAATTTTTAAGTTGAAAGGTAACAGCGATGTCTGAATGAATTTTACACCTCTTTTCTATCATATGTGAAAGTTTTGAGCCGTAATTGTGTTTAGTTTTGAGCGGAGAGTGTATTTTTTACACCCTTTCAAAAGCTCTTATGAGGGAAACGAGCATGAACGCTGTGCGTGTGTATCACGGTGTGTGTAGGCTGATTCAACGGTTTTGTTGCCATTAGGGATGTACACAGTGTACGGACAGTCGGGCTTTATCGAATGCTGTATACTTGATTAAATAAAACAGGATTCCTCAAAAACTACTCGTCCGATTTTCTTGATTTAAAAACCATTGTATTTCTTTCATCAAGACCTTTAATTTGATATAAATATTGAGCATATTGGTTTAGAAATAATTTTTCACCTGAAAACCCTACTAATACATGTACTTACCTCATTCACAAGGAGTGGTATACAAATTAAGAATCTCACCATGATGTAAAGCTGAGTGGTCCGCCCTACCAGGATGTGAACTTGGGTCTTGTGATTGTGAGTCAAGTCCTATACCCACTGATCAGGTTCCTGGCTTTGTAGAACAATGTGCTATATGCAAATCTACTCAAAGGGACCAAGCCCCATACTTCAATTAACAATCCTATCATGATGCAAAGCCGAGTGGTGCACCCAGGATGTGAACTTGGGTCTTGTGATTGTGAGTCAAGTACTCTACTGAATTATCAGTTGAGTTGCTGCAAAATTAACAATAACAAATTGGACAATTGGAATGCATGTTTAGCCAGTAAGAATATAATTAATTTGAAATATAATGCATGGAGCAGATTCCCACATTTGATATTACATTGTTCTTTTGGGTAAGAATGTATGTAGAATACAACTGCCACTTTGCTGTCTAAACATGACAAAACATGACAGACTTTCCTTTAAAAGATGCTAGAAGACACACTAAGGAGAGAAACGTGTTGTCAAGTAAGGATTGGAAATGATATTTTGGAAGATTTTGAGTAATGAATGTATGTACATCCAGTGAGATGTTGGCCATTTTGAGCAATGAATGTATGCACATCCAGTGAGATGTTGGCCATTTTGTCGTCTGCTAAAAACACATGCTTAGACATTGTGCAGAAGTTGCAGACCTTAAGTTCAACATTCTCTCCAAATATTAACCCTTTCACACTGTGGGGCCCGCAGTGCGCACCACAAAATTTGTCGGCTCCAAACATGAGGCCCGCAATGCAGGCCTCTGTGATTTTCCTCTCGCACTTGCGCCCATGGTCATGTGACCTAAATTTAGGATTTATCCCCCTTTTTTATGGTCAAATCAAAGTTAAATATATCTGTACAAGTTTACAGTTAGATACTGGCATGCAAGTAACCTATTTTCTTCCAAATTGTATGTACGACCTATGGTGTATATAAATACACATAAAAACACCCAGGACTGTGCGTACATCCGGCCCAGTAATGAAAGGGTTAAATTGTAATAATTAGCAGATCAAAAGTTGAAGAAAGTTGAAAGTTTTGTACATGGGATAGGGCCAAGAATACGGAGGCAGTCCAGTGTATTGTCCCTAGAATAGAAATTGGGCTACGCCTTACCAAGGTGTTAGCCAGGATTTAGAAATAGGGTGTCCAAATTTGCTGGAAATTTCAATACAGGGTGTCCAAATTGTTCACTTACAATACTTTTACAATGTAAATGACAGATAAAATAAGTTGTCCAAAAGACACCCAGACACCCCTCAGGCTAACACTATGCGCTGAACAGTACGGTAGCCTGTATCCGGTAGTTGCTTTTTTTAATGTTAACGTCGTCACTCATCTATTTTAGTGCCAACAAGTTTCAGTAACGGTAATTATTTTCAAAAGTGTATTTTAAATACTAACTTTTCCTGCTTCCAAAATGCACGTTATAACATTACAGGGCTTAAAAACAGTATTTATACATTGAAAATACAATTGGGAAATAACTAATTTTATGCTTTAATTGCTCACTAAGATACGTACCAAGAGTCTCGCATTGTCGTGCGTTATTTTTCACTTTTTCTGTTTTATTGGTGATGGCGCTGTTTATGCTGACCGCATGGGCGCGGCTACCAAGCGATGTAACGCGCCACACTGATTCAAATAGGATGTGTGGAAACTACCCAACCTCGTCCCCAGGACCTCTGGTTGGGAACTGACATGTATTTACTGGGTGCCACCTGCATCGAGCATAATATAATAGGTTTTATACACTGGTCGAAGCCGTTGGTTCGTGGGACGGGACGGGGAGGTGGGGGGGGGGGGAAGGGGGAAGAGTCCTCGGCCTCCAGGACAAACGTGGACAATTATAATGAAATTCACATTTTTAAAAATATGTTGTCTTTTAACAGAAAGTTTTTTAAAAAGACAAATTTTTAAAAATTGCCCAAGTTCATCCTGGACAAAATTAGGCGACTGGGGGTGGGGGTGCTGGGTGTGGGTGCAATGTCCCTACAAAATATAAGAGACAACATTTTCAGAAAAAAATCGGTATTAATAAAAAAATAATAAAAAATAAAAAATAAAGACACCAACCACCTTATTTCCCTTCTCCCCCTTTTAAAACATTTTTATTAGAAAGTTAATATTATTTTAAATAACAATTAGGCCTACCCCTGCATGTACCCCATAGAGTTACAGTTCTTATGATGTTCAATCTGTATCCTGGATCATGTAAGTAACACAAGGGGCGGATCATCGCATTCGCCCCCTTGTGTTACTTACAATGAGTACAACCGTCAAACTAGTTATCCCCAACTAGCAGTTTGTGTGTACACACTACATGTGTAAAAAAAAATATTTCAAACTAGCTGCCGCGTGGTGATACGGTTGGTAAGATAACGCCTCACTGGCTGATGAGTAGCCTTTAGTCAAGGAGCATGCGGCAGCTGGGACCACCTACCATGAAAGAGTACGTGGCGAGTGCGTGGTCTTTTTTGGGCGTGATGTTCCGTCTTGTCGCGTGCGCCTTGACTAAAGGCTAACTGAGAAGGTGTAATACGGCCAATAGAAATAGCGCCACCAATTATTGCACAATAACAGTGTGGCGTGACCAATTGGTAATGGTATGTACTTTTGTTTATGTTGAAATGTTAGCATAAAATAAGCTTATTTCAAAATTCATAACAAATAAATATATTGTTTTCGTTGTGCAGCACTTCTCGTACTTTCTTTAACGTGTTAAAGTACAAAAAGTATTATTTAAAAGGGACAAAAATTACCTGAAAAAATTTGTTCACACTTCACGGCCGTAAACGCCTGGCTGTGCACACTACGTGCAAATGTACGCCCAAACTTTCAATGCAAGTTAATGTTCCGTTATAGTTTCTTTGAGGTGTAACTGTAGCAATTTATCCTGTGAGCAAGATGGCACATTACACTGAAAGTGTTTATTGACACTGAACTGATGTGAGAAATACATGACATCTTATGGAAGATAGGCCTCTAGTAGTAGTGGTGTAACTTGGGTCAGTTTGGAAAGAATATTCAACCCAACTGCCACTTGTGCACAGCTTGTGCCCAAGTCTAAGCATGTGTTTTGGGTAGAATGTCGGGGTAGAATGTCGTATCCGACCGCCACATTTTCTCATTCAATATAACCAATAATGTAATCTTACCTACCTAGTAAGGTGGAGAACATATGGATGATGATAGACATATACTTCAAATTATTCCAGGATATATATTTCATGAAAAATCAGGCATTTTTGGTATACGATGACAGTCGATGACTTCCTCAGTCATGTCAGTCTGATCTTGTCAACTCCCCCGTTAGTGACCAACACGGTCATTGTACATGCGCAGTGGCAACTATAATAGTATCCTTCTATTAGGCATGTCATACGTGCGCCGTTTGACTTCCATAAGTTCCGGAGCTGTACCGAAAACAAAATGAAACGGCTGAAAAAAAGTTGTTTTTCGTCCGCTTAATTTTTTTTTTTTTACCTTTTATTCTCCGAATTATGTGAAATATGTTTGATAATCATTTTCCCGAGGTTTTAAGAATGTGACTTAATTAGGCCTTTCAGTCACGTGACACTTTCGTTCGCACACAGAGTGCTGCTCGTAGTCCCCCTGTACAAAGTATATGCGTGACACGTTCACCCAATGGAGAGACCGGAGGTCACTACGGTCACTACGCGTGGGACGGCAATTTTAGCGAGTGCCCGTTTCAAGCCACTCTGACCGAGTTCGATTCGCACTTTTTCGTTTGCTCTAGCAGCCTTTTCATTGTCGATTATTGTCGATTATCTCTTACACCCATCAGACATTATTTTAACCGGCGATTTTAACATTCATATGGACATTATTTCAAACAATTATGCAAATCAGTTTAAAGATCTGCTCTCTGCTCATGGACTTATACAGCACATCACAGCACCCACTCATCGGTATGGTCACTGTCTTGACCTCATGATAACGCGTGAAAATACTTCACCTCTTATCTCGAATATAACTATTCATCCTGGCTTATCTGATCATTATGCAATCATGGTAAATTTGAACCTTAAAAACCTCCCATACCTACCATTTCTGTAACTACTCGCCACTGGAAAAAAGTAAATATTAAAGATTTATGTCATGATATTGAATCTCAACTGGAAAATGTAAACCTTGAAGATGGTGAGCTGGATTCTTGTGTCAGTCTATTTGAATCTACTGTCCGTAACATCTTGGATGATCATGCTCCATAAAAACTCGAACTGTTAAACTACAATCTGAATCCCCTGGTTCAATGATGATATCCGTGCTGCAAGGAAAAATCCGCCGTCAACTTGAGCGAAGATGGCGTGACAATGGGAAACTTGGAGTACATCGGCAAGAATACTGTAACCAACGTGATATTGTGAAGAACATGATTAACCAGGCAAAAATAACTCACTACTCATCTCTTGTGGAAGATAGCTCTGGTGATCAGAAAAACTCTTTAACATTGTTGAAAAGCTGCTTCATAAACCCAAAGCTCCAGTGCTTCCATCTACACACTCCGATCAGGACCTCAAATGCTTTTCAGACTTTTTGTCACAAAAATTGAGAATATCCGTCGTTCTTTTCCCTCAGTTCCTGTCATTCTATCACAAACACCATCACGCAAGGATCCACAATGTAGACTGTCCATGTTTGAGCCTACTAGTGTTACGGAGATCAAGAAACTCATCATGAAATCGCCATCAAAATCATGTGAACTTGATCCAGTGCCAACTTCGCTAATAAAACAAAATATTGATGTGTTTGCTAAGTATATCACAATTATTGTAAACAGATCTCTTTCTTCCGGTTGTTTCCCTAATAGCCAGAAGGTTGCTCATGTTAAACCACTCCTAAAGAAACCCAATTTGGACAAGGAAGTTTTCAAAATTACCGACCAGTAGCGAATTTAAAGTACCTTGGAAAAACAATCGAGCGAGTTGTTTCATCACGGATCTCTGACCATGTTCGTGCTAATAACCTGTCGGACACATTTCAGTCAGCCTACAAACCATTTCATGGAACGGAAACTGCTCTTCTTGGCGTCAACAATGACATTTTATCTGCCATGGATGAGGGAAAATCACTGCATTAGTTTTGTTAGACTTAAGCGCCGCTTTTGACACTGTCGATCATAAAATCCTTCTCTCCGCCTTCAATATCATCTTGGAATACATGACACAGCCCTGGATTGGTGTAAGTCCTACCTTTTAAATAGGCCTCAGCATGTTTGTATTGGTAACGCTATCTCCGAGCCTGTTACTCTTGACTATTCTGTACCCCAAGGCTCTGTGCTCGGCCACACAGTGGTTTACTGTTTATACCTCTCCAGTTCGTGATATCATTTTGAAGTATAATTTAAATTACCATGTTTACGCTGATGACACGCAGCTTTACATTACTTTTAAATCTTCTCAAGAACCTGCTGATTCCTGCATTAAAACACGAGAAATGTATTCAAGAGATTCAGTTGGATGAGACAAAACTTCCTGAAATTGAACGATGAAAAACAGAATTTGTTCTATTTGGATCACGTCAGCAATTGTCTAAAGTTTCTCTTCCATTTATTACAATTGGTGACTCGCAGATAACTCCCTCATTACATGCACGTAATTTGGGTGTTATATTTGACTCGACAATGACTTTAAAACCACATATCTCCAACATTGTTCGTGATATCATCATTTCATATCAGAAATATAAGCCGAATTAGGAAATACTTGAATAAAAGTGCTGCTGAACAAATTATACATGCGTTTGTCACATCACGGCTTGATAACGGGAATGCTCTCCTTTACGGTCTTCCGCAGAATCAAATATCTCGTCTTCAGCACATACAAAACACAGCAGCTCGTGTTGTGACTTTGTCCAGAAAGTCATGCCATATCACGCCAATCTTGAAAGAACTGCACTGGCTTCCTGTTTCACAGAGAATAATTTTAAACTTATGCTAATTGTTCACAAATCTTTTAATAACATTGCTCCAATTTATATTTCTGAACTACTTAAAGTCTACACTCCATCACGCAATTTGCGCTCCAGCAACATGTCACTCCTCAAGGAAGCAACTTCAAAACGGAACTGGGGTGATAGGTCGTTTTCTGTCGCAGCTCCGAGACTCTGGAATCATCTTCCAACTAAACTCAAATCTTGTCATAGTATAACCAGATTCAAGTCGATGCTTAAAACTCATCTTATGTCACAACTCTTCAAAGATGATGTATATTTGTAATTGCATTGTAGGTACATGTATCTCGGTACATAATTTGTTTTCCCTATGCTATCATTGTATATTGTTTGTATTAATGTTTTTCTTTGTTTCCGCGCCTTGAGCGCCCAGCAGGGTGGATATGTGCGCGCTAAAAATCTTTATTATTATTATTATTATTATTATTATTGGTTGTAAGGCTTCCGAAGATTACCGAGATTACAGTACATGAATGCCCAAATCATGTCCAACCTGTGCCGACAGCCGGAATGAAAACGATCAACGACTTCAGATGAAATGAAGACTTTCCATCAATTTTTCTAAATGAAAACATCGTCTGACACGTATGGCACAAAGGTGAGTACCTTTCTTAAATATCTGATAATAATTGTGCAAAGTTTGATGACAATATTCTGAAAATTAATAATGCTATCCCAACTTTTTCACGACCCTTTCTTGCCACGTTTTTCACTTCAACCCAGCGACAATCGTGTTCACAATGACTCACTGACCCTCCGTAACCCACGGAGCGTCCATTTTAGCACAGGACAGTTATTGTTTTTTATCTGGCTTACGGGTGTATTAAGAATATTGAATTGTTATTAAACTGATTTGAACTGTACTGATTTTTTTTTGCGAATATGTTTACCTTGTTTACCGGGAATTTTCTCCAACGAACTACGAATACGATGGGTTTTGTGATATTTTTGTAATTAAACCTCAAGATATGCCTTGTCCATGTCCATAAATGTGATAATCATTTGATAGCCGATGAAAATATGTGACTGAGGAGACTGAGTGCAGATTGAGGTGTGATTTATGATAACAATTTTGTCTGATATGATACGGTGTCTCGTGAGAAGCTTCCCACTGAGCAAGAAGCAGGATGGACCCCTTGCCTTGGTCTATACTATGGATGGTGGGATGAGTAGACAGTGTATTTTTTATCAATGATTTTGACAGTGTATTTTTTCATTTATCAATGTTTTGTACAATGTTTCTGAATATTCTTTCAGATTTTCCTGCCTGATTGGACGCGTCTTTGGTTTGAAACATGCATCAGTTGTTGAATTGAATACACAACCATGGATTCAACAAGTTCAAGTCAAGAACAAGATGTGTGATATTTAATTTTTTTTATCTCACATTGGACTTGGTCTCATCATAAGGAGAGCTTCCCCATGGCAGACATGAGTGGTGTGTTCAGTTAATTGTTTAAATATTTTTATTGAATATTTTTATAGAAAATATGTTATTCTTATTGAAATGTTTAAAGAATAATACGTAAACAAATC
Organism: Zoroaster sp. YZ-2022; assembly: GCA_029582265.1. Taxonomy (NCBI): domain Eukaryota; kingdom Metazoa; phylum Echinodermata; class Asteroidea; order Forcipulatida; family Zoroasteridae; genus Zoroaster; species Zoroaster sp. YZ-2022. Next base: position 5,860,128 of record CM055818.1, on the reverse strand, counting down.
CTCACCCAATAATTATAGAAAATATGGCAGCCTTCAAAGTTAAATCTTTATTGTTTTTGTCAAGAACTATCGATAAAAATCAAGACACAGAAATTTTGCCAAAAATGTGAATATATTTTCAATTATTATTAATAATAATTTCGTATTAATTATTAATCATAATTTCATATTAATTACTTAATATTTTGTAATTTTTAAAGTGGAACGTTCACACTGCCTTATATCAACACTTCTTGAACACAAAATAGCTGAATAAATTGCTTGTACAATGCATGTTCAAGCAAAAAACTGAAAATATGCTGTTTTTCTATGATTTATTATTCATATTTTCATAATTATAGGTAGTTCATCTCAGCAATATGCACAATATTAAAGTACTAACTATCACCAACCTTTGTGCCAAGTTTGATATGCATACATTGCTTCGTTTTTGAGTAATGGGCAAATTTAACTGAATTGTATTAAAATTAACAGTACCGTCGCTAACACAAAGAAAGACTTAAGAATGACCTTTGACCTCGAGCCCAAAAATGGCATTGTTTGTCAATATAAAATCATGCATATCTCAGCAACCGCACGACTGATTTTAAAAATTCCAAGTGTTTCTGAAATGGGAAGAGTTGCTCTTTAAGCCAAGCACACTTCTGAATGCTCATTCATAGCTTTGAGAAACCACCTAAAATGCCTAACTTAATTTTAAAATATCGGAATTTTACTTCGAATTTGGCGACTTGATTTCTGATCCCAACCACACGCAAAACGGGCCCTCCGACACCGTTCACAAAAATGTATAAAAAATTGTGATGGCGCCACCAATTGTCAGAACATTTGGTATCGATGGAAAGCTTAGAACGCATGTGCTCTGAATCCGGTGCCGTTTCCCGAGGTATCAGGGGTGAACGTCTTACTAGTGTAAATTGAAAAGCTCACCGCCAACTTTGTACAATGTAAACGTACATTTTTCCTTAAACGAATGTAGAGTAGTTTTCTTTTACATTTAATCTTCACATTTTTGTCAAATAAAGTTGCATTTTCCACTATCATCTAAATAAGCGAAAGAAAAGGGCAGTATTTTCGACCGACCCGGCCGACACGTACACACGCACGGAATTCAATGGACGGCGCGCGACAACAACAACGTTGTTCAGAACTTTACATGCGTCGCGGCATCTGAAGTGGACTTAGTTGTTTTTCAATGGACCATGTAAAAACTAAAACAAAATATAGCACAATGGGCAGATTTTGTCATTTTTTAATTTTTTATTTGAAAGTCATAAAACATTTTTTGGGAATTTATTGTGAAGTAATGACTGTATATTTCTTCAATAAGTACTCATTATGCTCATCTTATGTTTTGTTTTTGTTTAATGGAGACATGAAAATGGCATTTTGTCACAAAATTGTCAATATTGAAATGGCTCTATCTCGAAGACCGCTTGGCCAAATTAAAAAATTTAAAAAGCTTTTACCATCTTTTGACAAGTTCTTTCCAAAACTGTCAAAAGATTAGATGTCTCATACTGTTTAAAAAATCGCCTGACATGCCTACAGTTCTATTTTCTGAAGTGGAAGATTTTTTAGAAGGGAAATCAAGTCCGAAAACCATCATAAAAGTGGATTTTAAAGATAGTTTTTGCTTTCTGTAGGTCTACCACCAAAAATCGATAGAATCATCTTTTAACTGGTTAGTGGTTGCAAAAAAAAATTCCAAAAAAGCCCTTAAAAAGTGGCGGTTGGATACGACATTCTTTCCTGTGTTTTTAGCGACAAAATGGCTAACATCTCACTGGATGTGCATAAATTCATTGCGCAAAATATCGTTTCCAATCCTCAATTGACTACACTTTCCTTGCCTAAAGTGTGTCCTCTATCATCTTTTAAAGGAAAATCTGTGATATTTTGTGATATTTAGACAGAAAAGTGGCGGTTATATTGTAAATTCTTTTCAGTTGAGTTTATTCATAACTCGTTAGGTAATCCTTAGGATACCCTTTGGACTGTGGTAGCCAGAGCTAGGTTTGGTTCAAACTTCAGTAGAGGTGAAACAGGCAAGTTGGGGGCACACTTCAGGTCTTTTTTTTAAAGTGGGGGAGGGTGTTTGGGGAACGTGCCCACCCCTCTTCCCATATATAGTTACACTTCTAATGAATGATGGTTACTTAGGTCATTAGGTTTGATAGGACCTAATGACAAAACCTAAGGCGAAACAAAATGATCTCTAGTTTCTGGTCATAGGTCTGCTTCAAAATCAGTGTGATGACACGTTTAAAAAAATTTATTTATTTTTTTGCCAGTGAGTGAAATACGTGATACATGTATGCAGTTATTGGAACCAGACAAAATTTCCCATACACAAAGTGTGGTGGCCTCACAAGTCGGGCAAACATTCATACCCCTATGTGAACAAGTCGTTTAAAACACAGCATGGCAGAACTTCCAATTAATCCAGCAATTTTGGCTGCAATTGGACATTGCAAAAAAAAAGAAAACTAAAAATGCTGATGCGTGGGTCTGAGGTAATGTGTGCGGAGACCAGAAATTTTGCTCCATGCATACAATTTCAAATAATGCTGAATGCATTTTGTAATAAGATTTGTTTATTTTTGTTCAGTTGTTTAGCACCTTGTATGTTATAGCCAGAAACCTACAAGACCGAAGTTCACATCTTGGTAGGGCGGACCACTCGGCTTTCTATCATGACGGGATTGTATGGCTTGGACTAGGTGAGCGTTTGGGACACCACAGACTGCTGACCATCTCATCCAAAACTTAATTCAGTATCCATCATGGGGATAAAGGTCATTGCCGATTTGGACCTGGCCACCAGAGCCTGGCTTATGGGAGCTTCCCTGAATGTTGATGAAAACACACAAGAAGAGAATTGTAGAACAAATGGGGTAAGTATATTTCTTCAGGTTTTTTTCGTTGGGTGAGTGATTTGAACTTTCACGCAGAGTAATATGTCATTTGTGCTTTTTGTCCTCCACACGGCAAAAGGGGGTGGGGCACATGGGTAAATTTATGTATGGTAAATTTACATGCATGGCAATAAAAAAAGGAAGAAACATTCGTTCTTTGCCACCCCCTGGATCTGTCAATATTGTCCTCACTGCTACGGAACTCTTTTCGGTTTTTGTTTGTTTTTTATGGGAGGGTGGATCACTGTGGCTCAGCCTCATGGTGTGCAGCACTTTGATCCACATGCCATGGGCAATCAAAGAGGAGATAGCATCAGGTAAATAACTGACTGTAACATTGCACTATGTGAGGAAACTGGAGACTCGGTCTTAAAAATCAGTTATGTTTTTAATTAAGCACATTTTGTAGTAGCTCATTGATTTAACCCTCCTGTTGCTGCACTTTAGTGGGAAGATGCTATAGAGGTCAAAATCAGTCAACTGCTTGTTTTGACTGTTGAGCCAAATGTGCACACAGGGGCATTTTTGACTGGTTTTTACTGTCATTTTCACAACCCTGAACAACACCAGACAATGCTTTTACCAGTCAAAAACAGTAGACACATTTTGACCTGTAAATGTACTTACTACACGCAAGGTTTGACAGTGTTTGACTTTTAAAGTGCACTAACTAGATATACCTTGGCAAGTATATCAACATTTTGACTGATTTTGACCCTTGTAGTAGTAGGAGGGTTTATCCATATGTTAAGATGCTTGTATTAAAAAAGAAACTATTCAATCTTCAAATTTATGGAGTCATTATTAGGTTTTGAAATGAAAAGGAATGAAGTTTAGGCTTGGGCGATTCCGGCGGGTAGCTGGTTCTACCCGATTCCAAAGTGAGAATCGGAACCGCGGTTCCACTATTTTAACCCTTTCCTTACCATAGGCGACTTTAGTCGACCAAGCTTTCACACAAAAAAGCACTCAAGCCTGAGCACAAAGGCCATTTGTTATAAAGCTGTAGTTTTGTCCATGTTCACCCTCCATACCCAAGCTTACAATGGTTGGAAAGAGAAAGTTCGGATCTTTCCATTGATGGTGAAATAAAATAAGGTTGCTATTATGCAATCCCTTCAAACTGGAGTGGAAAGATCCGAAATGCCAAACACCTACGGAGCGCCATGTGTTTGTGTACAAAAAAGTGTTTACAGATCACACTGAGGAAACAAAGGCCGAGAACTTGGACATTTATTGGCCGATCTTAATGTTTTTTGGATTTTATGAAAGGGAATTTAATAAGTAAGATATTTTTATTATTTATTTTGCTGTAAAACAATATTTTCAAGGTGATAATAGAGTTTGTAAAATTGGCCTTTGAACACAAGCTTTCTGTTGTGTAAGAATGTGTGCTTCACGCTTGAGTGGTTAAACAATGCGGTCACCAGCGGTTGTTTATGTCAAAACAATTCGGTACTGAGAGGGTTAAAGAACCGGGTACTCGCAAGAGTCAGTTCCGGAACTGAGTCCTTCAAATACCCGGTTCCCAGAGCTGAGTCCCAGAGCCGGCTGGGAGCCGAGTCCCAGTCAGAGGCGGCTCCAGTCAAAATACCCGATTCTCTATGATGAGTGACCGACAAAATGTAACTCTAGACTGCAGCAAACTTGTGAAGGTGCCACACATGCAACTGATGCAAACCGCAATGTCTGTGCATTAGTAGTATCATTGTGTGTCACAGAGTTGTTTATAAATTGGCCCATAACATGGATACTTTGGTTATGGAGATGTTGTTTAAAATGTTGACAGCACGTGTCTTGAGAAGTGGAGTGATCAAGGTGGCCCTGTAATATGGATAAACTTGGGTTAGTACATGGTGTTGGAGTTAGGTTGAGGTAGCATGCTAGTAGAAATACCTAGGGGGTTAGGGTTAAAGGTGACTTGTGCACACTATGTGTGCCTTGCTGTTTAGGAAGGTAACTCTCATTCAATTATGCATCTCCAGTCACCGATACAGTCATTAAGATTCAACAGTTGAATCACTTAAGTGTAAGAGACTTGAGTCGGTAACAGGTCGTAAGTAAAACACACACCTTAAAGATCTGACTATAACTCGGTTGTTTAATCTTCCAAAGCCATTCTAGTTGTCATTTTTGTAGAGATAGAAGTCATTGCTATCTTGATGACTTGGAATCTAATTCCATAACACAGTGGGAATGAGGTGAGGTGGATCAGTTTGCATGAGGTGAGGGTAGGGTGGGAGAAACACGGCATACACAGATTTGACAGACAGAAAGTAACAGTCAGAATGACAAGCAAATTAACGTGACTAATATGAACTACTTCTTTATTTGCTTTGAGCAGTAAAGCCTTATCACAAGTTCTTTTGAATGATACATTCAGCATTATTTGGCATGATATAAACGTGTAATTTTTCATTTAAAAGATTCATACACATGATGAATAAAAGTTTGAGAAGCTTCCTGTATGTTTGGTATTAACCAAGTCTAATTATTGTGTGTACAATGCAGACTTGTAGTTGAGTATTTTTTCATAAGTACCAGTATGAGTACAGAACAATGTACTCGAGTACGAGTATGAGTACAAGTACTCCAACTGTATATGGTAGTTGTAGTCAAGTACATGTGTTACATATGTGATTGACTGTTGGTTCTGTTTGAGTTAATCAGCTGAATGGAATTTCTTTATGGTTGATTTAATGTGAATACAATTGTATACTCGGATTTTGCAATTACTAGCAAACTACTTTGTGCAGTTGTTTTACACTTAATACAATTCAAAGATCATTGATGGATCCAGATAAATATAATATAATTTAATTTATACAAAACACTTTGTATATTCAAAACACTTTGCTTAAAAGCAGCAACTTTTAGTTTCTTCTTCATTTTAGCACATAGACATGATACGCGGGATCCATCATTGATTTGGATAATTTAACTTCCCAGTTGATAAGTGCACTTTAAATCTACATTTATAAATGTCACAGACAGTTAACCCTATTCTACACGCATCGTTCCATTTGGCACGATTTGACAGTAAAAACAAAGATCTCTTTCTTGAGGGCGCTATATATCTGCCGCAACGTGTTGTGAAGACTTTTTATGAATGAAAAACTATTGTATACCCATATATGGAAGTTCTCGGCGAAAATAAATGTCGTCACTACTACCGAAGTGCCAATTAACCGGTCGGAAAGTTTCGATAGTCGGGGGTGCGTTCCCCAAACTCTCGGGCGCCATTTTGTTTACGCATACATTGTGTGTAGTTGATAATCGTCACAAACAATCGCTAAACATCCTTCAATATCGTAACCATCCGAGATCGTATCGGATCCAAAATGCCTTCAAAGAAACATAAAGACCCTGTGATGGTTCCGAACTTCTCAAATTCGGAATTGAATGATGAAATCATAGCATTTTTGTTCCATGAATCTGACGATGACGAATCTTGTAGTGAAAGCAGCGATAGTGAAGATGCCACATCAGTCATGTAAATTTTCATAGATTCGCCAAATATTATCCAATTTTACCCATTTCTTTTGTATTTATAGAGGAAAGGGATGTGTTATACTTATAAAAGCATAAAGAAACACATTCAATATACTTGAATGCTTGAAAAATGTAAATAAATTTAAAAAAAATAAAAAATGGGGGAAAATATTTCATCATCTAATTAATTATTCATGAATAATTGACATGTAATTTGCATTTTTTTTTTTTTTTTTTTCATTTTCTGGAAGCTTGGGAGTTTTAGCTTTGTATTGATATGCCACTTGTTTGTTTTCAATGCTTAGATCACATAATAAATTCAATTTTAAAAACAACATGTTAATGCCACTTAAAATACCCCATTTTGGTGCATGTAGAATAGGGTTAAGACCATGTTAAGACAATCTGATTAGTTGAGATGTGATCACATGGATCACTGCATCAAGGGGCAGCTGCTCTGTCTTACTGGACGCGCATTTTTAGCTGATCAGTCACACACATTCAGGTGCTTGCATTTGATATTTTGACAACAAAATCACTTGTGAATGGGAATAAAAGCTTGATGCTTGGGCTTTACTGGAGGATAAAGACCTCTGGGTCATTATCACAGGCAAAAAGGACCTTGGTGAGTCCTTTATTACCCATGGCCACAACCCTATTGGCCTTTATCCTGCAGTAAAGACTTTTATTCCTGAATCTAAGTTATATTCAGTCTAAGTTAAAAGATACTAAGTTAAAAGTATTATACATTCACATTAAATACTTAATCTCAGCTTATTATTGTGCTGATGTTTATAAAATAATTTGTAAATAATTTATTTCCACTAGTATTTACAACCAATCATTAGATGGATCCAGATAAATTGGTAAAATTACCATCCTCAGCCACAACAAATTGTACAGAAATACAATTTGTCCAAACTTCAAAAGAATTTTCATTTGACAATAATTTATACTTTTAACAGGCATAAAATTTCACTCATATTTACACAGACCATTGATGGATCCAGATAAGTGGTTCCTACTACTTGCGTATGTGGTCTTTTTTCATGCGCTGTGCTAGCTACTGGGTGCCGCATGGGCCTGAACTAAAGACTAGTCACAAGATCATGTGGTACACTCTCCTGGAGTAACCGCGCTGGTGTACATCGTGAGGTTGTTCACATTCACATGTTCAGATGTCTGTTACCAGGATAAGTGTGGATGATGACAGCTGAACTGTGCGTGCATGATCGATCAATGGTCCGTTCATTCTCAGCTCTTGGATGGGGGTTGTAGGCATTTATAAACCATTGGTTTGTAAGAACTTGGCTCGTTTTGGAGCGACTGTTTGGAATAACTGTTTATTACCTAAGCAACTTCCTTGTAGAACTTGCATGTAAAAGTAGTTATTTCGGTGTCCAATGTCGTTAACCCTCCTAGTGTTTGACCATTTGAAACCATTCAAAATTTCCACTTACCAAAATGGCCATTGGTTTTGTACACACATGGTGATACCATTTGAAAAGTGTTGGTAGCAAGCTTTACTACCATTCAAATCCATTCAAATGGTTTTTGAATAGTGGATACACTACACCTTGGTGTGTTTCCATAGTCGAATGGTTTCAAATTGTGAATGTACTACACAGTGGCTTATAAATCATTCAAATGGTTTTGAATGGTGGATACACTAAACCTTGGTGTGTTTCACAAAACGAATGGTTTCAAATGGTGCATCAACTTGTCTGAAAAAGGCACCAGAACTAGGAGGGTTAATGTACGATCCTAGTCTCATAGTCTCACAGTTTCCCGCCTGCGCGCCTCAACGAACTAATCCTCCAGCATCCATTCATGGGATGATCCTCCAGCAGTCAACTTAAGCAGCAGCATTTTCCAGAGTCCGGCATTCTCCTGAGGACGATCAGAGCATACTGATCGAAACGTCGAGTTGTACCCCCAGTTCTTTTCAGAACTAATTACTACTCAATTGAGATTCCACATGGTGTCACCGCAATTAGTCTTACTTATCCTCCTCACCATGCAAAGCTACAAGTTTTACCTAATGTACGATACATAAATTTCTTTCATGTTCTTAAAAAATCTACCCATTGAGACGATAATATATATCACCGATATCATGGGCGTTGATAATAGACTATCAAAAAACTCAATATCGTCACCCCTACTACAGAGCAATAATAATGCAAACATTTCCAGGATCCTATGACTCTGTATGTCATTATTAGTTTGATTCTACCAGTCTGAATCTGAACAATGTCATGTTTGTATCAGGTCAGTTACATGCCTGCTATATTGTGTACTCATGAAATAGTATTTTCACACGTACGCTGACAATGAGCTAACAATTAATACTTATATTTACACAGATCATTGATGGATCCAGATAGGTTGATAAAAATAACCATCCTCAGCCAAACAAAAATGTAGAGAAATCTAATTTTCAATTTGCTTATAGGCAACACATTTACGTTTTCTCCCATTCATCATTTATACGCATTATTAAAAAGTTGGATCCATCATTGATTTTAATTTGATTAAACTTAATGCATTAAAGAGACAATATCATCACGATCAACAGGGCATGGAATCAGAGTGCTAGTTTTAGATTAACTCAGTGATTAGGTCATATTACCATTGCTGCTGCATAAATGAGCCAGTAATTTTCAGTCACTGTGTTCATCTTAAACTAGGTCACCGATTCCATGCCCTGTTGAAAGTCATCTTTGATCATGATGATAGTATCTCTTTAATGCTTTTGGATATTTCAAGTAATAAAGATACTAACATTGTGTACTAACATTGAGCTTATTTTAAAACATGCTATTTTTGTGATAATTTAAAACAAATAATTATTGATAATTGTTTTTTAAAGGTCAGTGATGGATTCAAATATAATATGAAGGTAAAACATTGCCATCCTCAACCAACATATGTTTAAGAGAATTTCATGATATGTTTGTGCACTGTAGGCGTACACAATTAAGAGTAAATTAAATGTTTATGCCATGTGTCAGCTTAAATCCTGAAGTTGAAGAGAACATTTAAAAAAATGCCTTAGGGCCTATTATATAATAAAATGGAGTTGACCATATTCAGCCAAAATCATTTCATAGAGTTAAGTATCATTTACCTTCTTCAGTTAAACAAGTAATTACAAATTGTGAATGGGGATTTAAGTGTTAAAAACAGTTATTAATTATCGTTGTCTTTTGTATATCATTCCATTATGAACATCTTTAATATTCATAACATTTATTTTGACAACTGTGGACGAATTTTCATAGTACATTTTTTGACTGAGTAGTAATCAGGATAGTCACCCCATATCATGCCATCCCTTGCTGATGATCCTCCTTGATAATACAAACCATTTAGATTAGATCTATAGCATGCATTATGCCACCATGCTCCTTTGCGATATGCAGCACAGTTATCTGGATAGTAGTCATTGTCCTTGTCCCATGTAGTAAACATCATTCCATTGTGGTATGTGAGTGCATCATACTTTGTTGTACTGTTAGCACTGTATGAGTCAATCTGGAGTGTGAAGTTGTCTCCTGTAATGCGGAAAGATCCATATTCTGCTGATTCTTTGTTAGACTGCCAATCTTCTAAATCAATTTTCAGCTGCCATGTTCCTTCAAATTCAGTCAGGGTGCACAAGTTGTCATTTCCAAGCCAAAATTCTCCTGACAAGTTGCCAAAGCCAGCTCGGTAGTCATTCCAGTTGCGATAGAAGTCAACACTGCCATCTTCACGCCTCTGAATGACAATCCATGCCCCGCCATCAGTGTCCATATCACAGTATACTTGCAGGCTTTTGTTGAATCCAGCTGGAAATATTGTATAGATACCACTCACATCATGACCTGCCTCAAGTAGCTTCTTACAACTGCTGTAATGAGGCACAGATGAGGATGTGTCAGGCAGAGAGGGGATAGATGTGTCTGGCTGTGTAGAGGATGCTTGGTCAGGCAGAGAAGGGAGAGGTGTGTCAGGCTGTGTAGAGGATGCTTGGTCAGGCAGAGAGGGGATAGGTGTGTCAGGCTGTGTAGAGGGTACCTGGTCAGGCAGAGAGAGGAGAGGTGTGTTTACATCAGCATCAAAGTACACACTCCCATAGTGTGTAATGAAGTTGTCAGGATACTGAGCCCTGGTAGCGTTATTCAGCTCACACAGATGATTGTCTATGTTGTAATTGACTGAGTAGCACTGAGGATCAGCATGGCAATAACTCACACAGTGGACATGAGATCGAGAAACTTTCTGTCGATATGAAACTTGCTGTAATTCTTTATTCTCTGCAGATAGAAACACTCTGTTCTTCATCTGATGGTTACATGAGAGTACATCAGAAGCAGTAATTTTATTGACAGTCAAAATGATCAATGTAAGAATTACAGATAACAGAAGGAGTTGTATTTGGGAGGATGCCATCTTGTATACAGTTTGCCAATATTGCTTACATGTGTGTACATATGTATAAACTCAGACAGAAATAGTCTGTGATGCTGAGGACTCTTGAAATATTGCAGCTGTCACAGGCTGTACATGGCACGTGCAGACAGCTGTGATATTGATGTGGGGAACAGTGATTGGTTACTACTGGTCACCAGTTTGCTTTTGTTGTGGCAACTGGGAAAAATGATAATTGTGTACGGTAGTCTGAATGATAGAGTGACATTAGCCAAATAGTCTGGATGATAGAGTGACATAAGCCAAATGATGATGGACTGATGCTCTATAATACCATATAGTATAATTTATATTCTAATGAAGGTCAGTTCACTTTATATAATTGAAGCTGTAATAGACATGTAAATTGTTCTTTTATAGTCTGGATGATAGGGTGATATTAGCCAAATAGTCTGGATGATAGAGTGGCATGAGCCAAATGATGATGGACTGATGCCCTATGATGCCATATAGTATAATTTATATTCTAATTGAAGGTCACTTCACTTTAGTGGAAGTAATTGAAGCTGTAATAGACATGTAAATTGTTCTTTTCATATGAAACATTAAATATTCATGGAGATAACCTTAGCATACAGAGGTAATATTTCTTCAGTTCAGATAAACACTATCCCCAGCAGTCGGCTACTTTACAATATAAAGTGTTGTACATGTACATAAATGTACAATGTGTACATGTATTACACACAAACTTAACCAGTTCGCGTCGGAATAAAAAGTTTTCTGGGCCCCTGTGCGGGTTTCTTTTCCCCACACAAACACGTTAATGGAAGCTTCCACAGCACGTGGCCACGTCTACCGAGCATGTCACTGTACACTCGGCTTGTTGCTACGTCAACCGAGCATGCATAACTATATTCCGGAGTTTCCTCTGGCGTGTATAGACGCTCTCTGATCCGTGGTGCAAAAAAAAAATTACGTGTATACACGGCCTCCGACGCGAACTGGTTAAGGAAAGGTACAGCATTGTTTATTACCAGATTATCATACTAATGAATTATATAAAAACTTAATTGGTATAACATTAGTACACCTTTCAATCATCCTGAGAAATTATTTTGTGTGAAGTGCTTTCATCTTAGAGTAAACAAGAATTGTTATGTTGAATTAACAAAATGTAGCTAGACGGCACTTAAAAAAGCATAAAAAACAAATGTATCTTACAGATTTTCTCAAAAAATATGAGCACCAATTGTGATGAAACTTTCCTGATAAATTTCTTGAAAATTGAAACAGGTTAAAATACCAACTTCCCGTTAAATATGTACAGTGAAATGCCGTTATAACAATAATCAAGAGGTGCACACAAAATGTTCATGATGAAGGTTGCTGGTTATAGTGATTTATTGTTGCTAATGCATTACGGATATATCCCCCTGACTTTTTTTTTGCTATTTTACTATTATTTTCATAATTACTTTCATATGAACATTATAAATTTGTTTGTTTTTTTCCCTTAAAATAGCAATTAAGCTTGGGTGATATCAATTTATTTCATCCACAATATATCATCAAACATATCGCGATTTTCGATAGTATAACGATTATTATTTTTTCATTCATGCATGATTGCTTTACAGCTAATAATCACAGGTATGTAACCCTTCTACAAGCGTCACAATAAATCGCCAGCTTTTACCTTGGTATTCGGGCTTTTTAGATTAGCGCATGCTCACGGGATATTTTCAGTCTCTGAGATCATAAGCTAAGATACCGTTTCCATGCCCTGCTGACAGTCTGCTGTGATCATGAAGATACTGTCCCTTTAAACTGTCTGTGGAACAAAATGCACAGACGGCTTTGGAGGTACTCCAACTCTAATTGCCTCCTACTTTGAATAATACTAATGCAGACTAAGGATAAGAGAAATTGGCAGTCTTGTAGTGATAGAAGTCATTGCTATCTTGATGCCTTGTAATCTAATTCCATAACACAGTGAGAATGAGGTGGTGTGTGGTTTGCATAGGGTAGGATGGGAGTAATAAGCAATATCAAACACTAGACACAGACAGATAGACAAAAAGTAACAGACAGAATGACAAGTAAATAACATGACTAGTATAAACTGCTTCTTTATTTGCTTTTGAACAGTTGAACAGTTAAAAACCTTGTCACAACTTCTTTTGAATGATAAAGGTTGATTCCACTGAATGACAGTATATGGCATGATATTTATAAACATCTGTCATTTTAAGAAATTTTGAAAATGATGAAAATAAGTGAGAATCTTCCCATGTGTTTGGTGTAATAGCTTATACATACAAGTCTATATTGTGGGTACACTGTTATTTGTTTACCATATGATCTAATACAGTATGTTATGTTGTGAATTATCAGCTGTAGGGAATTTCTTAATGGTGGTATTTCTCTTTATGGTTATATGAATACAATTGTAGGCTGTATACGTATTCTCTGATTTAGCAATTACTAGCATGTTCTTTTTTATGCAATTTTTGACAAATACAACGATCATTGATGGATCCACATCAGACGGGTCAAACACAATCTTCAGTCACACCAAATTGGTTTTTTTCTAATTCAAAACATTCACTTTGCTTAAAAGCAGTAACTTTTTGTTTTTTGTTTTTTTCTTATTCAGTTTAGCCCATAGACATGATACGCTGGATCCATCACTGATTTGGATAATTTAACTTCCCAGTTGATAAGTGCACCTTAAATCTTCATTCATAAATGTCACAGACAGTTAAGACCATGTTAAGACCATGTTAAGACAAGGTTAGGACAGTCTGATTAGTTGAGATGTGATCACATGGATATTTAAGACAGTTGTTTAAGATCAGTAGAGACTGCATCAAGCGGGCAGCTGCTCTGTCTTACTGGATGTGCATTTTGAGCTGATCAGTCACACACTGCACACACTGTCCTCATGCACTTGTATGCGCAAGTCTTCAAAAATGTGTTTGATAGTTTGACAAAATCATCTGACTGGGAATAAAAGCTTAATACTTGGTCTTTACTGGAGGATAAAGACCTCTGGGTCATTATCACAGGCATAAAGGACCTTGCAGTGTCCTTTATTACCCATGGATACAATCCTATTGGCCTTTATCCTGCAGTAAAGACCACTCATCAAACGTTTAATCCTGAATGTAAGTTATATTCATTCAAAGATAAAGAACTTATTATTAATATAATTCTTGTGCTAATTTTCTTAAATAATACAGATTTAAATAATTAATTTCCACTAATATTTACAACAGATCATTGATGGATCCAGATAAATTGGTAAAAATTACCCTTCGCAGCCAAAACATATGTATAAAAATATGTGTATCTATTTATTTAATTAAAGTAATGTTCTTTTTGCTTAAAAGCAACAATTTCAAGTCGCCTACAAATTTATCCCATAGGCATGATAGGCTAGATCCATCATTGATTTGAATCATTTACATTCAGATGGTGATACTAATGCATTAAATCTAGAGTGTAATGGACATTCAAAGGTTAAGAAAAAATTGTAATAATGTGTACTGATTTCATTTCGCGATTATTTTGACAATAATTTTGACAATAATTTTAATAATATTTACACAGATCATTGATGGATCCAGATAGACTGGTACTGAACAAATTTTTAACCAAAAGACAAATGTACAGAAATATGTGTACATATATATCAAAATTTGTAGTAATTTTTACTTTGCTTACTAAAATCAACAAACTTAAGTTTGTCTCCTAATTTAGCCCATAGGCATGATAGCCTGGATCCATCATTGATTTTAATCATTTATATAAATGAGCGACAGAGCATAAAATCCATATTGTGGACATTTAACCCTCCTATACGTTTAACAATCAAAGACACTCAAAATTTGTATGTAACTCCCAACCCATTGACTATGTGCAGTGCACTCAAATAAATGCAAGGACTTGTGGCTATGGTAGGAGGTCAAACCAAAACCACTCACAACTGTATGTGACTGAGTATGCTGCTAACTTATGCAGTACATACACAGCTCTGTGTGACTGACCTCCTACCAGCACTCTTACTAGAGAAAAATACACATGTGTGAACAATTGGCAATGCAACCAAAAATACTCAAGTGACTGTCTGTGGGTGCAGTGCTTACTGGGCCAAATTTCAGCCTAGGCATAGGAAGGTTAAAATTAAAGCTTAATACAAAAATACTACAATCAGGCAGCTTCATGTAACTCTTGTATGGATCCACAGATTGCCATAAAACATGTTCAGAATGCACCACAGAGCATTAATAATACAAACATTTACAGGATCCTATGACTCTGTATGTCATTATTAGTTTGATTCTACCAGTCTGAATCTGAACAATGTCATGTTTGTATCAGGTCAGTTACATGCCTGTTATATTGTGTACTCATGAAATAGTATTTTATGTTGACATACGCTGAGCTTAAAATTAATCAAATAGATAAATTTAGTTAACTAATATTTACACCAATTTAAGAGTCAAGAATCCAGATAGATTGATAAAATTAACCACTCCTCAGCTAAACAAAATTGTAGAGAAGTCTAATTTTCTTTTAAATTTAAAGTAATTTTCACTTTGCTGAACAGCAACAAATTTTAGTTTCTCTCCATAGACATGATCCATCATTGATTTTAATTGAACTTCACATGTAATAATGCTTTTGGAAATTCTAATTTATGTAATAACACTGAGCTTATAATTTAATACAACATTGTTTGTGATAATTCAAATTATTAACCCTTCTACTGTAGCAGCACTTTAGTGGCAATTAGCCATAGAAGTCAGAACCAGTCAACTGCCTCTTTTGACTGCTGACCCAAATATGCACACAGGGGCATTTTTGACTGGTATTTACTGTCATTTTGACCACCCTGAACAATAACCTGACAATGCTTTTACCAGTCAAAAACAGTCGACTCATTTTGACCTGTAAATGTACTTACTACATGTAAGGTTTGACAGTGTTCGACTTGGCAAGTATATCAACATTTGACTGATTTTGACCCTTGCAGTCACATAAAGGGGAGAGCCTAATAATAAACTTAATTTTCTTTTATAAATTTCAATAATTTCCACTAATATTCACACAGATAAGAGATGGATTCAGATAAACATGTAAAGGTAAACATTTCCATCCTCAGATACAATTTGTATTTGAAAAATAACATTGTTTTAATATTAAAAATAATGTTCAATTGAAATGCATTAACCCTAACTCCCTAGGCATTGTATTAAAACAATAAAAATCCTTCAAAATCCTCCAACTGGCTTTGTTGTCTAGGGAGTTAGGGTTAACGACCTTTAGTTTTGGACCATATCATTATGTACAATAAGCTGGATCCATCATTGATGTATAACTGATATTAAGAGAAATTGAATTTGTTATATCATGCACATAATTAGGTATACTTACATATAGACATGTACATATGAAAATGTTGGCTTGAATACATCAAGTTATGAGAAGATGAAAAATGCTTTATTATCATAGCGGATGCACAACACAAAAACATTTTCTTTGTCCTTGTCTTTTAATTGTGAAAACATTCTGTTGTTTTTGAAATTTATATTACATGTATTTGTCTTTACAAATGTAGGCGAATTTTCATTGTACATTCCTTGACTGAGTATACATCGGTAGTGACACTTGCCCATAGCATGTTGTCATAATCCGTTGACCCCCCTTGATAATATAAAGCATTTAGATTACATCGATAGCAATTTTTATACCACCATGCTCCTTTGCGAACTACAGCACAGTTACCATCTGTGTATTGGTCATTGTCCTTGTCCCTTGTGCTAAACATCATTCCATTGTGGTATGTGAGTGCATCATACTTTGTTGTACTGTTAGCGCTGTATGAATCAATCTGGAGTGTGAAGTCATCTCCTGTAATGCGGAAAGATCCATATTCTGCTGATTCTTTGTTAGACTGCCAGTCTTCTAAATCAATTTTCAGCTGCCATGTTCCTTCAAATTCAGTCAGGGTGCGCAAGTTGTCATTTCCAAGCCAAAATTCTACTGACAAGTTGCCAAAGCCAGCTCGGTAGTCATTCCAATTGCGATAGAAGTCAACTCTGCCATCTTGACGTCTCTGAATGATGATCCATCCCCCGTCATCAGTGTCCATATCACAGTAGACTTGCAGGCTTTTGTTGAATCCAGCAGGAAATATTGTATAGATACCACTCACATCATGACCTGCTTCAAGTAGCTTCTGACAACTGCTGTAATGTGGTGCAGAGGAGATGGTTGTGTCGGGCTGTGTAGAGGCTGCTTGGTCAGGCAGAGAGGGGATATGTGTGTCTGGCTGTGTAGAGGATGCTTGGTCAGGCAGAGAGGGGATAGGTGTGTCAGGCTCTGTAGAGGATGCTTGGTCAGGCAGAGAGGGGGTAGTTGTGTCAGGCTGTGTAGAGGATGCTTGGTCAGGCAGAGAGGGGATATGTGTGTCTGGCTGTGTAGAGGATGCTTGGTCAGGCAGAGAGGGGATAGGTGTGTCAGGCTCTGTAGAGGATGCTTGGTCAGGCAGAGAGGGGGGTAGTTGTGTCAGGCTGTGTATAGGATGCTTGGTCAGGCAGAGAGAGGAGAGGTGTGTTTACATCAGCATCAAAGTACACACTCCCATAGTGTGTAATGAAGTTCTCAGGATACTGAGCCCTGGTAGCGTTATTCAGCTCACACAGATGATTGTCTATGTTGTAATTGACTGAGTAGCACTGTGGATCAGCATGGCAATAACTCACACAGTAGACATGAGATCGAGTAACTTTCTGTCGATATGAAACTTGCTGTAATTTTTTATTCTCTGCAGGTAGAAACTCTCTGTTCTTCATCAGATGGTTACATGAGCGTACATCAGAAGCAGTAATTTTATTGACAGTCAAAATTATCAATGTAAGAATTACAGATAACAGAAGGAGTTGTATTTGTGAGGATGCCATCTTGTATACAGTTTGCCAATATTGCTTACATGTGTGTACACTTGTATAAACTCGGACAGAAATGGTCTGTGATGCTGAGGACTCTTGAAATATTGCAGCTGTCACAGGCTGTATGGCATGTGCAGATAGCTGTGATAGTGATGTGGGGAACAGTGATTAGTTACTACTAGTTACCAGTTTGCTTTTGTTGTGGTCTGGATGATAGAGTGACATTAGCCAAATGATGATGGGCTGATGATGCCGTATAATGCCATATTGTATAATTTATATTCTAATTGAAGGTCAGTTCACTTGAGTGGAAGTCATTGAAGCTATAATAGACATGTAAATTGTTCTTTGCATTTGAAACATTAAATATTCATGGAGATAACCTTAGCACACAGAGGTAATATTCCTTCAGTTCAGATAAACACAACCCCAGCAGTCTGCTACTTTACAATAAGTTTACAATAGTGTTGTACATGTACATAGGCCTACATGTGTAATGTGTATATGTATTACACACAAACTTAAGGAAAGGTACAGCATTGGTTATTACCAGATTATCATACTAATGAATTATATAAAAACTTAATTGGTATAACATTAGTACACCTTTCAATCATCCTGAGAAATTATTTTGTGTGAAGTGCTTTCATCTTAGAGTAAACAAGAATTGTTATATTGAATTAACAAAATGTAGCTAGACGACACTTACAAAAGCATAATAAATGTGTCTTACAGATTTTCTCAAAAAATATGAGCACCAATTGTGATGAAACTTTCCAGATAAATTTCTTGAAAACTTATGGGTTGAAATACCAACTTCCCGTTAAATATGTAGAGTGAAATGCAGTTATAACAAGAATCAAGAGGTCCACAGGTTGCTGGTTATAGTGATTTATTGCTGCTAATGAATTTACAGATATATCTCCATGACTTTTTATATTTTATCAGGATGCTCTGAAGACGATCAGAGCATACTGATCAAAATGGTGAGTTGTAACCAACCAGTTCTTTTCAGAACTATTTACTACTCAAAAGAGTACTACATGGTGTCAATGTAAACAGTCTTTACAGCATTTTCTGGAAAGTTTTGCATTCATCGGAACATTTTAAAGCTTTGTTTTCCTTGTTCTATCAAAAATTGTTTCATCAGCAATGTTCTGACAAAAAAGAAAATTGCCTAAAATTGCCCGTAAAAGAGTAAAACCAAAACACAAGCAACACATCTTTTAAGGCAGTATAATATTTTGTTTTACAATACAAAGGAACCATTTTCTATATTAGAATGCATACAAACAATTTTCTTGTTGATGACACAACAAAATAAGCTGAAACTCTTACATAAGGTTTCTATTTGTACTGATGTTTTTTGATTCTTATAAAATAAAGATGCAATTTACAGATATTTACAGTAATATGATCTAATCATGCATTATCTAGACCAGTGTGTGCTTATGAGGTATTATTTTCAGTCTCTGATGATTTCATCAAACCTTCCTACTTTGAATAATACTAATGCAGACTATAAAGGATACCGTTTCCATGCCCTGCTGACAGTCTGCTGTGATCATGAAGATACTGTCCCTTTAAACTGTCTGTGGAACAAAATGCACAGACGGCTCTGGAGGTACTCCAACTCTAATTGCCTCCTACTTTGAATAATTCATTTTATCAATTTTATGACCAAATGCTTTATACTCAGCATTCAATACTCACATTTCCCCCGTTTTCTGTCCTGACACATGTACATTGCGTTCCATGTTGCGAGCGGTGGTGCCTGCGTTTAAGTGTTTGTATGTATACATGCTTTGGGCTTTTTGCTTATGTACTGTCATGGTGTTGACAGTTGGATGTGCTAGTTCATTCTGGCAGTCTTGGTGTGTGAAGCTATTTATACTGGTTTGGTGGATCCGCAGGCAACCAATCGGCATATAGGCATTATTTGCTAAGTGGTTTGATTGGTTCATAAGTTGGAACTTGCAGCCAATGAGAGCGCAATAATTGCAGGGCTTTTCTCAATTAGGAAGGAATTTTTCTGACTTCGCGTCACTTTGTCACAGCTTGTGATTTAAGTCAAAATTTATAACCCACCACCGCCCCTATGGCTCCTCCTTTGTAATATCATTGGGATGGCTGATATTCAGTTTTCAGGGGTTTTCTCAGAGCTGTTGGCAGTTTTTTGCAGAAAATTACAGAAAAATATTTGAAGTATTATAATTTAATTTTGTAGGTCAAATTGTATCAAGTAATTTCTACTTGTAAAGGCCAAGGTTACGTAATTTTTATTACGATAGTGCCTTCCAGGTTTTGGTCGGGCTATCTTAACTGTCCCCCTCGTTTCCAACTTGGGGAATTTCTGATGTGTTAGTAGGACTGGGTTACACTTTATCTTTGTTAATTAACGGTAAAGTTAGATTTAGGGTGCCCGGCAGTTCCTTCGGGGCCATCCTTTCCCTCTCGTTTTCCAACTTGGGGAATAACAATTTGTGTATGCTTTTAACTCTTTTTGGACGGCGAGCCACTTTAGAAGTCCATATGTGCGTCGTAATCGGACGGCGCGCCCTTTTAGAAGCCCAACGTCCACGCGACATAGGCCCGACGTCATCACCTGACAACATCGTTGTGTTTTGACTTGTTTTGACAACAGAATACACAACTAACCAATAAGAATTCAAGATCATGTACCTTCAATGCAAATTAGGTAATAAATATTGACTATTGATGACGTTCATGACTACAAGAACAGACGAAACACTCCAATCCGAGAGCTCAGATTGTGTCAAGTTTTTGTTTACGTTAATTACATATGACCCTATGTGGTTTACCACACACGTTGAATTAAAAATGGCGGCCTCCATGGAACTCACAACAAGATGCGAAACACACGATATTTTCATGGAATTATGAAGTGGGAAGTGCTGATGAAGGTGATTATGCTGACGATGTTGACTTTGAACACCCTGACAGTGATGGAAGTTTTGATTTTTAGGGAAAAAACGACAGTAAAAACTGTTAATCTGAGGTCATATGTACCAAGTACAATAGCGATATAGCGATACGGTATGTTGTATCAATGCTGTAAATTATGATTTTTGTTACATAAACAGTGGGTTTCAAACCATTATGGGTAATATTAGTATGCCCTGACATATTCTAACATAAACAAACCACCTTTGTTTATCATACAATGCATATTTCCAATACCTTGTATTATGTTTTCTGGGATCATTAGAGAATGGACAACTAAATGAAGAAACTTGTAAAACAAATTCCGGGTCCAAATAATTTATTTAAGGAATCTAAACTCACATTTCGTGGAGCTATCGGGCGAGTTCTGGAATTTACAAAATGCTTCACAACAATTGTAGATTTATTGATATTTATAAACATAAGTTTATATTTGGATGGCTGCAATGCATTATGGGTATTCCCAACATGACCCCCATCTCAATATTCACACTCAGTAAGTCATAACCTTTATTTTGATACCTTACTCTCTTCAATTGGCAAAATATTATTAATAATTTCCATACTTGACCTTAATGTTTAGAGTATTACAGTATCAAATTACACTAATTACATTAATTCCGTCCACACATGTAAAATAACTCCGGCTAGAAAGAGTTAAAATACTTCATTGATAGGTGCACTGTGTGCATAGTTGGATGGTTAAGGCAAGGTGTGTTGACAGGTTGTTCACTTGTGGAGGTTGGGTTTTCGACCTGTATCGGGGTCATTATGGACCCCAAGTGTTCATGTGGTGTTGTGTGTGGATACACATGGGCGTGGTAGTCCATTGTGTTTTATGTTGGTAAGGACATGGTTGTCCTTGTGGTGGCCACATGCGATTATGAACGAATGGTTCATAAATTTATGTTGGATGGACGTGGTAGTCCATCTGTTACATGTATGTCCTGTGCGTTTGTCCAAGCCGGTTTGCCCTGTGTCCGGTATCCGGCTCCTTGCCATTTTCAAAATTATTGTCTATTTGGTGTTATTATATTTGATGTTTAATTTGCACGTTTGCATTTAAATAAATTGCAGTGTCAAGCTGTGGCGAGAAGTCAAATAGTTGGTCATTGCCCTTGTTTGTTGTCTGAGTATAATACTAATGCAGACTAAGGATAAGAGAAATTGGCAGTCTTGTAGTGATAGAAGTCATTGCTATCTTGATGCCTTGTAATCTAATTCCATAACACAGTGAGAATGAGGTGGTGTGTGGTTTGCATGGGGTAGGGGTAGGATGGGAGTAATAAGCAATTACAAACACTAGACACAGACAGATAGACAAAAAGTAACAGACAGAATGACAAGTAAATAACATGACTAGTATGAACTGCTTCTTTATTTGCTTTTAAACAGTTGAACAGTTAAAACCTTGTCACAACTTCTTTTGAATGATAAAGGTTAATTCCACTGAATGACAGTATATGGCATGATATTTATAAACATCTGTCATTTTAAGAAATTTTGAAAATGATGAGAATAAGTGAGAATCTTCCCATGTGTTTGGTGTAATAGCTTATACATGTAAGTCTATATTGTGGGTACACTATTATTTGTTTACCATATGATCTAATACAGTATGTTCTGTTGTGAATCATCAGCTGTAGGAATTTCTTAATGGTAGTATTTCTTTTTATGGTTATATGAATACAATTGTAGGCTGTATAAGTATTCTCTGATTTAGCAATTACTAGCATGTTCTTTTTTATGCAATTTTTGACAAATACAATGATCATTGATGGATCCACATCAGACAGGTACTGCCAAAATGGCGTGGTTTTACGTCACCCGAAAGGACAACGGAAGCTTCCACAGCGTGTGGCAACGTCTTCCAATCATGTCACTTTAAGCGCGCGGCTCATTGTCACGTCAACTGAGCATGCATACAAATATTCCCGAGTTTCCTATGGCGTGTTTAGACACTCTCCGATCCGCAGTGCAAAAAAAAAATCCGTGTATACACGGCCTCCGACGCGAACTGGTTAAAGAGGGATACTGTGGGGGAGGTTGTTGGGGAATGTGCCTACCCCTCTCCCCTATATAGTGTAAAAATAAAAATGTATTTTTCCCCTTTTCAGCAAAAACAAATACATCTTAGCATTAAGTATTATTACTTTGGTCAGTTAAACAAGTAATTACCATTGGGCAAGTAAGTATTTGGGACAGTTGTTCATTGTTCTTATCTTTTGTGTAAATATGCTATAATGAACATCTTTAATCTATTTTGACAACTATGGACGAATTTTCATAGTACATTTCTTGACTGAGTAGTAATCATCATTACTGCCCCATAGCATGCCATCCCATTCCAATGATCCCCCTTGATAATACAAAGCATTTAGATTAGATCGATAGCAATCTTTATACCACCATGCTCCTTTACGAAGTGCAGCACAGTTTACATCTGTGTGTTGGTCATTGTCCTTGTCCCATGTAGTAAACATCATACCATTGTGGTATGCGAGTGCATCATACTTTGTTGTACTGTTAGCACTGTATGAGTCAAACTTGAGTGTGAACTCATCTCCTATTATGCGGAAAGATCCATATTCTGCCGATTCTTTGTTAGACTGCCAATCTTCTAAGTCAATTCGCAGCTGCCATGTTCCTTCAAATTCAGTCAGGGTGCGCAAGTTATCATTTCCAAGCCAAAATTCTGCAGACAAGTTGCCAAAGCCAGCTCGGTAGTCGTTCCAGTTGCGATAGAAGTCAACGCTGCCATCTTGACGCCTCTGAATGACGATCCAGCCACCACCCTCAGTGTCCATATCACAGTAGACTTGCAGGCTTTTGTTGAATCCAGCAGGAAATATTGTATAGATACCACTCACATCATGACCTGCCTCAAGTAGCTTCTTACAACTGCTGTAATGAGGTGCAGAGGAGAGCGTTGTGTCAGGCTGTGTAGAGGGTTCTTGGTCAGGCAGAGAGAGGAGAGGTGTGTCAGGCTGTGTAGAGGGTACCTGGTCAGGCAGAGAGAGGAGAGGTGTGTTTACATCAGCATCAAAGTACACACTCCCATAGTGTGTAATGAAGTTGTCAGGATACTGAGCCCTGGTAGCGTTATTCAGCTCACACAGATGATTGTCTATGTTGTAATTGACTGAGTAGCACTGACGATCAGCATGGCAATAACTCACACAGTGGACATGAGATCGAGTAACTTTCTGTCGATATGAAACTTGCTGTAATTCTTTATTCTCTGCAGGTAGAAACTCTCTGTTCTTCATCAGATGGTTACATGAGCGTAGATCAGAGGCAGTAATTTGAGTGAAAGTAAAAAGTAAAACCAGTGCAGGAATTAATCCCTTGAGGCTGATTTTTACAATGCTTTCCTCAAACCTCAGGAGGTACATGTACATGTTTCTTGTTGTCTCCATTCTGTCCAAATTGAATCTGCAAAATGGCATCAGGTTGCAGACTCTTAAAACACGAATCTGTAGAGGCGGGTAACTAATTAAAATCACTTATAGGCCTCTTCACTTTCAAAGCATCTTTTGCAGCTAAAGTCACTGGCATCCATTGTAAAGCGTGCATGGCAGCCAATTAAATCTTCAAAATTAAATCTACTAAATGGCATTACAACGTAGGTTGCAGACTCTTAAAACACGAACTCGTAGAGGCGGGTAACTAATTAAAATCACTAATAGGTCTATTTACTTTCAAAGCATCTTTTGTAGCTATTATTTAAGTCACTGTCATCTATCTTAAAGCGTGCATGGTTGCCAATTAAATCTTCAAAATTAAATCTACTAAATGGCATTACAACGTAGGTTGCAGACTCTTAAAACACAAACTTGTATAGGCAGGTAACTAATTAAAATCACTGGTGTTTACTTATAAAGCATCATAGGTTGCTGTTATTAAAGTCACTGTCATCTATTCTGAAGCATGCATGACAGACAATTAAATCTTCAAGGATCATCACACAAGGCATGGTGTAAATATATATTGTATAAGTGGCATTGGTGTACATAAAGTGCTGTAATAAGAATACCTCAGACAGTACTTTTAGTAACAGCACTAAGATCTCAGAATTCCAGGCTGATTTTTAACCAGTTCGCACCGGGAATAAAAAAGTTTTTCCGAAACCCCGTGACGTGTTTATTTTTACAGCACAAACACGACCAATGGTGCTCACCAGAGCATGACCGGGGAGACCGCGTCTTTCTCCGTATGCTTATGGTTCGTTGCCACGTCGACCGGGAATCTATACAAATATTCCCGAGAATCCTGTGGCGTGTTTAGACGCTCTCCGATCCGCTGTCCAAAAATATTTTGCATGTATACACGGCCTCCGACGTGAACTGGTTAAAATCTTTTCCTCAATTTCAAGAGGATATTTATCTTGCCTTAGATCACTATACTGGCAGGATTGAATCTGTGAAAATAAGAATGGTAACAGATTCTTAAAAAACAACCTGTATTACTGCTTATAAACACTGTATAAATACATGTACAATAGCATACTTTTGCATTGAAACTAAACATTGTCATATTTTTCAGTAAACGGTTTTTTTTTTTTTAAAGTTTTTTATTGAAAAATATTGATTAATTAACACTAAATAAGGGTTTGTCAAAAGTCACAGTAAAAGTCATTGTAACAGTAATAAAAACTTGAATATAAGTGCAGCGCAAATCTGTAACTATGGTTACCGTAATTCCGTTACCGTATATTAAAGTACTAAGCAAATGTCCGAAAGTGAATTTTTATAACACTTATAGGGAGGTATATTTAGAAAAAAACAATGTTGGGATTTTTATTTTTATTTTCTTTGCCCAAAAATTACTTTTGTGCATTATTTGGAATTACATGTGATTTTCTCATGTTTTATTTTTAAAATTTTGGAGAACACAACAAATAATTTAAATTTTTTTAAATACAAAAGTAATCTTTGGTACAATGGCTATCTAGACACACTAACAATTGTTTTCCCACAAGGCCTCCACTAATCACAATGACCAAAAGAATTAAATTTGGCGAAAATTCAAAATTGTTAACGAAAATTCCACATTTTGAGACTAACTACCCAAAAATCCATACTTCTCCCAGAAAACAAAGGTTTTTCGAATTTTAACCACTTGGATTGGATTCCCTATGAAATTCTGGTCTAGAATCAATATGAAATATTCCTCTATTGCTAATGTAAAATTTTGAAAAAAATTTCTCTCCCATGGAGAATTGCCCTAATGCATTCAATCTACAGTGTAATGGATATTCAAAGGTTAAGAAAAGATACTAATAATGTGTACTAATATTATTTCACGCTTATTTTAACAATAATTTATACTTTTCATTATATTTATACAGATCATTGATGGATCCAGATAAATTGGTACAAATTTTAAACTAAAAGACAAATGAACAGAAATATGTACCGGTACATGTAGGCCTACATATATATTAAAATTTATAGTAATTTTCACTTTGTTTCCTAAAATTATCAACCTTAAGTTTGTCTCCTAATTTATCCCATAGGCATGATAGGCTGGATCCATCATTGATTTTAATAATTTAAGTAATTTGGTGATAGAGCATAAAAATCCATTTTGTGGACATTCAAAGCTTAAAAGCACAGCATTATTGCAATCGATCCAGCAATTTTGGCTGTAGTTGGACATCATTTCATAGAAAACTAAATACGCCGATGCATGGGTCTGAGGTGACGCACGCGTAGACCAGAAACCACAGACTTAAGAAAACTAAATACGCCGATGCATGGGTCTGAGGTGACGCATGCGTAGACCAGAAACCACAGACTTAAGAAAACTAAATACGCCGATGCATGGGTCTGAGGTGACGCACGCGTAGACCAGAAACCACAGACTTAAGAAAACTAAATACGCCGATGCATGGGTCTGAGGTGACGCACGCGTAGACCAGAAACCACAGACTTAAGAAAACTAAATATGCCGATGCATGGGTCTGAGGTGACGCATGCGTAGACCAGAAACCACAGACTTAAGAAAACTAAATACGCCGATGCATGGGTCTGAGGTGACGCATGCGTAGACCAGAAACCACAGACTTAAGAAAACTAAATACATTGATGCATGGGTCTGAGGTGATGCACGCAGTGACAAGAAACAACAGACTTTTTTTTTGCCTTAAGGGCATTTCTTTGTTCAAACTTCTGTCAAAGATGATGCACAAACAACTTCATTCCATATTTTGTTTCTTGCCAATTTTATATTAACGGGACAATATCATCACAATGAACAGGACATGGAATTGGATTAACCCAGTGACTGAAAATAATATCCCACATGATAAGGTCATATTACCATTGCTACTGCATAAGTGAGCCAGTAATTTTCAGTCACTGTGTTCATCTTAAACTAGGACACCGATTCCATGCCCTGTTGAAAGTCTGCTCTGATCATGACAATACTGTCCTATTAATGAGTGCATCTATCTATGATAATCACCAAAGTAATTTATAATCATTATTGAATGCCTGTACAGCATGTGAAATTACAATGATCATCAATACTATTTTTCATTCTGTTCATATTGTCCTCTTTTTGTTCATTTGACATCATGCATCCATCACCAAATACATGTACCTCCTTTGGTATCTAGAATGTCTAAGACAAATTAAAGTAGTTTTAACATAATTTATTGAAATGTACATGTATTATGTATTTAAATAACATTACACATTTATTACATGTAGACCTATATGAATACTTTTGATTGCTGAAAATTAAGTTAATCTGAACAAAATCTGTATTAAATCAATAAAGTTGAACAAAAGCTAACAAGCAATATCAATTCAATATTTTTCAGCGTCTCAAAAAAGTAATAACAAGTTCTACATGTTCATTGTACTTCAATATTGAAATTGCGCAGATGGTAAAGCAGTTCAAATTTGTTCTGTATGCATACATGTACTGACATTTATTTCAAATGTCCAGTCTCTGGCACAAACTCTGGCTATGACTCTACTTGTAGCTAGAACTCTGGCTCAAACTGTGGCTAGGACTCTAGCTTGAACTCTGGCTAGGACTCTGGCTTGAACTCTGGCTCGAACTCTGGCTCGAACTCTTGCTGGGACTCTGGCTCGAACTCTTGCTGGAACTCTGGCTCGAACTCTTGCTGGGACTCTGGCTCGAACTCTTGCTGGGACTCTGGCTCGAACTCTTGCTGGGACTCTGGCTCGAACTCTTGCTGGGACTCTGGCTCGAACTCTTGCTGGGACTCTGGCTCGAACTCTTGCTGGGACTCTGGCTCGAACTCTGATGCGTAGAGGGTGGTTGGTCAGGCAGAGAGAGGAGAGGTGTGTTTACATCAGCATCAAAGTACACACTCCCATAGTGTGTAATGAAGTTGTCAGGATACTGAGCCCTGGTAGCGTTATTCAGCTCACACAGATGATTGTCTATGTTGTAATTGACTGAGTAGCACTGAGGATCAGCATGGCAATAACTCACACAGTGGACATGAGATCGGGTAACTGACTGTCGATATGAAACTTGCTCTAAATGTGTATTCTCCGCAGGTAGAAATTCTCTTGTTTTCTTCAGAGAGTTACATGAAAGTACCTCAGCAGCAGATGTTTGACTAACAACCAAAATAATCAATGAAAGAATGAAACCACAGTCAAAGAGGACTAGAGATGATAGCTTTTGTAACAATGCCATCACGGCTGTTCATATTTCTTCAGCTGTCATGAGATGAAAATGCACGTCTAGGATGAAGGAATTCAACTCTACCTGTAAATCCACATCATATATGTACAACCTACTGTATGATAGAACCCATCGAGGTGGGGCCTGGTGATTGGTTGGACCTGACTGCGTAGGCGACTCTATACAATCCAGCACAATAAAAGGACCTTTACAATTAAAAATAAAAATAGACATAATATTAAATTAAGAAAAATTCTTCTCAGAGTACCTGATGCAAATTATTTTGAGGAAATATAAAACTGGTTACAGTCTTCCTGTACTGACAGCACAGATAATTAAATTAAAATCGATCTTCTCTGAGCTATTAAGCACGTAGTTCCATCTGACTTGGATATTGACAATGGATGCTTTGTGTTTTGCAATTTAATTATTTTTTTAACTTGGTTTTCCATGGTGCCATTACATGTAGAACTAATATGATGCAATATACCCTTTGTTGACTGCAAGTACTTACTCTTCAATATATCTTATAGCTTTCCTAACAATAATTAAGTCATATCCTGTCTTAGTGATCCCTTGACTACCACATCCTTAAAATTTGGTTCCATGTTGGATTGTGCTGAAATCCCCATGCAGCCACCTGATCACTCATCCCAAACCCTTACTCAAGATTGTTTTTATATACTTATTTACATGTATTATTAATTTGGGGGGGGGGGGGGTGGCAGGGTGCAGATCTCTAAAGTACAGGCCATAGGACATGGTGTAATCACCAACTTTTGTTAACTGCTCATAAACTGTGTGATTAGATTTTTTATATGTTGTGTTATTGCAGCAAGGTTGTATGTAAAGCAAAGTTGCTACAAAGTGAATGCAACAAGGTCGTATGTTTAACAGATTTTTAGCAAAATGTTGTGTGTTGAATGCAAATCAGGTCGTATCTTCCATGATAGGACCTTGTTGCATGCACACAATCAGTGTTATCTTTTTCATCAGATTTTAATTTATTATTGTCAACGATGATGTTATGGTGAATCCTAGGTTTATTTTAAAATCATTCGTAGCTTAGTGTATATCTTTGCCTTGTCCATACTGACAGGATTCATAAGACACAAACCTGTACAGACACTGATTATAATCATTGTTGTTGACATTGAAGCATGGTAGCTGGTACCGGTACTAATAGAGCTGTCATTGAATTTGAAGCAAGTGTATGGTAACCAATTAAATCTTGAAGGTCTATCAGCCATGGCTCATTGTTGATCCTGATCTTTTGTACGTTACCTCCCATGCAGGTTTTAATAGTGAAGGATTTGCAGTGACTTGCATGTGTAGATTAAATAATACGCTTATTTTTAAGAATACTCTATATGCACAACAGGTATACTGTTAGTCAATTGTGGAATGTAATGGAGGGTTGATTTTAGTTTGAACTGGGTGGGGAAGGGTGAGACAGATGGAAATTACTAACACTGACCATAGAGCAAGGATACACAGATATATAGACAAATGAAATATTACAACCAGAAATTGTTTTATCTTTGTGGTATAATTTTCTGTTTATTGCAATTGTTTAATTTATTTTCTCAGTTTTGTAATACATGTAAGGCCAAGTAAAAAAAAAACCAGTTGATCGTCCCCGCCCGCATCCTTTTTTGAGGCCGCATCCTTTTTTTAAATTATTTGTTATTTTATATACTTGTCCACAAAAAGTAAATTTTTCATGTATTTTTACTTGGGTTTAACAAAATACATCAAACATTGATTAACATGAATATTTTTACTCAACTACTTGTTCGATAGCTATAAAAAAAAAGTTGGCGGTGGCCATTTTGAATTTAAATGCTTGGCGGCCATCTTCGAAAAAAATAAAAAATAAAAAATAAAAAGGCCCTCATCCTCCTCTTTTTGAAAAAACCAGGACAATCAACTGTTTTTTTTTTTACTTGGCCTAAGTTAATATTGTTGCATTGATGTAGTGTTTTTATTCCAAGAAAATAAGCATACTTTTTAGAAGCAGCTTTGCCATCATAACTAGTAGTGTATAATGGCTTTAACAGAGTTCATTAAGTCTAGAAAATAAAAATTGAAATATGTACAGAATTACCACTGACTATACTGTTCATAGGTGTGATGTAATTCCAACATAAAACATGTAAGCTTGTCGATAACACGATAATATTGGCAAATCGTGATAAAAAAAAAATCGCCATTGTGAGTCAAAAATTCCATGCTCTATTCTCTGTGCAGTACTGAATCTGTCAAAATCAGGTAAAACCAGGAGATAGAAGGATTTGAAGTAGTTTGGGTTTTAATGAAAGCAATTTAGATTTGGTGTTGTTTTGAACCAAGGATGTATTATCCAAATACAACCCTGTATATTCTATATTATGTGATATACCAACAAGCTGATATTGCTGATGGCACACAGGTTGTACACGTCATGCTTAATCATTACACAGTGGATATGGGAACTGGTGATTGGTTAATACTGCCATACGGTTTGTTCTATTAAAACTCAATCCAGACAATTGAGACCTCAAAATTGTCTGGATCACATCAATACTGGTAGCCTTGACGTACACGCGGCAGATATTAAATATTCTACTTCCAAAGGTTTGCTCGCTTGACAGGAAATTGGCGTTACAATAGAAATGGTTCATTCAATGACTCTCAAGACTGTTTATGCCAGTTTCCATGGTGATGTAATGCTGGCCTTTCGTATATTGGGCAATAATAATTCTGGTTTCTTATAGACAAAGATTATGTTGATATGAAATTCAAGACTTTGAAGACAAAACCCCTGAAGGACCCCCTGAACCCTCCATGGTTACGTAGCTGGCACACAACCAATCAGAATAAGTCCATCATAAAGATGACACCCAAACAGACAAAGAAACAGACAATAAATATTTAAACAAACCAAATTTCTTCTCTATTTTGCACAAATTATACACTTATTTTTTTTACTGCATGAAAAATTCTGGAGGATGATCCTATGGACTATCTCCCCCTACCACTCGGTCCAAAAAGTGGGGGTATATATGCCTCCATCCCTCTGGGATTCACACCCGTGAATTAATGACATTTTAATTTTTGGTGGAAAAGAACACTGCCTCTTATAGTCAGAAATGCATACATTAGACATCAACATGTAAGGTGTAGTACTGGTAACTCAAAAATAATAAAATGGTCAAATTTTAATATAAAAATTTCTTAATTTAAGGTTAAAAAAGTCTCTGTTTTCTGGTCTCCGCTCGCGTCGCTTCAGATGTGCAAGTATGGTAGGCAATTAAATCTTCAAGGTCTATCAGCCATGGCTCATTGTTGATCTTGATCTTTTGTACGTTACCTCCCATGCAGGTTTTAATAGTGAAGGATTTGCAGTGACGTACATGCAGTGACGTACATGTGTAGATTAAATAATATGCTTATTTTATAGAATACTCTATATGCACAACAGGTGTACTGTTAGTCAATTGTGGAATGTAATGGAGGGTTGATTTTAGTTTGAACTGGGTGGGGAAGGGTGGGATCGAATAGAAATTACTAACACTGACAGACACAGATGTATAGACAAATGTAATGTTACATCCAGAAAGAAACAGTCAGAATAACAAGTAAATTAACATGACTAGTATGAACTGCTTTCTTTATTTCAATTACATCTTTGTAAAGTTCAGTGAATGTGTTGTACCACAACTACATTTGAATGACAAATTTAGTTTTACACATAAGCTCTGGCATGGTATTACAATATGTTATTTTCAGAAATGTTTGTTTAAACAATAATACATTTACCAAAACAAGTTTGAATCTATCCAAGGTTATAAATATAATGTGTACTGTGGTAGTTTAGTAAAACCTTACAAGTTGAAACATGTACATATTTGTTTTGTTTGGGTTCATCATCTGTAAGAGAATGCTTGAATTTCTTTTTATAGTAATATGAATACATTGTATTCTTTGATTTTGCAATTACTAGCATGTTATTTTTTGTGCATTTTCTTAAAACAATTAATACAACATTCATTGATGGATCCAGGTAGATTGGTCAAAAATAACCACCTTCATTCACATAAAATTAATGAGAAATACAATTTAGTTTGTTCAAATTCAAAACAATGTTCACTTTGCTTAAAAGCAGCAACTTTTAGGTTTTTTTCTTCAATTTAGCCCATAGACATGATACACTGGATCCATCATTGATTTGGATAATTTAACTTCCCAGTTGATAAGTGCACTTTAAATCTACATTCATAAATTTATGTCACAGACAGTTAAGATCAGTTTAAAGAAAATGATAAAGAAAAGATACTACATGTAAGTTATAAGAATTATATGTTCACATTAAATACTGAATCTGAACTCAATAATATAATTCTTTTGCTAATGTTTTAAAAGTAATTAAGTTTTAAGTAATTAATTTGATTAATATTTACAACTGATCATTGATGGATCCAGATAAATTGGTAAAATTACCATCCTCAGAAACAAATTGTACTGATTAGTTGAGATGTGATCACATGGATATTTAAGACAGTTATTTAAGATCAGTAGAGACTGCATCAAGCAGGCAGCTGCTCTGTCTTACTGGATGTGCATTTTGAGCTGATCAGTCACACACTTATAGTGTCCTCATGCACTTGTATGCTCAAGTCTTCAAAAATGTGTTTGATAGTTTGACAAAATCATCTGTGACTGGGAATAAAAGCTTGATGCTTGGTCTTTACTGGAGGATAAAGACCTCTGGGGTCATTATCACAGGCATAAAGGACCTTGCAGTGTCCTTTAGTACCCAAGACCACAACCCTATTGGCCTTTATCCTGCAGTAAAGACCACTCTCATACTTTTATTCCTGAATCTAAGTTCAAAGTTAAATAAAACATACTAAGTTAAAAGTATTATACATTCACATTAAACTCTAAATCTGAGCTTATTATTAATATAATGCTAATGTTTAAAAAAACAAAAACAAGTTTAAATAATTAATTTCCACTCAAATTTACAACCGATCATTGATGGATCTAGAGAAATTGGTAAAATTACCATCCTCAGCCACAGGAAATCGTACAGATATACATTTTTTTGCAAAAATTTGAAATAATTTTCACTCGAGTTCTTACCTGAAAGTAACAACATTTTATATTAGAATTTCCCCTCAATTTATCCCATAGGCATGATAGGCTGGATCCATCATTGATTTGAATCATTTACATTCAGATGGTGATACTATAGTTCTTTAAATCTAAAGTGTAAGTAATGGACATTCAAAGTTTTAAAAAAAGATAGAAATAATGTATGTTTATATAGTAACAGCTTTGTGCTTATTTTTTACAAACATTTATATTTAGTAAAACTCATAAATTTTCACTAATATTTACAACCAATCATTGATGGATACAGATAATTGATAAAAATTACTATCCTCAGCCAAAAAATATTTGTACATGCTTAATTTATAATTAAAGTAATGGTTTTTTTTCAATTAAAATCATCAAATTCAAGTCACCCCGTAATTTATCCCATAGGCATTGATAGGCTGGATCCATCATTGATTTGAATCATTTACATTCAGATGGTGATACTAATGCATTAAATCTAGAGTGTAATGGATATTCAAAGGTTAAGAAAAGATAGTAATAATGTGTACTGATCTAGTAACATTGTTTCACACTAGTATTTTGACAATAATTTATACTTTTATATGTCATAAAATTTCATTAATATTTACACAGATCATGGATCCAGATATAGACTGGTAAAAATTATTCTTGTCAGCCATAAGAAAATGTACAGAAATATTTGTACATATTTACTAATTTAAGTAATTTTCATTTTTCCTAAAAGTAACAACTACATGGAAAAGTTTATCCCATAGGCTGGATCCATCATTGATTTTAATCATTTAAATAAATGAGCGACGGAGCATAAAATCCATATTGTGGACATTTAAAGCTTTATACAAAAATACTACAATCAGGCAGGTAACTCATCCATGAATCCACAGATTGCCATAAAACATGTTCAGAATGCACCACAGAGCATTAATAATACAAACATATCCAAGATCCTATGACTCTGTATGTCATTATTAGTTTGATTCTACCAGTCTGAATCTGAACAATGTCATGTTTGTATCAGGTCAGCTACATGCCTGTTATATTGTGTACTCATGAAATAGCATGTACATGTATGCTGAGCTTACAATTAATATTTGAAGTTAATTTCTAATATTTAACCGATCATTGATGTATCCAGATAGACTGGTACAAATAACCTCAGCCAAACAAAAATGTACAGAAATCTAATTTTCTTTTAAAATTTAAAGTAATTTTCACTTTGCTTTAAAAGCAACACACTTAAGTTTTCCCCAATTCATCCCATACACATCATTAAAAAGCTGGATCCATGATTTTAATTTGATTAAACTTATTAGAATAATTCCTGTACTATAATATTGAGCTTATTTTAAAGTATGTAATTTTTTTAATAATTTAAAACATAATTACTATTCTTTTTTTAAAGATCAGTGATGGCTTCAAATATAATTTAAAAGTAAAACATTGCCATCCTCAACCAAAATATGTTTAAGAGAAATACTTTTATTCAAAGAATTTTAAATTCAAATTAATTAATGCATCAACCTCAAATTGAAAGATTGAAAGATTGAAAATGCATTTTAATAAAAATGTTTTTCCCCCCCTTTTCAGCAAAAATAAATACATCTTAGCATAAAGTATTATTACTTTGGTCAGTTAAACAAGT
This sequence comes from Zoroaster sp. YZ-2022, assembly GCA_029582265.1. Classification (NCBI taxonomy): domain Eukaryota; kingdom Metazoa; phylum Echinodermata; class Asteroidea; order Forcipulatida; family Zoroasteridae; genus Zoroaster; species Zoroaster sp. YZ-2022. Next base: position 5,824,939 of record CM055818.1, on the reverse strand, counting down.
AATTACCATTGGCAAGTAAGTATTTGGGACAGTTGTTCATTGTTCTTATCTTTTGTGTTAATATGATATAATGAACATCTTTAATCTATTTTGACAACTGTGGACGAATTTTCATTGTACATTTCTTGACTGAGTAGTAATCAGTATTACTGCCCCATATCATGCCATCCCATTCCAATGATCCCCCTTGATAATACAAAGCATTTAGATTAGATCTATAGCAATTATTATACCACCATGGTCCTTTGTATTTTACAGCACAGTTATCATCTGTGTTTTGGTCATTGTCCTTGTCCCATGTAGTAAACATCATTCCATTGTGGTATGTGAGTGCATCATGCTTTGTTGTACTGTTAGCACTGTAAGAGTCAAACTGGAGTGTGAAGTCATCTCCTGTAATGCGGAAAGATCCATATTCTGCTGATTCTTTGTTAGACTGCCAGTCTTGTAAATCAATTCGCAGGTGCCATGTTCCTTCAAATTCAGTCAGGGTGCGCAAGTTATCATTTCCAAGCCAAAATTCTCCTGACAAGTTGCCAAAGCCATCTCGGTAGTCATTCCAGTTGCGATAGAAGTCAACACTGCCATCTTGACGCCTCTGAATGACGATCCAGCCACCACCATCAGTGTCCATATCACAGTATACTTGCAGGCTTTTGTTGAATCCAGCAGGAAATATTGTATAGATACCACTCACATCATGACCTGCCTCAAGTAGCTTCTTACAACTGCTGTAATGAGGTGCAGAACAGAGGGATGTGTCAGCCTGTGTTGAGGGTTCTTGGTCAGGCAGAGAGGGGATAGGTGTGTCAGGCTGTGTAGAGGATGCTTGGTCAGGCAGAGAGGGGATAGGTGTGTCAGGCTGTGTAGAGGATTCTTGGTCATCAGGCAGAGAGGGGATAGGGGTGTCAGGCTGTGTAGAAGGTTCTTGGTCAGGCAGAGAGAGGAGAGGTGTGTTTACATCAGCATCATAGTACACACTCCCATAGTGTGTAATGAAGTTGTCAGGATACTGAGCCCTGGTAGCGTTATTCAGCTCACACAGATGATTGTCTATGTTGTAATTGACTGAGTAGCACTGAGGATCAGCATGGCAATAACTCACACAGTGGACATGAGATCGGGTAACTTTCTGTCGATATGAAACTTGCTGTAATTCTTTATTCTCTGTAGGTAGAAACTCTCTTTTCATCATCATTAGATGATGGTTACATGAAAGTACCTCATTACATGCAGTGATTTCATTGACATTAATGAGAAAAGTTAGAAGTAATGCTGAAAGAGCTTGAAGGCTGATTGCTGACATCTTTGTTTCAAAGCTGTCATCAGATCCAAAGAATGATGTTTATCTTCCAAATGGTCAAATGATTATGGTAATACTTGCTATCTACACGAAGGTATATGTATATACATGTACTGATTTCCAAGAGGAAATTTGAACAACTTGAGCAATTACTGGTTTATTATATTTCCATTCAATGGATCTTGATGAATTCATCATTTCTATTGTGATTGTCACTAGTTTGTTTTGTACAGAGAAAGACACTAACGAGCCGTTTGGTGGTACCACCATGTCAAACATTTCTGTTACAAGAGTTTGGTTCACTATGGCAATTACTGGTTCATTATATTTCCATTCAATGGATGTTGATGAATTCATCATTGATATTGTGATTGGCACTTGTTTGTTTGGTACAGAGGACATAACAAGCTGTGTGCAAGATATTAGCCAGCAATGCGTCCAGGTGTCTTTTGGATAACCTATTTGATTTGTGGATGCCCTGTAAAAATGTAGGACGCTCTTGAAGATGCCCCGTATAATTTACCAAGTAAATGTATCCTGCACAAATATTACAAAAGTAATTCCTGAAAGTGTAAACAAAAAGAATGCCCCTAAAAAAAATCACAACACTAGACTACAATTATATTATGATATAATGTATGAATTTTACTTTCAGCAATGAATGGTTCAAGTTAGTATTTCTTATTTATAAACTGTCTACATTCATTGTTTACTGACAAAGGGATCTAGTGTCAGATACAAAGCATAGCGCTTGACAAATAACTCGGTAATCCTGCTGTCAATCATTCTGAAATGCCACAAAATCACACTGGGCCAGGTTTACTTGTACTACAACGGGAATTTTATTATGGATTTGCCAGTGCGATGTCAAGAGTACTTTATAGCCTAAAATAACAACTTCACTGTTCAAAATGGGACCTGGTTGTTTGTATGAATTGATATTAAAAAATAAATTAGCGAGCAAAATTTTGTATTTTTGAATAAAAATATTGGCAACATGGTGACGGGGACGACTGCCGGGGTGGTGACGGGGACGACTGCCGGGGTGGAGACGGGGACGACGGTGAACACATGCCGCTGTTCCAGGAGAAGTCCCTGGGAAGGTGTGAAGCCGGATGTAAGTACGTCTTCACCAGCCAGAAAGACCAGGATGACCATCGGAAGAAGGTGCACCAAAGACGATAACATTGATAGAAAATATATGTTATTATATGATTTGTTTAATTTTATAATTGTGATTAATTTTTTGGATTTCAAAACAACCGGTCCTTTTGAGGACCAACAAAGTAATTTTTAACATCATATTTTGTGATTGATTTTCCATGTTTGTTGTATGATGGACATCATCAATGTATAGTCCTTTATCAATTTTAACAAATATCTGAGAATTTACAACTGTATTTTATAATAAATATAAGTTGTCTTTGCTAATGCCAAAAACCGAATGAGTGTGATGTATCTATTTTGCCTACTCATCAAGAATGATCGACAGTTTAATTGTAGCAAAAGTCCGTCTGCACTTTGTCTGCGTCGTTAAAAGATAAAAAAGTATTCGAGAAAGGGGCGTAATTAAGAAGGGTGTCATGTTTCTAAAGAAATTCCGGGCCTGTAATGAAAAATACAATGGATATTGGATCTGGAGTGGAGTCATGCCTTACGTCAAATTTATAAAATAAAAACAAGGGATCACGAGGGTCTCCGGTGTAGAAAAAATATATATTATATTACTTTTGTGGAGGTAAAATAAATATGATCGTAAATGGTAAAAAATAAAATGCCGTTTTTGTTCAAGTTTAGGTCCATTCTGGGTTTAAGCTGTAATTCTTCTTGACATTTTTGTATTAAATATTTTCCTCGGTCGCCATGACAATCATGCATCTGTAAGAGAAACTAAATAAATACATTACATCTAGAAATATAGTTTGTATCTTTTAAAAGGGAATGAACATTGATACACCGCTACGAATTGGCTACAAGTGAGTTCCATACATATTTGCTTTGTGAGCTGCAAACTGTTTAGAATGAAAGAAGGAAATGCGGCGGGCTGGCAACCCGCCGAGATCTTTTGTAATTCTTGCTCAACCTCGGGAATTAAGCAACACTATTGTTCCCATTGTTATACACTTCTGGGCCGTGCGCCGCATAGCTCTGCGCTCAGCCAGCCGGGGCGCTCCGAGTCGCGGCCCTCAAAGTCGCGCCGCGGCGCGCCGACTAAAGTACTTATGACGGCTTCCCTTAATGGAAGCTTCCACAGCGGGTGGCCGGCACTTCCGAGCATGTCACCGTACACGCGTGGCTCAACCGAGCATGCATACAAATATTCCGGAGTTTCCTATGGCGTGTTTAGACGCTCTCCGATCCGCGGTGCAAAAAAAAATTGCGTGTATACACGGCCTCCGACGCGAACTGGTTAATATTTGAAAAGAATGTTGAACCCAAGGTCTGCAACTTGTGCACAATGTCCAAGCATGTGTTTTTAGCAGATGACAAAATGGCCAACATCTCACTGGATGTGCATACATTCATTGCTCAAAATCTTCCAAAATATCATTTCCAATCCTTACTTTACAACACGTTTCTCTCCTTAGTGTATATTCTATCATCTTTTAAAGGAAAATCTGTGATATTTTGTCATGTTTGGACAGCAAAGTGGCAGTTGTATTCTACATTCTTTCCCACATTTGATATTACATTGTTCTTTTGGGTATCTGCTGCAAACATTATATTTCAAATTAATTATATTCTTACTGGCTAAACGTGCATTCCTAATGTCCAATTTGTTATTGTTAATTTTGCAGCAACTGTGTTTCATAGCAAGGAACTGATAATTCAGTAGAGTACTTGACTCACAATCACAAGACCCAAGTTCACATCCTGGTAGAGCGGACCACTCGGCTTTACATCATGGTGAGATTCTTAATTTGTATACCACTCCTTGTGAATGAGGTAAGTATCAGTAATTCATTTATTTTGTGTACGTTTAAATGGCCATATAATAAGACCAGTTAAAATCCAGCTGTAAGGTACATGTATGCATGCATGCATGTGGTGATATGGTACATGTATGCATGCATGTGGTGATATGGTACATGTATGCATGCATGTGGTGATATGGTACATGTATGCATGCATGTGGTGATATGGTACATGTATGCATGCATGTGGTGATATGGTACATGTATGCATGCATGTGGTGATATGGTACATGTATGCATGCATGTGGTGATATGGTACATGTATGCATGCATGCATGTGGTGATATGGTACATGTATGCATGCATGTGGTGATATGGTACATGTATGCATGCATGTGGTGATATGGTACATGTATGCATGCATGTGGTGATATGGTACATGTATGCATGCATGTGGTGATATAGTGCATGTATGTATGCATGCATGTGGTGATATGGTGCATGTATGCATGCATGTGGTGATATGGTGCATGTATGCATGCATGTGGTGATATGGTACATGTATGCATGCATGTGGTGATATGGTACATGTATGCATGCATGTGGTGATATGGTACATGTATGCATGCATGTGGTGATATGGTACATGTATGCATGCATGTATTTTGCTATGTGTTCAATTATCTCCAATTATGCAGGTATAGCAGTTACTGTATCTCAAAAGTCTTGTCATTGGGTCGAATCAGACCTTAGAGCTGCAGACTTTAACATAAGAAATATGGAGCCACTCGGGAGACATTTACCTACTTTTAAATATTTCCTCTGCTGTACAATTTTGAGGAGATAGTGAGAAAAAAATTGAGTGTAAGCATGATAAATTTTTCAAGGAGGGGGGTAGTACAATTTTGCCGACTGAGGAATGATTTACTGACTGAAAATCAATATTGGGAGCAGGGGGTTAACCCCACACACACTCTCCCCTATGACTATGCCCCTGCTTGTATTACATAGCAAATTGCTTCACAAAATGCAAGTTTTGCTATTAAACACTAGCATTATACATACATCAATATTTCTGCCTTAAAATATGGCTATGCAAAAAACCCAAATCAGTAATGGTTGACTGTGCACTGCTCGCTCTCCATCAGAGGCAATTAAGAGTCTTCTTCAAAAGGCCAGTTACATGTGACTGGACAAACAAGACGTGATCGAGCGCAGTTGACATCAAGGTTATTTATAGTTTCCATGACGATGTATTTGTTGACTGTATTTTGAATACAATGCAAGATTCATAAACAGCTACCTGCTTACATGCAGCACAATTTTGATCTGTAAACATCTTAAAATTTAGAGGAAAAGAAGTTATGTACATAGCTATGATTTTTCATCAAAAATACCAGTACTTGCTCTCCTATTTATTTTGTTACTTTCAATTCATGCGTATGCCAAGTGGTGGGTTCCATTTTGTAATTTTAAATTCATCCCATGTATAGATTTGAATACCCGTTTCTGTAACTGTCATCTGTCTTGTAGTGTACAATATAAATATATGGTTCTATTATGATCAGTTCTTATGATTATCTGACGCATCTCAAATATGCTGAGATGATATCGTCATTATAAGCATTCATATAGATTTGGACTATTTGTGTTGCTGATGATCAGGGCGCACATACATAAGTGATATTGTAAATTCATGTGATATTGTAAACAACTGTAAACATCACTGTGTAGTAGGGTTAATTTTCCTTAAAGAAATGCTCCAGAAAGTTAAGACAGTATAATTAGTTGAGACATGATCATTTGAGGGTGCAGTTGCTACAGCCTTCCTTAATTATATCAACTTATAAATGGTCAGAGGCCAAACTCCAAACTATTGCAGTAGGTGCCAGTGGCCTCTCATGTCTAGATCCTATTGTGTATGGTTTTAAGTTGGTTTATTGCAGGGCATACTAATAGTAGGTTGACAAATTCCCATGGATGCCCAGTGGTTTGATATGGATTAGGTCTTTGTGGTCATGATAAATACATGGCTGTATGTAGGGCTGTGCCGGGTATCCGGATACCCGACCGAAACTGTTATTATCTTTAAATTCAAGAGATTACACTCCAATAAAGCCTTTGTAGTATTTTACAGACATTTTCCATACATTTTTCTCCAACTGTTTGTGATACATTGTATCGAATTGTTAAAACTGCAAAGTGGCTGCTTCAAACAACTTATCAAACCAGCAGCACAGGAGGGAATGTTTGCCTATTGTTTGCAGTTACTGGATTAGTGGGGCAAATGGATGCTTTATCATAGTGTGTCATGAGCTTTAAACAGAAGGAATATTTTAATGGTTGCGTTAATAAAAAATGTTGTTGAAATTGGTTTTGTTGTGTAGTTATTGTTAATGTAATTTTGTTAATTTTGTTAATGTGCCTCTGACCATCCCTCAGCATATCACCAACATTTATATTTATTTACCCACCGATACCGAGCTCTCATGTGTATAACAATTACCGACAAGGTGACAATTTATTTTGAAAGAAAGACATAACAAAGTGACAGTAGGATATGGATCCATACTCAGTTGGATTTCATAGGTTTCATTGGTGGCGGTCAAATACCGATCGGTTTCCATCCATCAGTCGCAAGGATCACCAAGAAGTATCTTGGTATATTGGCAACATCAGCGCCCTCTGAGCGGGTGTTTTCCACCACAGGATATATCATCACAGCAAAGCAAAGCTGCTTAATACCTGATAACGTGAAGATACTGGTAGTGGGATCCTGGTTCAGTACCATTATTAACCAGTTCGCGTCGGGAATAAAAAAGTTTTTCTGGGCCCCTGTGCGGGTTTCTTTTCCCCACACAAACACGTTAATGGAAGCTTCCACAGCGAGTGGCCACGTCTACCGAGCATGTCACTGTACACTCGGCTCGTTGCCACGTCAACCGAGCATGCATACAAATATTCCGGAGTTTCCTCTGGCGTGTATGGACGCTCTCCGATCTGTGGTGCAAAAAAAAATTGCGTGTATACACGGCCTCCGACGCGAACTGGTTAAAACAATCTTCTGAGGCCACTCCAAGTTATTGCAGTTGTTGCCAGTGGCCTCAGATGGTTACTCTTCTGTGCACTGTCACACCACTTAACATTGCAGGATAACGTGGTCTCTTAGTGATGGTGCCAGGTGATAACCAGTTGTACCTGGCTATATATGTATATTACTGTATACACACGTCTAAAGACTGTGGTTTGTAATGGCCTTCAGTGTGTGAGTGAGTGATGGTGCCTGGTGATAACCAGTTGTACCTGGCTATGTATATTACTGTATACACACCACTAAAGACTGGTTTGTAATGGCCTTCAGTGTGTGAGTGAGTGATGGTGCCTGGTGATAACCAGTTGTACCTGGCTATGTATATTACTGTATACACACCACTAAAGACTGTGGTTTGTAATGGCCTTCAGTGTGTGAGTGAGTGATGGTGCCTGGTGATAACCAGTTGTACCTGGCTATGTATATTACTGTATACACACCACTAAAGACTGGTTTGTAATATCGCCTTCAGTGTGTGAGTGAGTGATGGTGCCTGGTGATAACCAGTTGTACCTGGCTATATGTATATTACTGTATACACACGTCTAAAGACTGTGGTTTGTAATGGCCTTCATCAGTGTGTGAGTGAGTGATGGTACCTGGTGATAACCAGTTGTACCTGGCTATGTATATTACTGTATACACACCACTAAAGACTGGTTTGTAATGGCCTTCAGTGTCTGTGAGTGCATATAACTGGAGATTATTTACAGTGGCTTTGTGAATTGGGTGGCACTCAGTTGAATTTGGAAAGGACAGTGTGGTTTGTATGTAGTAAAGGTTGGTGTAGAACATATTGGAAATTTAGTGGACGGGTGTAGCCTCCATATGAAGTAGGATTTTAAAAAATTAGATTTTTTTGGTTGAATTTAACCGTTTGTGTCCCTGTCTGCTTGTCTGGAGTAGGTTGTCAGTTTTTGAGTCTGAGACAATGATTAAAGCAACCGTCATCTGTGTCCTGTGGTATGGCGTGGAAGCATGGTTGACCACCCAAGTAGACCTCTGATGTGTGGAAGAACTGCTCCTATTCAATCCTTAGCCTGCTGTTAAGGATCGAAATGAACAACACCCCCATCATCTCTGTCCTGTCGTACGACGTGGAAGCATAGATGACCACTCAAGTAGACCTCTGATGTCTGGAAGGATAGTACCTCTTCAACCCTTAGCCAGGTGATAAGACACAGCACAAGCAACCATCATCTGTGTCCTGTGGTATGGTGTGGAAGCATGGATGACCACCCAAGTAGACCTCTGATGTCTGGAAGGATGGCTTCACTTCAACCCTTAGCCAGGTGACAAGACACAGCACAAGCAACCGTCATCTCTGTCCTGTCGTATGGTGTGGAAGCATGTATGACCACCCAAGTAGACCTCTGATGTCTGGAGGGACAGCTCCTCTTCAACCTTTAGCCAGGTGATGAGACACAGCACACACACCTGCGTCATCAATTCCAGCATTTCAATAAATCTAAATTCATGCATTTTAATAGGTAGGTTAGTGAATGTATTCAAAGAAAGTAAGGATACTTTTAGAAGTCGTTTCTCCAACATTACATCTACTAATAATATAATACACACACTTTTGATTCCATGTGTTTACACAGTTAATTCAAACGGTGTTTTATTTTGTATTATATGTACAATTATTAATCACTTTGTGCAATTTAAGCTAACTTGTGTATAAATACCTTATTTATGGATGTATGAGCCTACGTACAGTAACTTATAAGAAAGTGAACCTTTGAAATAGCAATTTAGAATTTTCTTTTCAACTTATTTGTAAAAGCTTTATCATCTATCTTTAATATAGACCTTGTGCATCTACGTCACAGATCAATGATAATCTTGTGCCATTGCCATTTTGGAAATTAAGTGGATGGGAGTGGCCTCTATGTGAAGTAGTGTTTAAAAAAAAAATAAAGATTGAATGCTTACTATTTGTTGGTATCCCTGTCTGCTTGTCAGGAATGGATTGTCTATTGTTTTCAGTCTGAGGACAGCGCAAGGGTCTACTCAGCTGTCACAATGATTAAATTTGTTTCAATTCTTGTTAAATTCTAAATTTGTCTTTTTGTGTCCCTTAATTATGTCTGTGTGTCATTGTCTGTGTGGAGTGTCGTGGCCGAGCGGTCTAGCTTACCGGACTCAAGTTCTGGTGTTAGCAGCAGAATGTGTTTGAATCCCGGCCGTGACACTTGTGTCCTTGAGCAAGACACTTAACCATAATTGCTTCTCTCCACCCAGGGGTTAAATGGGTACCTGTGAGGGCAGAGTTGGTTGATTAGCCCTATATGCGCTGTAATGGCAGCAATTGAGCTGTATACTCCCCAGGGAGCTGAGATGGTTTCAGGAATGATTTATGAGCCTTATGAGCAGGTGTAATGATATAATGCGCCTTGAGCACCACTTAGTTGGTGGATATGTGCGCTATATAAGTCCACATATTATTATTATGTGTGTCATTGTCTGTGTCTATTGTTTATTTGCATTGTTTGTCCTGTTGTATGGCGTGGAAGCATGGATGACCACCAAGTAGACCTCTGATGATGTCGGGAGGGATGGCTTCGCTTCATCACTTAACCAAGTGATAAGAGACAAAACACACCACCGTCATCTCTGTCGTGTTGTATGGCCCCAGACCTGTGTTGTCTGGTTGGCCAGCTCCCAGTCAGGTGATAAGACATGTCAGTACAAGCAACTGTCATCTCTGTCTTGTACAACGTAGAAGCATGGATGACCACTCAAGTATAGACCTCCGATGTCTGGAGGGATAGCTTCGCTTCATTCCTTAGCCAGGTGAAAAGAGACAACACACACCACTGTGGTCTCTGTCCTGTTGTATGGCCGGGAAGCATGGATGAACGCCCAAGCAGATCTCTGTCAGGATGGAAGCATGGATGACAACCTAAGTAGACCACCAGTGTTGGGATGGATAGTACCTCTTCAACCTTTTAGCCAGGTGATAAGACACATCACATGCCTTCATCATCTGTGTAAGGTTGTATGACCTGGAAGCGTGGATGAACACCCAAGCAGACCTCTGATGTCTGGATGGACTGCTCCCAGCCAGGTGATAAGACCAATGTTGGGATGGATGGCGCCCCTTCAACCCTTAGCCAGGTGATAAGCACAAGCAACCAAGCAATCTCTGTCCTGTTGTATGGCGTGGAAGCATGGATGACGACCTAAGTAGACCTCGGATGTCTGGAGGGACGGCTTCTCTTCATCCCTTATAGAGAACGTCTCAAAAGTCAGAATGGTTAGAATGTTCAAACTGGATCAGTAGAGTATGCCAGTGGGCATACATTGACCGGTCCATTGGACTTAACAGATAGAAACACTCAGAATGACAAGTAATTTAACATGACTATTATGAACTGTTTTCTTTATTCAATTACATTGTTGTAAAGTTTGCAGTGAATGTGTTGTACCACATAAGGTCTTTGATGTTTGAACAAAAATTAATAATACATCATTTATGGTAATGTGAATACATTGTAGTCTTTGATTTTGCAATTACTAGCATGCTCTTTTTTTGTGCAGTTGTTTTATAATTAATACAATACAAAGATCATTGATGGATCCAGATAGACTGGTCAAAAATAACCACCTTCATGTACACAAAATTGATGAGAAATATATTGTATTTTATTTTTCAAATTGAAAACAACGTTCACTTTGCTTAAAAGCAGCAACTTTTAGTTTCTTCTTCATTTTAGCCCATAGACATGATACACTGGATCCATCATTGATTTGGATAATTTAACTTCCCAGTTGAGAAGTGCACTTTAAATCTACATTCATAAATGTCACAGACAGTTAGACCAGGTTAAGACAGTCTGATTAGTTGAGATGTGATCACATGGATATTTAAGACAGTTGTTTAAGATCAGTAGAGACTGCATCAAGCAGGCAGCTGCTCTGTCTTACTGGATGTGCATTTTGAGCTGATCAGTCACACATGCACTTGCTAAGTGTCTTCATTTGATATTTTGACAATATAATTTGTGAATGGGAATAAAAGCTTGATGCTTTGTCTTTACTGAAAAATAAAGACCTCTGTGAGGTTGAGTCCTTTATTGACTGTGGCCACAACCCTATTGGCATTGATCCCGCAGTAAGGACCGCTCGTCAATCAAAGTTAATTCAATCAAAGTTAATATATCAAAGAAAATATACTAAGTTAAAAGTATTATACATTCACATTAAACACTGAATCTGAGCTTATTATGAATAATTAATTTTATTAATATAATTCTATAATAAAATAGTTTTAAATAATTATCGTTGATGGATCCAGATAAATTGGTAAAATTACCATCCTGACCCACAACAAATTGTACAGATATACATTTTATTTCAAAATTTGAAAGAATTTTCATTTAGGCTATTACCTGAAAGTACATGTAAGAACATTATTAGAAGTTCCCTTCAATTTATCCCATAGGCATGACAGGCTGGATCCATCATTAATTTGAATTATTTACATTCAGATGGTGATACTAGTTCTTGAAATCTAAAGTGTAAGTAATGGACATTCAAAGGTTAAGAAAAGATAGTAATAATGTACATTTATATAGTAACAGCTTTGTGCTTATTTTGACAAACATTTATATTTAGTAAAACTCGTACATTTTCACTAATATTTACACTGATCATTGATGGATCCAGATAGAATGGTAAAAATTTCCATTCTCAAAAGAATACAGAAATATGTGTACACATTTTTTTAAATAAAGTAATTTTCATTTTGCTTAAAAGCAACAACCTGATTTTTTTTCCCCCACAAATTTATCCTATAGCCATGATAGGCTGGATCCATCATTGATTTTAATCATTTAAACCAGTTGGTGACAGAGCATAAAGTCCATTTTGTGGACACTTAAATCTTAATACAAAAATACTACAACCAGGCAGGTAACTCATCCATAAATCCACAGATTCCTATAAAACATGTTCAGCTGACTTTATAATTAATACCGGTATTTTAAGTTAAATTCTACTAATATTTACATTGATGGATCCAGATAGGCTGGTACAAATAATCAAACAAAAATGTATTTAATTTAAATTAAATTTAATTTAAATTAATTTTCACTTTGCTTTAAAAGCAACACACTTAAGTTTTCCCCAATTCATCCCATACACATTATTAAAAAGCTGGATCCATGATTAATTTTATTAAACTTCTTAGAATAATTCCTTTACTAATGCTGTGTACTATAATATTGAGCTTATTTTAAAATATGCTATTGTTTGATAATTTAAAACAAATAATTACTCATACAATTTTTTAAAGATCAGTGATGGCTTCAAATATAATTTAAAAGTAAAGCATTGCCATCCTCAACCAAAATATGTTTAAGAGAAATACTTTTTTTTTCACAGAATTTTAAATTCAATTTAATTAATGCATCAACCTCAAATTTTGCCCTAATAAACACTATAAGCTGGATCCATCATTGATTTACATGTATACATTATATAACTGATAATAATTGTAAACATATAACTGACATTGTATTGGTGTCAAATTACTTGTTCATTTTTAAATGTGGGCATCTGATCTCTGGGTATTTTCAAAATACACTGGCTTCTAGTTTGTTTCAAGAAATTAAATAAAAACATTTGATTGAGAATTTCATGATCTGCTCGTGCACTGTAGGCCTTCACAATAAAGAGCAAATTAGTTGTTATGCCATACAAAGCTCATTGAAAGATTGAAAAATGCCTTTTAATCATTTAATGTATTTTTCCCCTTTTCAGCAAAATAAATACATCTTAGCATTAAGTATTATTACTTTGGTCAGTTAAACAAGTAATTACCATTAGCAAGTAAGTATTTGGGACAGTTGTTCATTGTTCTTATCTTTTGTGTAAATATGCTATAATGAACATCTTTAATCTATTTTGACAACTGGACGAATTTTCATAGTACATTTCTTGACTGAGTAGTTATCTTCATTACTGCCCCATATCATGCCATCATTTTCCATTCCCCCTTGATAATACAAACCATTTAGATTAGATAGATAGCAATAACTATACCACCAAGCTCCTTGGCGACTTGCAGCACAGTTACTATCTGGATTTTCGTCATTGTCCTTGTCCCATGTAGTAAACATCATTCCATTGTGGTATGTGAGTGCATCATACTTTGTTGTACTGTTAGCGCTGTAAGAATCAATCTTGAGTGTGAAGTTATCTCCTGTAATGCGGAAAGATCCATATTCTGCTGATTCTTTGTTAGACTGCCAATCTTCTAAATCAATTTTCAGCTGCCATGTTCCTTCAAATTCAGTCAGGGTGCGCAAGTTATCATTTCCAAGCCAAAATTCTCCTGACAAGTTGCCAAAGCCAGCTCGGTAGTCAGTCCAGTTGCGATAGAAGTCAACACTGCCATTTTGACGCCTCTGAATGACGATCCAGCCACCGCCATCAGTGTCCACGTTTGCCTGTTTTACCATCCTTGTTTTTTATTATACTAAGACTGGCGAATTTTCATTGAACATTTTTTCAATGAATTAAATCCATTCCAAACTTTCCAATTCATGCCTGAAGTAGTGTACAATCCCCCTTGGTAATAATTACCGTTAAGATTAGAATAGTAGCATGAATTATACCACCATGCTCCTGAAAAGGTAATGGCGCAATTTTCTGTGCCTTTTGGGTCATTGTCATTGTCGTATGTGGTAAACATCATACCATCATGGTATATCAGCGAGTCACCTGCTGTGCTGTCAGTGTTGTACGAGTCGACATGAAGAATGAAGTTGTCACCTGTAATCTGGAAAAATCCATACTCTGCCCAGGCCATTTGATTATCCCAGTTCAAAAAATCAATGTGCAGCTGCCATGTTCCTTCAGATTCAGTCAGGGTGCGTATGTTATCATTTCCAAGCCAAAATTCTCCAGACAAATTGCCAAAACCAGCTTGGTAGTCATTCCAGTTGCGATAGAAGTCAACACTGCCATCTTGACGACTCTGAATGACGATCCATCCCCCGCCATCAGTGTCCATATCACAATAGACTTGCAGGCTTTTGTTGAATCCAGCAGGAAATATTGTATAGATACCACTCACATCATGACCTGCCTCAAGTAGCTTCTTACAACTGCTGTAATGAGGCATAGATGAGGATGTGTCAGGCAGAGAGGGGATAGATGTGTCAGGCTGTGTAGAGGATGCTGGGTCATCAGGCAGAGAGGGGATACGTGTGTCAGGCTGTGTAGAGGATGATGGGTCATCAGGCAGAGAGGGGATAGGTGTGTCAGGCTGTGTAGAGGATGATGGGTCATCAGGCAGAGAGGGGATAGGTGTGTCAGGCTGTGTAGAGGATGCTTGGTCAGGCAGAGAGGGGATAGGTGTGTCAGGCTGTGTAGAGGGTGCTTGGTCAGGCAGAGAGAGGAGAGGTGTGTTTACATCAGCATCAAAGTACACACTCCCATAGTGTGTAATGAAGTTGTCAGGATACTGAGCCCTGGTAGCGTTATTCAGCTCACACAGATGATTATCTATGTTGTAATTGACTGAGTAGCACTGAGGATCAGCATGGCAGTAACTCACACAGTGGACATGAGATCGAGTAACTTTCTGACGATATGAAACTCACTGTAATTCTTGATTCTCTGCAGGTAGAAACTCTCTATTCTTCATCAGATGGTTACATGAGAGTAGATCAGAGGCAGTAATTTGAGTGAAAGTAAAAAGTAAAACCAGTGCAGAAATTAATCCCTTGAGGCTGATTTTTACAATGCTTTTCTCAAACCTCAAGAGGTACATGTTTCTTGCTGTCTCCATTCTGTCCAAATTGAATCTGCAAAATGGCATCAGGTTGCAGACTCTTAAAACACGAATCTGTAGAGGTGGGTAACTAATTAAAGTCACGGCTGATTACTTACAAAGCATCTATGGTAGCTGTTATTAGTCACTGTTATCAATATTGAAGCAGGTATGGCAGCCAATTAAAATCTTCAAGGACCATCATCTATTTCATAAACAGCTCATTGTTGGTATATTCTTATATATTGACGTCATTCTCAATTTACTCTATCGACTATAAGTATCTCAGGCAACTATACGAGCCAGTTCATGCACAGGATGATGATGCCACATAGCGTAAAAATGACTGACATGTGTTTGTATAATTAGTCTTAGTGGGAGTGGCCTTCTCACATACATCGATTTGATTAATTGTTGACCACTTGATTTTTGTCAGGGATTTTTGTGCGAACCCTAATTCCCTAGGCACTCTGGCTAGGAACCTTCCTGAATCATCCAAAATCCATCAGTGCACTTTTGGAAACATGGCCTTATCTTTAAAATGCACCATGCATTTTCATTTATCTTTCATATTCAGCACTTTTATGGCCTGTACTTCTTGCCAGGTAGTAATCTTGTCCCATTTGAATAGGTGAAAGTACCAGTTTCCAACAGTGCTGATTTTTTTCCCCAAAAAGTGCTCATTGGAGTTTGAAGGATTTGGGGTGGTTAGGGATTTATTAAATAATACCAAAGCTAGCAGGTGAATGACTGATTTGATTTATTTCTCATAATTACAATATACTACACATTGTGAATTGTGTGTATACTTTGTACACTGTTTTGATGTGTGTATATTGTACATTGGGTGTGTACCATGACAAAGAGGGTAGGATCAGTTTATAATGCAAACACCCTTGTAATTATCTTGTTCAGCTCTCACACATTAGGATTGTTTCATTGACCTTCTTGATATCAGTAGTAGCTTGTGTCCTTTCTGTTGTCATAGATGGTTACATGAAAGTATGCAATTGCATGTATAACAGAAAGTAACGTACTTGAGTAAAATACATTTACATACATGTATGCATATTGAAAGGAAAACCAGTGCTGGGATGAATATTAGGATTAATTACTATTACAATCTTTTCTTCAAAGCTGTTTGTATCTTGCTTACATGTATGTACACTCACGGAATTTAAAAACGCATTAACTTATATTTCTCAATAAATATATATAACTTATATGCAGTGATAAATTGAAGCCATAATTGTACATAGCACTTTTATTGTGTCAGTATGATGTGAAAATTTGAGCTCATAAATTGTTAACCTATGTTCTTATTTCTTACTGCAATAATCTGCTGTTGAAAAATATGTGAAATATTGGGATTATGCGTTTTTAAATTCCGTGAGTATATATTGAAAGGAAAACCAGTGCTGGGATGAATATTAGGATTAATTACTATTAGGATCATGATGAACTTCAGAATACGGCTGAAGAAGACCAGCAAGCCATAGAACACCAGACTCAAGTTCAACCTGGATAAATTTAATTACCCCTTGGTTGCTGAATCATTCCAAGCAACAATTGGTGGGAAGTTTACACCACTGCTTACGCTGGAAGAAGATGCAGAAGCAATGACCACTAAAGTCAATGCATTGATGATACAAATGGCAAGTGATATATTGGGGAAGTATCACCGAAAGTCCCCAACCTTGGGTCACAGATGACATCCTTGAAATGTGCGACACTATAAGAGACCTGAAGAATGTCAGAAACACCATAGGAGCATAGAAGTACAGAGAGGTCGGTAAGAAAATCAGGAGGGCCAAAGAAGACTGGATAGAGAAACAGTGCTAAGGAATAGAAGAATGCCTTAACAACAACAGCACCAAAAAGGCTTTCCAAATTGTGAAAGATCTGACAAAGCAAAAATGGTACAAAGTCAGCACCATTTAGGACAAACAAGGAAACTGCCTCACGGAAGAAAAATACATAGACAGGTGGACAGAGTACTGTTCAGAACTGTACTACTTCCCAACCACAGGTGACCCCAGTGTCCTTGCCTGCCAAGAATTGTCAAATGAGGACAACTTTCCAAACAGACATGAAGAGGTCGCATCAACCATAAGATCGCTGAAGAATGGAAAAGCTGCAGGAACAGACAACATTCCAGCCGAACTCTTAAAGCATGGAGTAGAAGCAGTGATTGACATCCTCACTGCAACAAGATCTGGCAGACTGGAGATTGGAGATTGGACAACAACACGGACTCACTCACTGATAATCGCTCTTCCAAAGAAAGGCAACCTACAACAATGTCAGAACTATCAAACCATCAAGCAAAGTGATGCTAAAAGTACTTCTGAACAGACTGAAACCACAGGCAGAAGAGATCATCGCAGAAGAGCAGGCTGGTTTCCATAGTGGATGAAGCACCACAGAACAAATGTTCAATCTTTGTGAAAACTGTCTTCAACATCAACAAGACATCTACCATGTCTTCATTGACTTTAAGAAGGCTTTTGACAGGGTTGTGGCATGAGGCTTTCTGGGCTACAATGAAGAAATACAACATGGGCCAAAAGCTTGTCTATACCATTGAACATCTATATGCAAAGACCAGCAGCACAGTACTTGTACAAGGCACAGTGGGGGAATGGTTCCACACATCAGTCGCAGTTCACCAAGGCTGTCTCCTGTCACCCACACTGTTCAACATATTCTTTGAATGCCCTGGTAGATCATATTGGCACTGTCAACATTGGAGGATGTTCCATCACAAACCTTCGGTTCACTGATGACATCAACGGGCTGGCTAGACCTAGTGAACCACCTGGATGAAACATAGAATGCAAATGGAATGCAAATCAGTGCAGAAAAATTAAGCTGGTGACCAATAGCAAGAACACAATCATGGCAAATATAACTGTCAATGGACAAGAACTGGAGAGTAAACTATATCATATACCTTGGGGACATCATCAGTGACTAGGGTTCAAAGACTGAAATTCTCGCGAGGGCTGCACAAACAGCAGCAGCACTGGCAAAACCATCACACTAAAGACCAAACTGAAACTCCTACACGCACTGGTCATCTCAATCTTCCTGTGTGCATGCGAGTCATGCTCCTACAAGCACTGGTCATCTCAATCTTGCTGTATGCATGCGAGTCATGCTCCTACAAGCACTGGTCATCTCAATCTTGCTGTATGCATGCGAGTCATGCTCCTACACGCACTGGTCATCTCAATCTTCCTGTATGCATTCGAGTCATGCTCCTACAAGCACTGGTCATCTCAATCTTTCTGTATGCATGCGAGTCATGCTCCTACAAGCACTGGTCATCTCAATCTTGCTGTATGCATGCGAGTCATGCTCCTACACGCACTGGTCATCTCAATCTTCCTGTATGCATGCGAGTCATGCTCCTACACGCACTGGTCATCTCAATCTTCCTGTATGCATGCGAGCCATGCTCCTACACGCACTGGTCATCTCAATCTTCCTGTATGCATGCGAGTCATGCTCCTACACGCACTGGTCATCTCAATCTTCCTGTATGCATGCGAGCCATGCTCCTACACGCACTGGTCATCTCAATCTTCCTGTATGCATGCGAGTCATGCTCCTACACGCACTGGTCATCTCAATCTTCCTGTATGCATGCGAGTCATGCTCCTACATGCACTGGTCACCTCATCTTCCTTTATGCGTGCGAGTCATGCTCCTACATGCACTGGTCATCTCAATCTTCCTGTATGCATGCGAGTCATGCTCCTACAAGCACTGGTCATCTCAATCTTCCTGTATGCATGCGAGTCATGCTCCTACAAGCACTGGTCATCTCAATCTTCCTGTATGCATGCGAGTCATGCTCCTACAAGCACTGGTCATCTCAATCTTCCTGTATGCATGCGAGTCATGCTCTTACACGCACTGGTCATCTCAATCTTCCTGTATGCATGCGAGTCATGCTCCTACAAGCACTGGTCATCTCAATCTTCCTGTATGCATCCGAGTCATGCTCCTACAAGCACTGGTCATCTCAATCTTCCTGTATGCATGCGAGTCGTGCTCCTACACGCACTGGTCATCTCAATCTTCCTGTATGCATGCGAGTCGTGCTCCTACACGCACTGGTCATCTCAATCTTCCTGTATGCATGCGAGTCATGCTCCTACAAGCACTGGTCATCTCAATCTTCCTGTATGCATCCGAGTCATGCTCCTACAAGCACTGGTCATCTCAATCTTCCTGTATGCATGCGAGTCGTGCTCCTACACGCACTGGTCATCTCAATCTTCCTGTATGCATGCCAGTCATGCTCCTACAAGCACCGGTCATCTCAATCTTCCTGTATGCATGCGAGTCGTGCTCCTACACGCACTGGTCATCTCAATCTTCCTGTATGCATGCGAGTCATGCTCCTACACGCACTGGTCATCTCAATCTTCCTGTATGCATGCGAGTCATGCTCTTACACGCACTGGTCATCTCAATCTTCCTGTATGCATGCGAGTCATACTCCTACAAGCACTGGTCATCTCAATCTTCCTGTATGCATGCGAGTCATGCTCCTACAAGCACTGGTCATCTCAATCTTCCTGTATGCATCCGAGTCATGCTCCTACAAGCACTGGTCATCTCAATATTCCTGTATGCATGCGAGTCATGCTCCTACACGCACTGGTCATCTCAATCTTCCTGTATGCATGCGAGTCATGCTCCTACAAGCACTGGTCATCTCAATCTTCCTGTATGCATGCGAGTCATGCTCCTACACGCACTGGTCATCTCAATCTTCCTGTATGCATTCGAGTCATGCTCCTAAAAGCACTGGTCATCTCAATCTTCCTGTATGCATGCGAGTCATGCTCCTACACGCACTGGTCATCTCAATCTTCCTGTATGCATGCGACTCGTGCTCCTACATGCACTGGTCATCTCAATCTTCCTGTATGCATCCGAGTCATGGACTTTGAAAGCAAAACTTCAAAAGAAGATCCAGGTAGTCAAAATGAGATGTTTCTGAAGAATTCTTGGCATCTCGTACATTGACCACATCACCAATGAAGAAATTCACAGAATCATTACTCAACATATTGGCCACTATGAAGATCTCTTGACCACAGTAAAGAAGGGGAAACTGAGATGGTGTCGTGGCCGAGCAGTCTAGCTTACCAGGCTCAAGTTCTGGTGTTAGCAGCAGAATGTGGGTTCGAATCCCGGCCGTGACACTTGTGTCCTTGAGCAAGACACTTAACCATAATTGCTTCTCTCCACCCAGGGGTTAAATGGGTACCTGTGAGGGCAGAATTGGTTGATTAGCCCTGTATGCGCTGTAATGGCAGCAATTGAGCTGTATACTCCCCAGGGAGCTGAGATGATTTCAGGAATGATTTATGAGCCTTATGAGCAGGGGTAATGATATAATGCGCCTTGAGCACCACTTAGTTGGTGGATACGTGCGCTATATAACTCCACACATTATTATTATTATTATTATTATTATTATAAACACTTTACATTATTACCCCTGATCATTGGATTATATCAATCCTTAAACTTTCTCAGCTCTCTGGGCAGTATACAGCACTGATCATTGGATTATATCAATCCTTAAACTTTCTCAGCTCCCTGGGCAGTATACAGTACTGACCATTGGATTATATCAATCCTTAAACTTTCTCAGCTCCCTGGGCAGTATACAGTACTGACCATTGGATTATATCAATCCTTAAACTTTCTCAGCTCTCTGGGCAGTATACAGCACTGATCATTGGATTATATCAATCCTTAAACTTTCTCAGCTCCTGGGCAGTATACAGTACTGACCATTGGATTATATCAATCCTTAAACTTTCTCAGCTCCCTGGGCAGTATACAGTACTGACCATTGGATTATATCAATCCTTAAACTTTCTCAGCTCTCTGGGCAGTATACAGCACTGATCATTGGATTATATCAATCCTTAAACTTTCTCAGCTCCCTGGGCAGTATACAGTACTGACCATTGGATTATATCAATCCTTAAACTTTCTCAGCTCCCTGGGCAGTATACAGCACTGACCATTGGATTATATCAATCCTTAAACTTTCTCAGCTCCCTGGGCAGTATACAGCACTGATCATTGGATTATATCAATCCTTAAACTTTCTCAGCTCTCTGGGCAGTATACAGCACCGATCATTGGATTATATCAATCCTTAAACTTTCTCAGCTCCCTGGGCAGTATACAGCACTGACCATTGGATTATATCAATCCTTAAACTTTCTCAGCTCCCTGGGCAGTATACAGCACTGATCATTGGATTATATCAATCCTTAAACTTTCTCAGCTCCCTGGGCAGTATACAGTACTGACCATTGGATTATATCAATCCTTAAACTTTCTCAGCTCTCTGGGCAGTATACAGCACTGATCATTGGATTATATCAATCCTTAAACTTTCTCAGCTCCCTGGGCAGTATACAGTACTGACCATTGGATTATATCAATCCTTAAACTTTCTCAGCTCCCTGGGCAGTATACAGCACTGACCATTGGATTATATCAATCCTTAAACTTTCTCAGCTCTCTGGGCAGTATACAGCACTGATCATTGGATTATATCAATCCTTAAACTTTCTCAGCTCCCTGGGCAGTATACAGCACTGACCATTGGATTATATCAATCCTTAAACTTTCTCAGCTCCCTGGGCAGTATACAGCACTGATCATTGGATTATATCAATCCTTAAACTTTCTCAGCTCCCTGGGCAGTATACAGCACTGATCATTGGATTATATCAATCCTTAAACTTTCTCAGCTCCCTGGGCAGTATACAGCACTGACCATTGGATTATATCAATCCTTAAACTTTCTCAGCTCCCTGGGCAGTATACAGCACTGATCATTGGATTATATCAATCCTTAAACTTTCTCAGCTCCCTGGGCAGTATACAGCACTGATCATTGGATTATATCAATCCTTAAACTTTCTCAGCTCCCTGGGCAGTATACAGCACTGATCATTGGATTATATCAATCCTTAAACTTTCTCAGCTCTCTGGGCAGTATACAGCACTGACCATTGGATTATATCAATCCTTAAACTTTCTCAGCTCCCTGGGCAGTATACAGCACTGACCATTGGATTATATCAATCCTTAAACTTTCTCAGCTCCCTGGGCAGTATACAGCACTGATCATTGGATTATATCAATCCTTAAACTTTCTCAGCTACCGGGGCAGTATACAGCACTGACCATTGGATTATATCAATCCTTAAACTTTCTCAGCTCCCTGGGCAGTATACAGCACTGATCATTGGATTATATCAATCCTTAAACTTTCTCAGCTCCCTGGGCAGTATACAGCACTGACCATTGGATTATATCAATCCTTAAACTTTCTCAGCTCCCTGGGCAGTATACAGCACTGATCATTGGATTATATCAATCCTTAAACTTTCTCAGCTCTCTGGGCAGTATACAGCACTGACCATTGGATTATATCAATCCTTAAACTTTCTCAGCTCCCTGGGCAGTATACAGCACTGACCATTGGATTATATCAATCCTTAAACTTTCTCAGCTCCCTGGGCAGTATACAGCACTGATCATTGGATTATATCAATCCTTAAACTTTCTCAGCTCCCTGGGCAGTATACAGCACTGACCATTGGATTATATCAATCCTTAAACTTTCTCAGCTCTTTGGGCAGTATACAGCACTGATCATTGGATTATATCAATCCTTAAACTTTCTCAGCTCCCTGGGCAGTATACAGCACTGACCATTGGATTATATCAATCCTTAAACTTTCTCAGCTCCCTGGGCAGTATACAGTACTGACCATTGGATTATATCAATCCTTAAACTTTCTCAGCTCTCTGGGCAGTATACAGCACTGATCATTGGATTATATCAATCCTTAAACTTTCTCAGCTCCCTGGGCAGTATACAGCACTGATCATTGGATTATATCAATCCTTAAACTTTCTCAGCTCCCTGGGCAGTATACAGCACTGATCATTGGATTATATCAATCCTTAAACTTTCTCAGCTCCCTGGGCAGTATACAGCACTGATCATTGGATTATATCAATCCTTAAACTTTCTCAGCTCCCTGGGCAGTATACAGTACTGACCATTGGATTATATCAATCCTTAACCCTTTGAATCCGAGCGGCCGGTCCGAAAACCCCAGCGGCCGGTATACCGGCCGCTGATCACGTGCGTTTACTGGGGATCAGTGTGGGGTAGCTACACAGCCATGGGGGGTCAGGGTTCAAAGGGTTAAACTTTCTCAGCTCCCTGGGCAGTATACAGCACATGAGCTACCATAGCACTTCGGAAGCTTCTTCAAACACAATGTCAACCTCTACCCAACACGGGTAGCCTATTATAATCCTGGGTAAAGAGAAGCCATTGTGTATAGTATTAAGTGTCTTACTCATAGACACAAGTGCTATGGTCACAAGAGCCAGGATTGGAACCCACATTCTCACTACTTATCAGGCATCAGAACAACCATCATGTTGAAAGAGAAAAGATAGGAATCGTTATGTCATTTTGTTTGTATCTCACCCGAGACACTTTTACTTTATAATAAAGTTGTTTTCACATGTTGATAAGTCTGATATTTGACTGCAGTTCATTGATCTACAGATCCTTAAACTATCATAGTGGTATTGGTTATATCTTTCATGACTTGTCTTATGTATTATACTCTTCAGGAGCTGCAAATTGATTCAAAATCATGCAAATCACCATAGCCTATCACAATATTTGCTGTTCAATAAAAGAATTTATTTAAATCACTTATTACAGGTTGCAGTATATTGGAGCTAGTTGAAAATGGAGCTTAGAAGACGTGTTTCACTCAGGAGATAACAGAGTATGCTAGCAATGTCCAGAAGATAGACACTACAAATGATGCTAATAAGATGGTGAGATAACATGAATAATTGTGTTGACTACTTATTTGAACAAAAGAGATACTAGTAGGTGGTGAGTGCATTTAAAGGGACAGTATCAGAGCAGACTTTCAACAGGGCATGGAATCAGTGTCCATTAAGATGAACACAGTGACTGAAAATTACTGGCTCATATATGCAGCAACAACGGTAATAATTTATGACCTTTAATATCATGTGGGTATTATTTTCAGTTACAACTACAATCTACAACTAGCACTCTAATTCCATGCCCTGTTGATCCTACAACTAGCACTCTAATTCCATGCCCTGTTGAATCTACAACCAGCACTCTAATTCCATGCCCTGTTGAATCTACAACTAGCACTCTAATTCCATGCCCTGTTGAATCTACAACGAGCACTCTAATTCCATGCCCTGTTGATCCTATAACTAGCACTCGAATTCCATGCCCTGTTGAATCTACAACTAGCACTCTAATTCCATGCCCTGTTGATCCTACAACTAGCACTCTAATTCCATGCCCTGTTGAATCTACAACTAGCACTCTAATTCCATGCCCTGTTGAATCTACAACCAGCACTCTAATTCCATGCCCTGTTGATCCTACAACTAGCACTCTAATTCCATGCCCTGTTGAATCTACAACCAGCACTCTAATTCCATGCCCTGTTGAATCTACAACTAGCACTCTAATTCCATGCCCTGTTGAATCTACAACCAGCACTCTAATTCCATGCCCTGTTGAATCTACAACATGCACTCTAATTCCATGCCCTGTTGATCCTACAACTAGCACTCTAATTCCATGCCCTGTTGAATCTACAACTAGCATTCTAATTCCATGCCCTGTTGATCCTACAACTAGCATTCTAATTCCATGCCCTGTTGAATCTACAACTAGCACTCTAATTCCATGCCCTGTTGAATCTACAACTAGCACTCTAATTCCATGCCCTGTTGATCCTACAACTAGCACTCTAATTCCATGCCCTGTTGAATCTACAACTAGCACTCTAATTCCATGCCCTGTTGAATCTACAACTAGCACTCTGATTCCATGCCCTGTTGAATCTACAACTAACACTCTAATTCCATGCCCTGTTGAATCTACAACTAGCACTCTGATTCCATGCCCTGTTGAATCTACAACTAGCACTCTAATTCTATGCCCTGTTGAATCTACAACTAGCACTCTAATTCTATGCCCTGTTGAATCTACAACTAGCACTCTAATTCTATGCCCTGTTGAATCTACAACTAGCATTCTGATTCCATGCCCTGTTGAATCTACAACTAACACTCTAATTCCATGCCCTGTTGAATCTACAACCAGCACTCTAATTCCATGCCCTGTTGAATCTACAACCAGCACTCTAATTCCATGCCCTGTTGATCCTACAACTAGCACTCTAATTCCATGCCCTGTTGAATCTACAACTAGCACTCTAATTCCATGCCCTGTTGAATCTACAACTAGCACTCTAATTCCATGCCCTGTTGAATCTACAACTAGCACTCTAATTCCATGCCCTGTTGAATCTACAACCAGCACTCTAATTCCATGCCCTGTTGATCCTACAACTAGCACTCTAATTCCATGCCCTGTTGAATCTACAACCAGCACTCTAATTCCATGCCCTGTTGAATCTACAACTAGCACTCTAATTCCATGCCCTGTTGATCCTACAACTAGCACTCTAATTCCATGCCCTGTTGAATCTACAACTAGCACTCTAATTCCATGCCCTGTTGAATCTACAACTAGCACTCTAATTCCATGCCCTGTTGAATCTACAACTCTAATTCCATGCCCTGTTGAATCTACAACTAGCACTCTAATTCCATGCCCTGTTGAATCTACAACTAGCACTCTAATTCTATGCCCTGTTGAATCTACAACTAGCACTCTAATTCCATGCCCTGTTGAATCTACAACTAGCACTCTAATTCCATGCCCTGTTGAATCTACAACTAGCACTCTAATTCCATGCCCTGTTGAATCTACAACTAGCACTCTAATTCCATGCCCTGTTGAATCTACAACTAGCATTCTAATTCCATGCCCTGTTGAATCTACAACTAACACTCTAATTCCATGCCCTGTTGAATCTACAACTAGCACTCTAATTCTATGCCCTGTTGAATCTACAACTAGCACTCTAATTCCATGCCCTGTTGAATCTACAACTAGCACTCTAATTCCATGCCCTGTTGAATCTACAACTAGCACTCTAATTCCATGCCCTGTTGAATCTACAACTAGCACTCTAATTCCATGCCCTGTTGAATCTACAACTAGCATTCTAATTCCATGCCCTGTTGATCCTACAACTAGCACTCTAATTCCATGCCCTGTTGAATCTACAACTAGCATTCTAATTCCATGCCCTGTTGATCCTACAACTAGCACTCTAATTCCATGCCCTGTTGATTCTACAACCAGCACTCTTATTCCATGCCCTGTTGATTCTACAACTAGCACTCTAATTCCATGCCCTGTTAAATCTACAACTAGCACTCTAATTCTATGCCCTGTTGAATCTACAACTAGCACTCTAATTCCATGCCCTGTTGATTCTACAACTAGCACTCTTATTCCATGCCCTGTTGATTCTACAACTAGCACTCTAATTCCATGCCCTGTTAAATCTACAACTAGCACTCTAATTCCATGCCCTGTAGAATCTACAACTAGCACTCTAATTCCATGCCCTGTAGAATCTACAACTAGCACTCTAATTCCATGCCCTGTTGAATCTACAACTAGCATTCTGATTCCATGCCCTGTTGATCCTGATGATATTGTCCCTTTAATATCATGTTATCACTGAAGTCATTTTTACTCAATGAATGAGTATTTTGACAGTCACTTTTGCTTTTTCCTAATTGTCTACAAAATTTTGAAAACACTTTCAAGACGAGGTATTTCTTGAAGATATTCAACATTTATATTTATCACATTACTTTTTTTACAATTATAGAGAAAAACCAGCTTTATACAATAAACAAAGTTGTTTCCCAACAATTCTGAAATTCCATGCCCTGTTGATTGTGACGATATTGTCCCTCTTAAATAAAAACATTTTTAAAACAAAAAAATACTACTGTGGGTATGGATTTGATTTTTTCCCCGTTTTTTCCCAAACAAATTACAGAATATAGGAATGTGGATAATGATGATTTGCTATGCAGGAGGGTAACTGATAATGTTAAATTAATGATGACCTCATTACAATAAATGATTGCCCAAAAGCTAACTTGATATGAAGTGGAATCATCCTGACAAATTATTCTGTCTGAAGCGCTCTCATTTCAGAGGAAACACTAGGCCTGTGATTAATCAGAATTTTTTCCTGATTTCAGGATTTTTTTTACAAATCTCACTTTGCCTCAAAATTTTCTTGAAAGAGAAGAAGTAGCCACCAAAGAAAGAAAGAAGTCGCCCGTATTGTGTCCAAACCTCTAGTTTCTTGTTTGTGGGAATGTGGAGAGTCTGTAAATCCTCTAAAATTAAACATCCAGGAGGTTCAGGGGGCTTTGCCCTCTAGACCAAAGGGAGACCCAGGCCTGCTACCCATTTTTCAGGATTTTTTTTTTACATTTGTCAAATCACTCCCCTGAAACACACAAAAGTGTACATTACAAAACGTTGCCAACGGCAACCTTTGCTCCATGGGTTTACTGTAAAAACTGTAAATGCTTTTTTGTCATTTTTTTCATGATTTAGACTCTGCATTGAACTGACACGTTAAAGGGGCAGTATCATCACGAGCAGACCAGACGTTCAACAGGGCATGGAATCAGTGTTCTACTTTAAGATGAACGCAGTGACTGAAAATTACTGGTGCATGTATGCAGCAGCAATGGTAATATGACCTTATTATTTAGGGTACTATTTTCAGGCAAAGACTTAATCCAAATCTAGAACTGTGATTTCGTACCCTGTTGATCATGACAATATTGTCCCTTTAACAGAATAAAAGAAAATATAAGTGTAAGGGATGTGTAGCGCTTCAAAATAATAAAAAGTCTACTTTATTCTCTAATCACTTACCTATACTTGCATGTTCTAGTGCTTCAAATAATAAAACTACTTTATTCTCTAATCACTTACCTATACTTGCATGTTCTAGTGCTTCAAATAATAAAACTACTTTATTCTTTAATCACTTACCTATACTTGCATGTTCTAGTGCTTCAAATAATAAAACTACTTTATTTTTTAATCACTTACCTATACTTGCATATTCCAATCGTATCCCTTTGCTAAAGTCTTTTCACTTATACTTTATGTATGTACTTTCCACTGTCATAAAACAGCAGCAGGGTCAAACTAATTAAGCCATTCATTTGCATATTAAAAGAAGTGTTTCCACATGTAGTTCATAAATTTTGTGGCTATTAAAGTAGGGAAATCAAACATTTGTTTAATTACTTATTTTATTCATATTAAATAATAGAACATTTTTGTTGAAGATTTAATTGGCAAGGAAGTTTTAATTAATTATTAGAAAAATAATCAAGCTGACACGAACTACATATTGTTTACTGCTCCTTTGGATCTGCCTAGTAACAGCGGGCTTAAGGTCACTGCCTGCCCTGACTTTACAGGCCATTACTCCAATAAACTTGAGATCAACCTGAAATCCAGAGAACCTGCGTGCCCTAGCCCCTTTTTCCTTGATGTCGATGTGCAGTGCCCCCTTCCCCCTTCCCCCGTCCCTCTCACATAAGTATACCCATCAAAAAAGTTTTGCAAATATTACTACCTTCCCTTTAAATGTAATATTTGTCCATCTCATTTAATCATTACCAGCAACCTACTAATGTGACACATGGATAACTGTTGTGTGTGGAGTAATCATGTTCACAAAAAAGGAGAACTTTGTGGAAACCAGAGGTGGAAATCAATACAGTGGCGTGCTTATGAATTACTAGAATGACTGTTGGTCAAGTTTGACGAGGACAAGATCTGATGGAATGGGATTTCACAAGGAGAGATGGGATCAGGCAAGACAAGATCGCGCAATGATCATGGAGACAGGATCATGCAATGAAATGATCACACAGAGAAGATTACGTGGACAGGATCAAGCAAGCCAAGATCGCGCAAGATCATACAGACGGGATCGTGCAATGATATGATCATACAGAGAAGATTACATGTACAGGATCAAGCAAGACAAGATCGCGCACGATCATGGAGACAATATCATGCCATTACATGATCACACAGAGAAGATTAATGGGCAGGATCAAGATTACATGGACATGATCAAGCAAGACAAGACAAGACAAGATGAAGATCTTAAAATCTTCAGTGTGACTATAATGTTGAAATCAACCCATAGCCAAGTCAAGACAGATAATCAAAATTTCAGGGTGATTATTCAAATTGTTGTATTCATGTCAAATTGCCAAGCTCAAATTGAGCTGTGTATGTACATCACCAGTTAGACTTGGATGCTACAACCAGACAGATTGCTGCTGGAAGGAAGAGAAGATGACATCAGCTTGCAAGATGAGATCTGATGGACAACAGTCAAACAGTAGTGAGTGATTTTGTTTTCTTTCTTTCGAAGGGAAGGTACATTTGAAATCTAAAAAACAATAGTGTTACATAAAACTAATACTAGGTGTAAAGTTGATAATGGCATCGAACATCTCACAAAATATTTCTTTTTGTAAAATTTGTACAAAATATATTTCAACTGAATTTACGTATTAATGTATATCAAAATTCTATGCTAGAATGCATACCAAGTTTGTTTGTCGATGACAAAATATTCATGCGTTTTCAACATTTTCTTGTCAACATCACAATGTAAGTGAATAAAGCTTTCACAGGTTGATTGTTCAATGTACATTGATTCCAAAAAAAGTAAGAATACTCGATTGTACAAGCAGTTATGCCAACTTTACCAATGCTGTACCTTCCCTATAATATATATGAGGATGATGGTGGTGGTTTTATCATAGGAAGTTTGAGCTCAAATTGAGCTGGCAAGAACTTCATGCTGCAAGAGGAGTTATGGAGAAAGACCACAGGACTTCTCACTGGAAGGGACGTACCATGTGATGAAAGAGATGGCTTCATAGCTCCCAAGTGAATAGCCCAGGTGTGATGGATGGTAGTGAGTATTGTGGTGGTGGTGGTGATGTTATTGTTGTGTTGTGTTGTTGTTTACTAACCCAAAGGGGCTTGGGTGTACTACATGCGAGAGTACCAGCGGTGTACTGGGCATGTCACAGGGTACAGAGCCCTACCTACGTAACTGTTGATCTTAAAGGTGTGTCAGGCTGCACCTCCGGTATAGGAGCATGGTGCTGGTGTTATCAGAGTCGGTCAACAAACGCAGGTAGTTCCTTCCTAACAAAGTACGGTGAGTACTTGAAGGGACGCACTAGTACGGGAGTAGGGTTTCCCTCTTCGGAGGGTGGACCGGAAAGCTACACATAGCATCGTGCAAATCGCACAGTGTAGGACGATGGAATCTGACGATCATACCAGAATGTGTTGGGGCTGGTATCCTGGGACCTGCACGTGGTGGCCCTGCTGTAGACAGACCTTACCAGGATGGTGTGACCTGTTTCATAGTAAGAGTTGGATATATTCTTAACATAGCATATTACCAAAATGAAATAAGGCTGAAAAACCAAGATTCCAGTCTGGGGCCTAAAACATTTAACTAAAAAGAACGCAATTAAGTATTTATTAAAAAGGATTAATGAACAATTTAGAATTTGTCATGATGCATGTGAAGAATAACTTGATGAGAACAGGTCACATACAAATTATACAGATTATAGAAATTTAAATATGTGAATAATACTTGGATAGTAATGGAAATAAGAAAAAAGTTCTTAAAATGGAAAAACAAATTCAATTAAAACAAAATGTAGTTTACAACACTATGGTAAAGAACACTTCTCTGGTTAATAAAGTTTACAAATTGTTCTGAGAAATATGCCAAACTGCCACAATTTTTCTTTATTCAAATTATTGCACACAATGACATTTGTGTACTGGAAGAATTTAATAAATAATATCTAATAATTGTAATTTATCAATCAATTTGAATTATTCTCTTGCTAGAATTTGTTTGTACTTAATCTTTACAGTTGTAATATGGAATGTGGATATTATTATGTTACTCATTGTAAAGCTGTTGATGGTATTAATCTTCCATTCAAATATTTCTTCTGAGTTGCTGTCATTTTCAAGAAAAGTGAAAGTTTCCATTTTAAAATGTATAAAATAAATCTGAATGTGAAACAATGTATGTAAAAAGCTGAACTTTCACAAGTTGTGTAATGTATATCTTGATTCAAAGAAAGCAGTTTTGCCAACATTAACCCTAACTCCCTAAGCATTGTTACTGAACAATAAAAATCCTCCAACTGCCTTTGTTGTCTAGGGAGTTAGGGTTAATCAATGTATCTTCCTTTTAAACCAGTTATGAGTCATTATTTCTCAATCACCAAACACCTTTTTCATACTAGTTTTAAAATATTTGTTTCACATTTAAAAAGTTCATTAAACATTTTCAAAAGTTTGTATTTGGGAAAGATCAGACACAAAGATTAGACACAAAGGTGACAGCGAATTTTATTTTAATCGAAATCTGTTTTGTTTGATGAATACAATTTGAAATAATGTATAATTTATCTTGTTGATAAAAATTTTGTTACTGGTATTGCATAATGTTTATAATTTGTTTGTTTACATGTAATTTAGTCTGGGTGTGTTAAAACAAGATGATTTTGTTGGTATTATGACTACAATACAAGGTTGTATACAAGTGTTTGAAAAATGTATTCCTGATAATATATCTATTGAATTGATCATCTGATTTGGTTCATCAGATTGTGTAACACTAGTACTTTGAGGCAAGAATCAAAACACTCATCTTATGACCCTATCCCCCAACATTGGCATCTTACTCTGTAGCTGACCAATGGATCTTCTTTCTATATCAATGATCAACCTTTGGACTCATTGATCAACCTATGGACTCTATATCAGTGGTCTATCCTCTACCCTTTCTCTACATTGGCTTACATCCTTCCCACCTGACCAATAGATCCATGGTCAACCCACGGACCCATTGATCTTCTATATCAGTGGTCTGTCCTCTACCCCTTCTCTTCATTAGATTACATCCTCCCCACCTGACCAATGGATCTTCTATATCCATGGTCAACCCACAGACCCATTGATCTTCTGTATCAGTGGTCTGTCCTCTACTCCTTCTCTACATTGGCTTACACCCTCCCCCACCTGACCAATGGATCTTCTTTCTATATCAATGATCAACCTTTGGACTC
The DNA here is from genome assembly GCA_029582265.1 of Zoroaster sp. YZ-2022. Taxonomy (NCBI): domain Eukaryota; kingdom Metazoa; phylum Echinodermata; class Asteroidea; order Forcipulatida; family Zoroasteridae; genus Zoroaster; species Zoroaster sp. YZ-2022. Next base: position 5,792,606 of record CM055818.1, on the reverse strand, counting down.
ATTGATCAACCTATGGACTCATTGATTTTCTATATCAGTGGTCTGTCCTCTACCCCTTCTCTTCATTAGATTACATCCTCCCCACCTGACCAATAGATCTTCTACATCTATGGTCAACCTATGTACTCATTGATCTTCTATATCAGTGGTCTGTCCACTACCTCTTCTCTACATTGGCTTACATCCTTCCCACCTGACCAATAGATCCATGGTCAACCCACGGACCCATTGATCTTCTATATCAGTGGTCTGTCCTCTACCCCTTCTCTTCATTAGATTACATCCTCCCCACCTGACCAATAGATCTTCTACATCTATGGTCAACCCACAGACCCATTGATCTTCTGTATCAGTGGTCTGTCCTCTACCCCTTCTCTACATTGGCTTACATCCTCTCCACCTGACCAATAGATCTTCTATATCCATGGTCAACCCACGAAACCATTGATCTTCTATATCAGTGGTCTGTCCTCTACCCCTTCTCTTCATTAGATTACATCCTCCCCACCTGACCAATAGATCTTCTACATCTATGGTCAACCCACAGACCCATTGATCTTCTGTATCAGTGGTCTGTCCTCTACCCCTTCTCTTCATTAGATTACATCCTCCCCACCTGACCAATAGATCTTCTACATCTATGGTCAACCTATGTACTCATTGATCTTCTATATCAGTGGTCTGTCCACTACCTCTTCTCTACATTGGCTTACATCCTTCCCACCTGACCAATAGATCCATGGTCAACCCACGGACCCATTGATCTTCTATATCAGTGGTCTGTCCTCTACCCCTTCTCTTCATTAGATTACATCCTCCCCACCTGACCAATAGATCTTCTACATCTATGGTCAACCCACAGACCCATTGATCTTCTGTATCAGTGGTCTGTCCTCTACCCCTTCTCTTCATTAGATTACATCCTCCCCACCTGACCAATAGATCTTCTACATCTATGGTCAACCTATGTACTCATTGATCTTCTATATCAGTGGTCTGTCCACTACCTCTTCTCTACATTGGCTTACATCCTCCCCACCTGACCAATAGATCTTCTACATCTATGGTCAACCTATGTACTCATTGATCTTCTATATCAGTGGTCTGTCCTCTACCCCTTCTCTACATTGGCTTACATCCTCCCCCACCTGACCAATGGATCTTCTACATCTATGGTCAACCTATGGACCCATTGATCTTCTATATCAGTGGTCTGTCCTCTACCTCTTCTCTACATTGGCTTACATCCTCCCCACCTGACCAATAGATCTTCTACATCTATGGTCAACCTATGGACTCATTGATCTTCTATATCAGTGGTCTGTCCTCTACCTCTTCTCTACATTGGCTTACATCCTCCCCCACCTGACCAATGGATCTTCTATATCCATGGTCAACCTACGGACCCATTGATTTTCTATATCAGTGCTCTGTCCTCTACCCCTTCTCTACATCAGACCCATTGATCTTATATATCAGTGGTCTGTCCTCTACCTCTTCTCTACATTGGCTTACATCCTCTCCACCTGACCAATGGATCTTCTATATCCATGGCCAACCTACGGACCCATTGATCTTCTATATCAGTGGTCTGTCCTCTACCTCTTCTCTACATTGGCTTACATCCTTGCCAATGCTTCTTCTATATTCATGGTCAACCCACAGACTCATTGATCTTCTATACCAGTGGTCTGTGCTCTACCCTTTCTCTACATTGGCTTACATCCTCCTCAGCTGACCAATGGATCTTCCATATCAGTGGTCTGTCCTCGACATTACATCCTCTCCACCTGACCAATGGATTGTTTACTCTGTCCAATAGTATTCTGGTCCTAGTACTTATGTTAATTCCTCCATCAATATCAAATTGAAAGGTTAGATCACAAAGTTAAATAGCATTAAGCCAATTTAATTACAGTGATATTGAGTATTTATTAAGGGCTCTTGAAAAGTGACAATTACATTTGTATAAAACATGGGGAAAAGGTGATTACCTAAGTGAAACAAACAATTTTGTCTAAATTGGTTATAAAATGTATTTTTTGTTTGCAATGTTTGTGGCAGGCTTTGAATCTGCAATTGAGTTTGAAATATTTAAAGGTGCGTTTTAAAACATGGCTATTGAACTTTTTTTTTTTTTAATAAAGCCAGTAGAAATGGGCAAATTAACATTTTTTGGGAAATACGTAAAGACTTTAAAAGTGTCAGTGTGATGCAAAACAATCTTCGTCACTCTGATTAGTTAAAATGCTTGTCACACTCCACCTAAATAGAACAGCTGGCACATACGCACTACTCTGATTTTGATAAGCCATGTTTTTACCATCTGTTAATACACCCCCACGTTAATTACAATCTGTCTTGGGCATTTATGAATATAGCTATATAAACAGTGTAATGAAATAACATGTTTAAAGAACCTGTACATAATGTGTATACAGTTAAATCAGCAAAAATGTTTATAATGTATGTTATAATTGCTTGTATTACAATAATGTATTGATAATGTTGATTGTGATACACATGTGAAATAAAGATTTTAAAATTAACATCCTACTTGTATGTCACTTTTTTTCTGCTATTCAGTCAAAAATTACTGAATCCTGACCTTGCAGGTCAGGGTTCAGGGTTCACCCTGACCTACTGAACCCTAACCTGCGAGGTCAGGGTTCAGTAAAAAAATTTTTTTTAAATCCTTCCACTCTAAGGTTTATATATAACGTCCGAGAATTTTTTTGAAGGATCAGAATGGCTCAGTGGGATAGCTCACAGCTCCCAGAATCCAGGAGCTGTGAGCTTTGTGGGTTCAAATCCCAGCCAGGGCTTTTTTTTATGGTCAAATTAAAAAAAAAAAAATTTTTTATAAAATTTGTGTAGGGTTCCCCTAGAACCCACCACCTTTGCGTCTGAGGGCCACCCTCTATCTCACCCTGCTAGTGGGCTTTCTTAAAAATTATAACGGTTTTTGACCTGATGAATATTAGAATGGTGACACTTAGAAAATTTTCAACAAGGCTCTCACCCTGGCCCAAGGCTTGGAAATCTGGCCAGATCTGAGGGCTGAGACCTCATATGGCTGGACTTGTGGTTTGGATCCAGGGCTGGATTAGGCTGAGGGCTGGGAGGCTTGGTTGGGATGAGGGACTAAGTATCAGTCATAGAGCTGGGCTAAAACCATAAGGCTGATGGCTAGGATTCAAAAGACTGAGGGCTGAGCTGGGCCAAAGGGTGGAAGTTGGCTAATGGCTGGGAGCTGATGAAGGGCTGGAAGTTATTGGGCTGAAGGGTTGTAGAAGGCTGATGGCACAGGTCTTGAAGTAAGGCTTAGGGTTTGAGGTGGGCCAAAGGCTTGCAGTTGGCTGATAGCTGGGGCTGGTAGACATTGGGCTGGCCTGATGGCTTGTAGTATGATGAAGTATTCTGACAGAGGAGGATGAGGCAGGCTGAAGACTGTGGGTGTAGGAGTCTGGTTGCTAGGATGGCTTGTAGGAAGAACTTTGCTTGACCTCGATGTTAGATGCAATCTCAGTGGATTTCTGCTCTTTATGAGATTAATGGGTATACATGCGTACACAATAAAATTGTTTATTTACATACTGCCCTCTATGGGCAAACATTCTACGTATTTTACATATTGTATATGCATGGGTTTGATATAACACTAGGTATTTAGAAAACAATGTTTGAATTACTGCCCTCTATAGGTAAATAATTTTGCGCATTTCAGTATTAAAATATTCAACGCATTTGCGCATAAAGTTTGGGTTTTTTCTGGGTGTATAGGAAACATAAGATATTTGTAATATACTGCCCTCTATTGGTAAATCATTTTGCGCTTTTCAGTACTAAAGTTAGCAATGGCATATAAGAAATCATTTTCCAGAATGATTTCCTAAATGAATACTGCCCTCTATAAGCCAAATATTCAATGCATTTGCACATAATTTGAAATTTGATTTTATATTGGATATATAGAAAACATAAGATATTTGTAATATACTGCCCTCTAGGTGAATGATTTTGCGTACAATTTATGGGTTAAATTTTATATTTGGTATATATAAATCGTAAGATAATTTTAATTAATTTTAATTTAATAATTTTAATTATTTAAATAATTTTGTGCATTTCTGTGTTGTAGTTGGCAATGTTATAGGATACATGCCCACACACCTAGCTGATTTTCTACATGAAAACTGCCATCTATGTGCATTTATATATAATTTATGGGTTAAATTTTTATATTAAAGATTTTATATTGAAAATTTTACATAAGTATTATATTAAGATTATTTGTATTAAGTCTATTTATAAATAATCAAATTCATGTATTCGTATTTGCGCATAATTTATGGGTTTGATTGATTCAATATAAAGACAATGTAAATTATTTGTAATACTGCCCTCTACAGTCAGTCAATTTTGCTCTTTCCTAATTTTCTATAAAATACCATTTTTAAAACACTTTTGGGACAAGATATTTTCTTCAAGATATTCAAATGTTTTATTTATTTATCAAATACTTCATTTATTTGACAAAATAGCTTAATGGTATACAATCCAAAAATTGTGATGGTATTCTTAAAATATTATTGATGTATAAGTGCATTGTTTTAAAGTTATTATTTATTAAACATGAGTTTGAAAACACAATATTATGTTGTCACTGAAGTAATTTTTACTCACCGAGTATTTCAACAGTCAACTTTGCTCTTTCCTAACTTTCTACAAAATACCGTTTTTAAAACACTTTTGGGACAAGATATTTTCTTCAAGATATTCAAATGTTTTATTTATTCATCAAATACTTCACTTATTTCACAATTATAAAGAAAAAGCAGTTTAACAGAATACAATCCAAAATTAAGTTTGATCTTAGTTTCCCAACAATTCTGAAATGCCATAAATATTTGGATCTTATATCTTAAATTTCTTGCCTTGTCATCAGTGTGGTCTGGGATTAAATCTACTCAAGTCCATGTGGTGATTGGGTATTCAGTCCCTGTCTGTGAGTTTTTCCTCCACATTCTCTGAGGGTTATCCTCACATTTCTCTAACTGAATTTATTCACTATATTCTTCACATAAATCCCTTTGCAATCACGTTGCAATGGTCAACAAATTTGCTGTATATTCTTAAAATATTATCTCTACCCAACTATTTATTTAGTTCTATTTTTTTATGAATTTGCTCTTCTAAAAGTCATCATCACAGATTCATAAATAGGCCTACTAAAATCTATGACCATACTTCCTTATTACAAAGGACTACATAGGATTCATTGCTATCACAACCATGGTATATTCCAGGAATTTGATTGCTGTAACTGTACAGCGCCCTCTAGAAATAATCACCCCTTAGGTTAAAGTCTACTCAAATGTATGACCCTACTTCTTTAAAAGATGAATGTTTTATTAGTGTCTTATCAAGATTATATTAAACAGAGTATTACATAGGATTTATGGCTATCACAGCCATGGTATATTCCAGGAATTTGGTGACTGTAACTGTACAGCGCCCTCTAGAAATAATCACCCCTTAGGTTAAAGTCTACTCAAATGTATGACCCTACTTCTTTAAAAGATGAATGATGTTTTATTAGTGTCTTATCAAGATTATATTAAACAGTATTACATAGGATTTATGGCTATCACAGCCATGGTATATTCCAGGAATTTGGTGACTGTAACTGCTTCCTACAGCACCCTCTATAAATAATCACCCCTTAGGTTATTGGGATTTAACCAGAATGTCTTTAAAGAGAGACTATAACATTGGTAATTACCCGATTATAAAATACACAAAAGCTAATTTGATGTCAAGTTGGTAGAGGCAACTTCTTTCTGTAAAAATTGTGATGGCTTTTGCACACTTTTCTCATGGCTTAAAACTCTGCATTGAGCTGAAACTTTCACAGATTAGATGTGTAATTGTGGTATCTTGTTTCCAAGAGAGTAAGCATATGTTTTGCCAACATTACCAATGTTGTACCTTCCCTTCAATGTATATTTTGATTCAAAGAAAGTATAAGCATACTCAAAGAAGCAGTTTTGCCAACATTTCCAATGTTGCACCTTTCCTTCAATGTATATCTTGATTCAAAGAGAGTAAGCATACTCATAGAAGCAGTTTTGCCAACATTTTACCAATGTTGTTACCTTCCCTTTACCATTTGTTTCAATAAGGAGGTTGTTTGAAGTTGTTCGTGGCCAGGGCTGGCGGGCGAACCAAAAGATATTAACCTATTCACCTCATTCATGAGTTAGCCATCTTATGTCTTATTCCCTGAATACAAGAGGTTGTATACCTGTACATGCTCATTATAGTAACCTGCCTAATTTTGTCTGGTTGCAGGGACAACCTTGCTTTCAAAGGTCATTGAATTTTAAGTAAATTAATGGAAATAGCTACATCTATTTATGTATTACTTATGTCAGGAATGAACTTTTCAGATTATTGGGCGTTCTCGCTGGTGCATGCAGCAAGCTTACAGAGTGTGGTTGTGAGAATTACAACCTCACTTTAGTATTTAATGTGAATAACGCCCCAAACAATCTCCAGTTTCTGATCCAATTCTGATGTCCAATTGCAGCCAAAATTGCTGGATCCATTGGAATTCTACTGTGCTGTGTTTTAAATGACTTGTTCACATCATATAGGGATATGAACGTTTGCCTGAATTGTGCAGCCTCTCTTAATAGCCAGCATACTTTGTGTATGGAATATTTAGTCTGGTTCCAATAACTGCATATACATGTATCACGTATTTCACTGGTTGGCAAAAAAACAGTTTACCCCCCCCCCAAAAAAAGAAAGCACATCACCACACCGATTTTGAAGCCGACCTTTGACCCGAAACCGGAGAAATTTTTTTAAGCCTAAGGCAAATGACAAACTCCATAGCAACCATTATTAGCAAAAATACAATAGTGCAGTTTGTTGAAGGTATAGCCACATCTCATAAGAGAAACAGACATTCCATTATTCAAATGATGAAAAAACTGAGAAGAGGCTTACATCTAGCTAGTATGTCATTGAGCATTTTGAGTTCATCCTGTTGCTATAAGTAGGTGATTTAGCATCTCTGTATCTTCACAGTTGTGGTCGGTGATAGAGAGTACTTCCTCAAGCCTTCAAGTCTAAATGAACCTGTGCCGAAAAAGAAAAACACATCTTTTATTAATTATTCAGCAATATTATCCTACATATTTTGGCAGAGATTTTTAAGGGACAATATCATTACGATCAACAGGGCATGGAATCAGATTGCTAGTTTTAGATTAACTCAGTGACTGAAAATAATATCCCACATGATAAGGTCATATTACCATTGCTGCTGCATAAATGAGCCAGTAATTTTCAGTCAATGTGTTCATCTTAAACTAAGGCACCGATTCCATGCCCTGTTGATTGTGACAATATTGTCCCTTTAACTCTTTCTACCCGGAATTATTGCACGTGAATGGACGGAATTGTTTACATTATTAGCTGTTTCGCAGCGAAGCGCAGCGAAACAGCTGTTGTTTTTGTTAAAGTTTTTTTTTTTCCTTTTTTTTTTTTTTTTATTTTAATTTTTCAGCGCTTTCCGTACCGGAAGTGCATTGCAATAACACATGTTTCATTCTGAACGCCTTTTTGCAGTGTTCCATAAATGCGATTGCAATGAAACTTAAGGGGACCAAAGGCAATAGTGCAATAGTGTGCATATTGCAATGACGTCATAATGACATCATCGGGTGTCAAGTTACACTAAATCAAAGATTAATAATGAAAAACATTAAAAAATTAATAACTCCTGAACCACATATGCTATCAATTTCATCTATGTGGCATATTGTAGGTCGTTACCCACTCCGTATTTCGTGCACAGATATGACCCCATTTTGACCTTAGCTTCCGGTCCATACCGGAAGTTCAAGTTTAAAGAGCTCTACACCCAATATGATAAAAAATAATGCTATGATATCTGTGTATGTAATCATCAGTAGGCTGTACTCTTTTGGATAGTAGGTTTAATGACGTCATCATATGCAAGAGCGCCCTCTAGCGACAGGTTTAAAAATAGGTTATTTTCACTTGTACACTTGCCAATGTCACATTACCACAAATGATATGTCATATTGTAGCTTATGAATCAACTTAAATATCAAAACAAATTACGTCATTATGACGTCATCAGGTGTCAAGTTACACTAAGTTAAAAATTAATATTGAAAAACTATTTAAAAAATTATAACTTTTGAACCACAATAGCTATAATTATGATCTTTGAGGCAATATTGTAGGCCGTTACCCACTTGACAATTCGTACAAATATGACCTTATTGTGACGTTTGCTTCCGGTCGAAACCAGAAGTTCAAATATAGCAATGTTGTTAGAGCTGTACAGATACCGTGTGCTGCAGAGAGAAAACAATTACACACGGCTGGCTCCGAGTTTTGCATGAAATAGCGCCCTCTTCTGGTTGAAGATCGAGTTCTAATGGTGTTCGTCATTGTATTGGTTACAACAATTTTTTTGTTATGTAGTTACACTCAAGCCACCTCCTTTTAATAGTGTTTGTTCTTTGGTCCGCTGGTTAACCGCATTGCTTAAGTTCCCGACCCCTCCCCAAAGGGTACTGCATTTCAGACAGTTGTGCAGACCATGGGATACACGCACCACGGGTTCCCATTCTTATGTTACGAGGTAAACAAACTAGTCTGGTCGTTGGACATTTTGACTGGGGAAAAAAATGGTATAAAGATGATTTTTACACCAGATGAGCAATATGCCATAGAACAACATATAAGTATCTCAAATCCGCAAAAATCCTGTTTGTGGAAAATGTTTTATGAGTGTTTGAATATTTTGCAAATTTTTGCTTAATTTGGACCTCACATAGTCCAATCAAAATAATATGATAAAAAGGGGTCAACCCAAAACAAATTGCAACAGAAGCCACTAATCTGCATTTAATTTGGAATAGCTCACAAAATAACATATTAAAAGTATAGGAAAATCGAAGTAGTAGACCAATGCATAATTTGCATAGTTTTCCCCCATTATGGTGTGCACAAAAATGACTTTTTTTTGCAATCTTAACATAGGGGTTGGAGGAAGATCAAACATTCCTCCATTTTTCCATCATAAGTAGACTAAACTGTTGTTCAGTCACATGAAATTACGATGACATCTCAGTTGTCATGGAAACAACCACTAGAGGGCGCTATGCTCACGCGTATTTTAAGCAACATTTAAATGTGGAACTTTTCGTAATGTTTAAATGTAAGTTATTTTGCTTTAACAGTCATCAAACAGTTCATCAATTAATTGTACTTACGAGTAAGAGTGAGTTTAGCGCCCTGCTCAAAGTGGAAGTTAATATGATAAAAAATAGCGAAACAGCTGGGTATTCGTTCACGAATACAATTGAGCTCTAGTTGTAATTTGATACTGTAAACAATCAAGGTCAAGTGTGGAAATTATTAATAATTATTTATTTATTTTTCCAATTGAAGAGAGTAAGGTATCAAAATAAAGGTTATGACTTACTGAGTGTGAATATTGAGATAAGGATCATCTTGGGATTACCCAGGATGCATTACGGCCATACAAATATAAATAAGTTTATCTCTCCCTAGGGAATAGTCGTTAAATCTACCAAATTATTGATTGAAAGTCTGTAAATATGCATTGTACCACAAACAAATAAGGTTTGTTTCTGTCAGAATACATCAGGGCATAATAATATTACCCATAATGCATAGTAACATCCTTTATATATAAAAAAAGAAATCATAAATTACAACCTTGATACAACATACTGTATGTTGTTTCCTGTTATGCAATAATGTAAACAATCAAGGTCAAGTGTGGAAATTATTAATAATATTTCTCATATTTTGCCAATTGAAGAGAGTAAGGTATCAAAATAAAGGTTATGACTTTCTGAGTGTGAATATTGAGATGGGGGTCATGTTGGGAATACCCATAATGCATTGCAGCCATCCAAATGTAAATTTATGTTTATCGTTCCGTATAATAAATATCAATAAATCAACAAGTTATTGGAATAATGCATTGTATGATAAACAAAGGTGGTTTATTTATGTTAGAATATGTCAGGGCATAATAATATTACCCATAATGGTTTGAAACCCACTGTTCATGTAACAAAAATCATAATTTACAACATTGATACAACATACCGTATCGCTATATCGCTATTGTACTTGGTACATATGACCTCAGATTAACAGCTTTTACGGTCGTTTTTTCCCTAAAAATCAAAACTTCCATCACTGTCAGGGTGTTCAAAGTCAACATCATCAGCATAATCACCTCCATCAGTACTTCCCACTTCATAATTCCATGAAAATAGTGTGTGTTTAGCATCTTGCTGCGAGTTCCTGAGGATTTTGTAAATCAACGTGTGTGGTAAACTGCATAGGGTTATGTGTAAGTAACGTAAACAAAAACTTGACACAATCTGAGCTCGGATCGGAATGTTTCGTCAGTTCTCGTAGTCATAAACGTCATCAATAATCAATATTTATTAGCTAATTTGCATTGAAGGTACATGACCTCGAATTCTTATTGGTTATTTGCATATTCTGTTGTCAAAACAAGTCAAAACACGACGATGTCAGGTGATGACGTCGGGCCTATAAAGTGGCACGCCGACAATTCACGGCACGCACTCGGGCCTATAAAGTGGCGCGCCGGATAGAAAGAGTTAAGTCTAGAAGAGATTGCAAAGTCACAGTTTAACTTGAATCTATTTGACAGGGGCTACCAAAACACATAACAACATGGGATACATGACTATCACTACCACAGTGCTTACAAGAAAATTAGTTGCTTCCTACACAGCGCCCTCTAGAAAAGAAATCCCCTTAGGTTATTGGGATTTAGTGACAAGATAACCATTCATGCATCATCCTTGAACTAATCCACAGACAATGCAAAACAAAATGATTGGCTAGGGAGAGCGCTACCATAAGGCTAGACAATGGCTTGGTTGGTAGGCCAGGGAGAGCGTTAACCACAGGGCTTGCTACCACAGGGCTAGACGGCAGCTCAGTTGGTAGGCCAGGGAGAGTGCTACCACAGGGCTAGCTACCACAGGGCTAGACGGTGGCTCAGTTGGTAGGCCAGGGAGAGCGCTACCACAGGGCTAGACGGTGGCTCAGTTGGTAGGCCAGGGAGAGCGCTACCACAGGGCTAGCGCTACCACAGGGCTAGCTACCACAGGGCTAGCTACCACAGGGCTAGCTACCACAGGGCTAGCTACCACAGGGCTAGACGGTGGCTTGGTTGGTAGGCTAGGGAGAGCGCTACCACAGGGCTAGACGGTGGCTCCGTTGGTAGGCTAGGGAGAGCGCTACCATAGGGCTAGACGGTAGCTCAGTTGGTAGGCCAGGGAGAGTGCTACCATAGGGCGAGATGGTGGCTCAGTTGGTAGGCCAGGGAGAGCGCTACCATAGGGCGAGATGGTGGCTCAGTTGGTAGAGCACCTACACGTCAACCTGGTAGTTTCAAGTGGCACTCTAGTCCAATTTTCTTTTGTTCATTCCAAACAATGGCTTTAATATTTGTTTGATAAGGCCAAAAAAAGTCTTCGTTTTCTGGTCATCCAGCTTCAATATTGATGTGGTGACACTTTTTGTTGTGGTCATTTATTTATTTTTTGTTTTGCCAACACATGATACATGAATACACAGGGACCAAATTTCCCATATACAAAGTATGGTGGCTGAGAGAGGAGGCCTCACAAATCAGGCAAACGTTCATACCCATATGTGAAAAAGTCGTTTAAAACACAGCACAGCAGAACTCCAATTGATCCAGCAAAAATTGGACATCGTTTCATTGCGCAAAAAAAAGAAAACAAAATATGCCGATGCGCGGGTCTGAGGCGACGCATGTGGAGACCAGAAACCAGAGACTTTATTTAGCCTAAGGAAGTTATTTTATTTCCCAAGTGGAGGATGGTGGGTTTACCAAAAGTAGTCCGTGATAGATTGTCCATAACAATAGCAATAACACAAAGTGATTTGACAGACACAGTTTTGATACACTATAGATGATGTCACCTTTGTTTACAAAATTGTGGTGCGGTCACATTTTCTGCCCAGTGGTACGTGAGCTCATCCTGTTTTGGTTGAAACGTGACATCACAGGTTACATCATCTCATTGACCTCCATCAGATCAATGCATCATCTATAGACAATGTGACCTGTGACATAACGCCTAAACCAAAACATGATGCGCACACATACTGCCGGCCAGAAACATGCTGTTCTTGGTTAAGGCATGATGTCACAGGTCACATCTATACTGTAAGAAACAAACATTCTACCTGAGTTTTGGAACAGGAAAACCCGAAGGAACTTGCATCTGACAAGGATGTCTTTCTCAATGAAGATTTCGAGTTTCTCCTAGTATTCTGTGTAGAGTCTCTGCATCTTCAGGTTGGAGCAGTGCTTCCTCCAGAAGATCTCATCTGGACAAACCCTGTGTCATAAAATAAAAGGACAAAGATTTCATCAATTAATCTCACTTAGCAACAGTTGAGATATGAGTTGCCTGAAAAGGACAGTTGAGATAAACACACGGTGGTACCGTAAACCGAATCAGTATCAATGCTCTAACCATGCAAAACCTTCAATCTTATTTATAGAATTGTTTCTTCATTTAGGGGGTCTCCCACAACAACACAAATTATCTTGAGATGCATTTTATTGCAGGGTCACTCCACCAGCTTGGGGCAAGCTTTGTGACATGGTGTCCTTGTTACGTAGGTAGATGTACCATTCATTATCCTTATTATGAGTGCACATTCATGGGTCATTCCACCAGGTTGGGTCATTCCACAAGGTTGGGGCAAGCTTTGTGACATGGTGTCCTTGTTACGTAGGTAGATGTACCATTCATTATCCTTATTATCAGTGCACATTCTCAGTTGTTCTTCAAATTAGAATGAAATCAATCTCTGTGCCTTGAATAGGAAGTTACAATAATGTTAATTAGGAATTATAATAAATGGTACATTTTAAGCTTGGGTGATATCGCGATACCTTTTATTAGTCGATTACGATATGTAGAACCTTTTTAAGTTATCAAGATATCGGCAAATCATGATTAACCCTTTGCGGATGGCTGACGGCCATAGCCGCAGCTTCCAGAGAGGCCACTGGGCCAGTGGATGTGTATAGCCGCATTCCAGCCTGTACGGAATTAATTGATTATCCAGCTGCAGTTGCTGGGGATTTTGCCTTGAATAGAAATCTTCAAGAAGGCTGATAGTTTGGTTAACCATATTGTTCTTGAATGGGAGTGTAATATAGGTAGGCAGTGAACGATTTCCCCTGTATCGCATCGCAAAATGCAACGTAATTTGGACAATCTGCGATGCAATTTCAAACAATGCATCGCAGATTTTGCGATACAAATTTCGACAGATTTATAAACATTTTTGAAATCATATTCACAAACCTTTCCCGAAATAACGTTTACATGTATATTTCCGACCAAAAAATATCAAGCTATCCGTCCCGACTGGGTTTGTTTCCGTGTGTCCATACCATGCCGGGAGGTACGTCCGTGCGGACGTACGTACGTGGTCAACGATGACTTCACAACGCGACGGTGTTAATTGATGCAACAGTAAACACGTGCACATAGGTAAAAACCTATGTACATCCGGACATGCAACTTTATTTTCCAGCAATCCGTAAAGGTTTTATCCTCAATTTTATTCTATGTGCATTCAATATTTTTCTACTGATGAATTAACTACGGGCGAAATTCCCGAAATGGAAAACACGCAACAACCGCCCATTTTTTAAAAGTTTCGCACGTGTTTATGTTTTCTTCTCCTGAGTTTAATTGGGGTTTGGAACATTGAGCAATTGAGCCACCCCCTATAGGCCTACACAACAGTACCGTGTTCAGTTCACATGTGCGCTTTCATACGATCACTACAGCTGTATTCAACAAAGGAACTCTAGAAACGTTACTAACTTCGTTTTTGAAAATTAACAAAATGAGCATTCATTTATAATTATATATATATAGTGGTGAGATTTAGAATCATTTCGGCACACAATACGATCACGCTTTCAATCACTCATTTTCCTGACGAATTTTAATAATCAAAATCAAGCTTGATCATACCACAAAGTAATGTTACACTCGGCGAAATTCACTTTGAAAAGCACCCGAACATGTCGCAGTCGGTAATTTGTTTTCGTGATACTGCCTCTGTTTTAGCGATCAACAGTCTTTGGGCACTCCAATGGGATCCCCGATATCCCCGGTCCTGGCAAACATCTTCATGGAAGATTTCGAACAGAAAGCCCTCGAGACGGCACGATACAAACCCAAACTATGGCTTCGATACGTAGATGATACTTTCATCATTTGGCAGCACGGTTCCGACAAACTGAGTGACTTCCTCGGTCACCTCAACCAGCAACATCCGAGCATTCAATTCACCATGGAAACTGAGACATCCGACTCGTTGCCTTTCCTTGATGTACTCATTTCCAAACGGGTTGATGGCTCACTCGGGCATTCGGTTTACAGAAAACCCACACACACAGACCGCTACCTAAATGCCCGGTCGTTCCACCCACCATCCGTGAAATCCTCCGTGAATCGCACCCTACTTCGAAGGGCACACACTATCAGTGATAAAGAGCACTTGCCATCCGAGTTGAAATATCTTAACGCCGTGTTAAGAGACAATGGGTACAGACCTGATAAGCTTAAGTTCCTCCCGAATAGGAACGCTCCACGATCCTCTGATGCAACCGAAAAACCCATTGCCGTGCTACCGTACATTGGCCACACTTCACACAAGATTCAGCGTATCCTGAGGGAAGCTGACATTAAGGTCTACTACCGGACTCGAAACAAGTTGGAAACGAAGTTACACACCCACAAGGACAGACATGATCCCAGCCGTCAAGCTGGGGTTTACCAAATTCCTTGCACTTGTGGGAAAGTGTACATTGGCGAGACCGGCAGAGACCTTACGACCAGGATCAAGGAACACAAGGCCCACGGCCGCAGAGGGGAATGTGACAAATCTGCGATCATCAAACACTCCACCGATTTGGACCATATCATTGACTGGCAGAATGCAAAGATCATAGCCCGGAAAAGCACTGGTACACCCGTCGTATCAGAGGGCTATTGAGATTCATAAACATGACACTGTCCCCAGGACATCGGCTATTTCATCAGCAACATTTGGCATTCAATCCTACCATCCACCAACACCCACACCCCACTGTCAACTGATACGCCTCAGCGAGCAGGCAACTCACACACAGCAGGAAACACACACAACAAGAACAATGCCACGGTGGCAACCAATCACAACACATCACACAACAGTAGCACCAATCGGAACACTTCCCATTCTACACATAATCCCAGCAAATACTACTTAAGGAGTTGCATCGGCAAACCTCTTCATTCTCCTGAAGAAGATTAGAGCAGGCTAATCGAAACGTTGAGAATAACCCGTGAAGTCCCTTGGTTCTCCCTGAACCATATTAACCCGTGAAGTCCCCATGGTTCTCCCTGAACCATATTTCTCACTTAGCGACAGTAGAGAAAAACGAGTTGCCCGAAATTGGTTCTCCCTTGAACCTTTCTCATTTAACGAAGGTTGAGATACGATTGTGCGATACGGTTCTTTTCAGAACCTGTATCTCAGCTTCACGTTAGTTGAGATAAACACATGGTGTTACCGCAAACCGAAACGATATCGATATAATGTAAACAAAAAAGAAAATGGACGGAGGACTAACTTTCATGAATGACTGCAATTTGGCGAAAATAGTTACACGTGAGTTTTTTACCACCTGTGGCTCAATTTTCGGACACTAAAAATTATTATTTCTGGTAAAATTTGGACATTCATATTATGAACCAAACCACAGCAGAGCCTTAAAAAAAAAACCTTTACCTATGCACACTAATACTGTAATTTTAAGCATTTTTAAATTTGCTACACAAAATTCATAGATTGCTATACAAAAAATTATTTTGCTATGCAAATTCAATTTTTGCATCGCAGTTTTGCTATGCAAAATTTTTAAACGAAATCGTTCCCTGGTAGGGCTAATAGATAGGACTTTCAAGAGCTTTTGGAAGTGAGAAACAAAAGAGAACTACTTCAGAAGTACATACAAACTATAAAAACGAATTTGCAATTTATTGTGATGCTTGTAGAGGGATACATACCTGTGGTTATCGGCTCTAAAGCAATCACGCATGAATGAAAACAAATAATCATGATTCTATCGAAAATCGTGATGTTTGCTGATATATCTTGGATAAAAAAAATATTAAAAATCGCTATCACCCAAGTTTAGTACATTTATCTAAGTAACAAGGGACACCTATCACAAAGCCTGCCCCACCCTGGTGGAATGACCCAGTGACATTAAAGAAACTGTCAAAGTAATTCTTTGACTTTTGGAACGATAAGCCATGATAAATCAAATGCATCCATGATGAACAAATCTTTATGACTGACAAAAACATCTGTCTCAAAACGCCAAGAACAACCATTGACTTAATAGCAACCACAATTATGATACCAGGTCTAAGTTTGGTTACGATACCAGGTCTAAGTTTGGTTACGATACCAGGTCTAAGTTTGGTTACGATACCAGGTCTAAGTTTGGTTACGATACCAGGTCTAAGTTTGGTTACGATACCAGGTCTAAGTTTGGTTACGATACCAGGTCTAAGTTTGGTTACGATACCAGGTCTAAGTTTGGTTACGATACCAGGTCTAAGTTTGGTTACGATACCAGGTCTTAGTTTGGTTACGATACCAGGTCTAAGTTTGGTTACGATACCAGGTCTAAGTTTGGTTACGATACCAGGTCTAAGTTTGGTTATGATACCAGGTCTAAGTTTGGTTATGATACCAGGTCTAAGTTTGGTTATGATACCAGGTCTCAGTTTGGTTATGATATCAGGTCTAAGTTTGGTTATGATATCAGGTCTTAGTTTGGTTAGGCCAAATAAGAAAATCTCTGATTTCTTTTTTTTGGGGGGTGGGGGAATCTTTTTTTTCTTTTTTTTTTGCCAACAGGGAAATACGTGACAAATTGCTTTCCCCTGGGTGCCTACAATGCAACTTGTGGTGAGAGGCAGAATATTTTATTAAACCTATTTTATTTCTTGAGATGCCATAAAATCTGTTTCCTTATACAATTATTTTAGTTGGTTTCTGTCATTATTTTGTTAAGCTCGTAAATCATTCTTTTCTTATGGGCATTTCATGACTGGCGGTCAGCCCATAAGTTCAGAGTAAGGGGTGCCATTACATTATATATTGTGATTCTTCTCTGAAATGAGATCACAGACAGAATAATTTGTCAGGATGATTGGAACCTTTTCCCACTTCACATCAAGTCAACTTTTGAATAATAATTCTGACTTGTTTTGATACAATTATCAATGTTGCATTAATTTAATTATCTAGGCAAAAAAATGATTCCAGTTACCCTTCCCCCATAGCAAATCCCATTGACCATAATAATTCTATAATGGAATCCGAGTTAATCCCCATATCTGTATTCTATTATTTTGTGTTAACAGATAACAAAATTTAAACCACACCCACAATAGTATATTTTTTTCTTTTTAAATTAAGAGTAAAAAATGCACTAACTCACCATCTTATGATCATCATTTGTAGTGTCTATCTTCTGGACATTGCTAGCATACTCTGTTATCTCCTGAGTGAAACATGTCTTCTAAGCTCCATTTTCAACTAGCTCCAATATACTGCAATCAATAAAAAGTTTTTAAAAATATATATATATATAAGTTTGATTGCACAGCTACTGTGATGAACATGATGGTGATTTGCATGATTTTGAATCAATTTGCAGCTCCTGATGAAGAGTATAATAGATAAGAACAAGTCATGAAAGACATAACCAATGCCACTATGATAGTTTAAGGATCTGTAGATCAATGAACTGCAGTCAAATATCAGACTTATCAACATGCGAAAACAACTTTATTATAAAGATAAAAAACACTGCCAAACAGTAATATTGACTCATGTGAGATACAAAATGTTTTGTCTCTTTCAACCTGATGTCTGTTCTAATGGCTTGAAGGGACAATGTTGATTTCTTTTATAAATGAGAACAAATCTAAATACACTGTCATCCCACATCAACTACAAATCACAGGTCTTACTGAACCACAGCGGCATAGCCAGGACTTTTTCAGTGGGGGGGCACAGGGGGTATGGGTTTCTTTTCTTTTTTGGGGGGCACTATTCGTCACCGTTTTCACAAAGAGCCACATATCTCAAATGGCGTGATTGAGATTTACATTTTACACTGTGCTTAGCTTAAAACTGCAAATCTGCAATACTAAAGCCAAGGTTTGCAGTTTAAAACCCCTTACATGATTCTGTAAAAGTTTAACCTCTCCATTGACTAACTAATTTCTTTTAAAATATTGGCTAATTGCCATAGTAATTAGTCAAAGATATGTCTCTTCGTGAAACCTAAAAAGTGAGATGACCTACTTATACGCCCATCTGAATACGTGTTTTTTTACATAGGAAAGGGATGTGCATGTCATGTGATCACGCGCACACTGACATATGTGGCTCTTCGTGAAAACGCAAAAATGATTTGACCTACATTTACGCCCTTCTGTTGCAATGTATTACATGCATCTTTGGGGATGTGTGGCTCTTCGTGAAAATGCAAAATGCAATTATTGAGATATACGCCCCTACCTGTATTAACCAATAATTTGTCATTTTAACATTAGTGGCTCTTCGTGAAAATGATGACGTATTGTGCCCCCCGTGGCTACGCCACTGCTGAACCAAACAGTGTTGAAATGAACAATGATGATCAGCCCATTGCTCTAGATGGCCAAGCAGTCAGAATATTCAATAAGAAATATCAGCTCCTCCATCAGTTCAGACCAGGTAGAAGGTCAGACAGATGGCCAACATGCATTGCAGTGGATGACAACAATCTGATAGCAGTGGGTTATGAGGACAATGAAAAGACCAGAAACCAGACTTTTGGGGCCTAATTCATCACCAAGATCCATATCCAGTGTAACTACTTGTAGCTCCGAGAAACAACATCTTAATTTAATTATGAAGATCTGCCAGGGATGGCACAACTATATAATTAAATTTCACTAAGAGCAGTAGCTTTTTAATGAAATTATTGTCTATTGTAAAATGGAGGTCAATCTTTGAGGTGGTTGAAAGCACACTGGAAGGTTTGCATAATTACCATTCTCCACCACCACTAAGGGATATGTGTACATACATTACAATATGTATATGTAATTTCAACAGGGTGTCCACAAATATGATATCCCTATATTTTGATGTGTAACATTTTAAATACAAGATAATCCAAAATATAGTTGTCTGGAGTATGACGTCAAGTTATTTCTCTAACCTCTTTGAAATTATAATCATGTTTTGGTTCACTGTTGTTTAAAACAAAATCAATTATGTAAAACTTGAGCCATTTGCCAACTGTATTCCCAATCATGTTATGTAAATTAAATCATAATGTGTGCTGTGAGTATCCAATTGAATATTAAACTTGGAAACATACAAGTGTTTCATCACTGCCTTTGTTTCCAATACTAGTGCACCAACCAAATTGCAAGTAAGATTTTGTTTAGAAGACAATGACAACAGAATTGTGAATAATCTTCAAGGGATAATATCTTCATGATTAATAGGGCATGGAATCAGAGTGATAGTTTCAGATTAACTCAGTGACTGAAAATTATACCACACATGATAAGGTCATATTACCATAGCTGCTGCATAAATGAGCCAGTAATTTTCAGTCAATGTGTTCATCTTAAACTAGGACACTGATTCCATGCCCTGTTGAAAGTCTGTTCTGATTGTGACTATACTGTCCCTTTAAGGTTTACAAATTATATATTACAAATATACGAGGGTAGGCCTACAGGTCTGAAATTATATCCAAAGAATATCCAAATGTCTATGGGAACACCAAGGGCAAGACATTTTTTCTAGCTCATCATCTACCTGAAAAACATGACAACTATATGTAGCTGCCCTCATTTCTCTGTGGTCTAAAATCCATATAAGTTTTATCCGAGTCTGCATGTCTTGC
This sequence comes from Zoroaster sp. YZ-2022, assembly GCA_029582265.1. NCBI lineage: Eukaryota > Metazoa > Echinodermata > Asteroidea > Forcipulatida > Zoroasteridae > Zoroaster > Zoroaster sp. YZ-2022. Next base: position 5,772,439 of record CM055818.1, on the reverse strand, counting down.
ATTGAGAAATAAATTCACTATGCAAGTCTTGCACTGAATATATGGACTCTTAGAGTGCTTCTATACTGTACATCTATGCTTGTAAGAGGAAGGTCATTGTCACCAAGGGTTCTCCCCAATGGTACCCAGGCAATCTCAATCCTATGTATGTTAGAGAACTTTTATGATTTCCTGGATACAATTGGAGAGTGCACTGGGTGACAATGAACCATTCAGCCCTAGTGGACAGGTCAAGCTAATTAAAAATCCTTTTTAACCCTCCTACACATTGAAGCCACTCCCAACCACTAAATTCTGTTATTTAGCAACCTTCAGTACATACATGTACAAGCCTGCTGTCCTTTCCATGTAATCTAACTGTGTGCCACCCAAGGCCACTGTAAATGTTTGAACATATTAGTATAGCCTGCAATGTATCAATGGGAGACCACCTTACCCTGTAATCTCAGTGGTGTGACAGTGCACAGAAGGGTAACCATAGGAGGCCACTGGCAACAGCTAATGGCTTGGAGTGGCCTGAATGGGTTGTTTCAAAAATTGCACTGATTGAAGGAGGGTTAATCAATCTCGGGCATAATCTCCGAAAGCTATATGCTATCAATGTCATGTTTCAAATGAAATAAACAATTTACATCTATCACAGCTTTCTTTATTTCCAGTCAAGTGAACCTTTAATTAGAATCCTTAACCCTAAATACCCAAAATCCTTCTCCTGGTTTTGCCTGATTTTGATGGATTCCATACCCCACAGTATATACCAGTGAATAGAGCATCCACTGTACCAATTCCATCATCATCCAACAATTGGAATAGGCTACCTTGTTACTACATTTTGATAGTTTTTGGTGAATTTAGGATGGTTTCTAGCCAAAATGCCTAAGGGGTAGGGTTTTTAATCTCCAAAACAATCAAGTTTTAGGAAGGAGGGCCAAAGTTGTGGTACAGACATGCCCTTGAGAAGACCGACCAGGCACTGGTAGCCTGACTTCCTAATCCATCTATTGTGTGTCATAATCCTGTAACAACACAGTAACATGCCAGTCAACACAACCTGGGCTTCTAAAAGGCCAGTTGCTGCCCAGCCAGGCAGGACCAGTTACTTGTGGGCTTTTGTTATGGGCTGGAAATGCTTGTTGCCTGTCAGTCAGGTCTGTGTACATAATAGATGTCTATTCATTAGTAATTGGGCCTTTGTGCATATAGTCCCATGATTTTTGTGCGCAAGTACGCCCAGACAAAGCTCAGACCTGGCCTGGATCCTCAAAGGCTTGCATGTACCATGAAAATTGGCCCACCTCCCTTAATGCCATTTACCCCCCCTATTATCAGTGTTGTTCTTTACAAAGTGGACCCATACTTCAAAATGTCACAACCAGGACATTTTGCGGTACACACTTTCATATCTAAAGATTAATGGCATACCCCAAGGCTCTTTAGAGAGATGAAGTAAACTGAAGCAGCCACCTGCTTTGTTTCATTGCAAGGCTAACTTGAAATAAACCAGTGCAGTAACTTGGGGTACACACAAACTGTGTGAAGGTCAGAACACTTTGTTTTTGTCCCAGACCCAGGGGCATTTTGGGGTATCCATGTACCATTCTTGTGTACAGTATGCAATATTTTAAGGCATGCATAGAAAAAGCATTGTATACTTACAGTATAGCAGTTTTTGTTTTTGTGGCATTTTGGAGACTGCATATATACAAGGGTTAATGTAAGTGAATTTATAAAGAAATATTATTCTGTGTGCTAAAATAAATATTTAACATTTCATATGAAAAAAAAAATACAATTTACATGCTTCAGTTATTTCCAGTTAAACGAACTGACCTTTAATTAGAACTATCAGGCACTAGTCACGGCATTGTTTGGCTAAGTTACATGTATAACTGTATATCAATATGATCAGTAGACCAATTAACGTCACCAGTTGCCACCACAAAACAAAACAGGTGACCAGAAACAACTTACAACAAAGACAATCATCTGTGTGTGCAAAACACAAAGCATTCATTGCCGATATCCAAGTCAGATGGAACTACGTGCTTAATAGCTCAGAGAAGATCGATTTTAATTTAATTAGCTCTGCTGCCAGTATAGTAAGACTGTAACCATTTTTGTTTCCTCAAAATAATTTTCTTAATTTAATATTATGTCTATTTTTATTTTTAATTGTAGAGGTCCTTTTGTTGCGCTGGATTGTATAGAGTCGCCTACACAGTCAGGTCCAACCAATCACCAGGCCCCACCTCGATGGGTTCTATCATACAGTAGGTTGTACATATATGATGTGGATTTACAGGTAGAGTTGAATTCCTTCATCCTAGACGTGCATTTTCATCTCATGACAGCTGAAGAAATATGAACAGCCGTGATGGCATTGTTACAAAAGCTATCATCAGTAGTCCTCTTTGACTGTGGTTTCATTCTTTCATGGATTATTTTAGCTGTCAGTCAAACATCTGCTTCTGAGGTACTTTCATGTAACTCTCTGAAGAAAACGAGAGAATTTCGACCTGCGGAGAATACACATTTAGAGCAAGTTTCATATCGACAGTCAGTTACCCGATCTCATGTCCACTGTGTGAGTTATTGCCATGCTGATCCTCAGTGCTACTCAGTCAATTACAACATAGACAATCATCTGTGTGAGCTGAATAACGCTACCAGGGCTCAGTATCCTGACAACTTCATTACACACTATGGGAGTGTGTACTTTGATGCTGATGTCAACACACCTCTCCTCTCTCTGCCTGACCAACCACCCTCTACACATCAGAGTCCGAGCCAGAGTCCCAGCCAGAGTCCCAGCAAGAGTTCGAGCCAGAATCCCAGCCAGAGTCCCAGCCAGAGTCCCAGCCAGAGTCCCAGCAAGAGTTCGAGCCAGAGTTCGAGCCAGAGTCCCAGCAAGAGTTCGAGCCAGAGTTCGAGCCAGAGTCCCAGCAAGAGTTCGAGCAAGAGTTCGAGCCAGAGTCCCAGCCAGAGTCCCAGCAAGAGTTCGAGCCAGAGTCCCAGCAAGAGTTCGAGCCAGAGTTCGAGCCAGAGTTCGAGCCAGAGTTCGAGCCCGAGTCCCAGCAAGAGTTCGAGCCAGAGTCCCAGCAAGAGTTCGAGCCAGAGTTCGAGCCAGAGTCCCAGCAAGAGTTCGAGCCAGAGTCCCAGCAAGAGTTCAAGCCAGCGTCCCAGCCAGAGTTCAAGCCAGAGTTCAAGCCAGAGTTCAAGCCAGAGTTCAAGCCAAAGCTCGAGCCAGATTCCCAGCCAGAGTTCAAGCCAGAGTTCGAGCCACAAGTAGAGGCAGAGTCATACCCAGAGTTTGAGCCAGAGTTTCATGCCAGAGATTAGACATTTGAAATAAATGTCAGTACATGTATGCATACAGAACAAATTTGTGCTGCTTTACCATTGTTATCATTGAGTTAATCTAAAATGAGCACTCCAATTCCATGTCCTGTTCATTGTGATATTGTCCCTTTAATATAAAATTTGCAGGCAACAAAATATGGAATGAAATTGTTTGTGCATGCGTCTTTGACAGAAGTTTGAACAAAGAAATGCCCTTAGGCTAAAAAAAAAAAAGGTCTGTTGTTTCTGCTCTCCGCGTGCGTCACCTCAGACCCATGCATCAGCGTATTTAGTTATCTATGAAACAATGTCCAACTACAGCCAAAATTGCTGGATTGATTGGAATTGTGCTGTGCTGTGCTGAGCTTTAAGCTTTGAATGTCCACAAAATGGATTTTATGCTCTATCACCAAATTATTTAAATTATTAAAATCAATGATGGATCCAGCCTATCATGCCTATGGGATAAATTAGGAGACAAACTTAAGGTTGATAATTTTAGCAAACTAAGTGAAAATTACTATAAATTTTAATATATATGTAGGGCCTACCCATATTTCTGTACATTTGTCTTTTGGTTGAAAATTTGTATGAGTCTATCTGTGTAAATATTATGAAAAGTATAAATTATTGTTAAAATAAGTGTGAAATAATATCAGTACACATTATTAGTATCTTTTCTTAATCTTTGAATGTCCATTACACTCTAGATTGAATGCATTAGGGCAATTCTCCATGGGAGAGAAAAAATTGTCAAAAATTTACATTAGCAATAGAGGAATATTTCATATTGATCCTAGACCAGAATGTCACAGGGAATCCAATCCAAGTGGTTAAAATTCGAAAAACCTATGTTTTCTGGGAGAAATATGGATTTTTGGCGAGTAGGCCTAAGTCTCAAAATGTAAAATTTTCGTTAAAAATGTAATTCTTTTGGTCATTGTGATTAGTGGAGGCCTTGTGGGAAAACAATTTTTAGTGTGTCTAGATAGCCATTGTACCAAAGATTACTTTTGTATTTAAAAAAATTACAATTATTTTTTGTGTTCTCCAAAAATAAAATTAAAAAAACATGAGAAAATCACATGTAATTCCGTTACCAAAATAATGCACAAAAGTATTTTTTTTGGGCAAAGAAAATAAAAATAAAAATTCCAACATTGTTTTTTTCTAGTGTTAAAAAAAAAATTCACTTTCGGACATTTGATTAGTACTTTAATATATGGTAACGGAATTATGGTAACCATGGTTACAGATTTGCACTGCACTTATATTCAAGTTTTTATTACTGTTACAATGACTTATAATGTGACTTTTGACATTTCCGGTGACAAACTTTTATTTAATGTTAATTATTAAATATTTTTCAATAAAAAACTTTTAAAAAACACCGTTTACTGAAAAAATATGACACAATATTTAGTTTGAATGCAAAAGTATGCTATTGTACAACATGTATTTATACAGTTTATAAGCAGTAATACAGGTTGTTTTTTAAGAATCTGTTACCGTTCTTATTTTCACAGATTCAATCCTGCCAGTATAGTGATCTAAGGCAAGATAAATATCCTTTTGAAATCGAGGAAAAGATTTTAAAGATCAGCCTGGAATTCTGAGATCTTAGTGCTATTACTAAAAGTACTATTTGAGGTATTCTTATTACAGTGCTTTATGTACACCAATGCCACTTATGTTATACAATATATATTTACACCATGCCTTGTGTGATGATCCTTGAAGATTTAATTGGCTGTCATGCATGCTTCAGAATAGATGACAGTGACTTTAATAACAGCAACCAAAGATGCTTTGTAAGTAAACACCAGTGATTTTAACTAGTTACCCGCCTATACAAGTTTGTGTTTTAAGAGTCTGCAACCTACGCTGTAATGCCATTCAGTAGATTTAATTTTGAAGATTTAATTGGCTACCATGCACGCTTTAAGATAGATGACAGTGACTTAAATAATAGCTACAAAAGATGCTTTGAATCCTGAAAACTTCATTACACACTATGGGAGTGTGTACTTTGATGCTGATGTAAACACACCTCTCCTCTCTCTGCCTGACCAGGTACCCTCTACACAGCCTGACACACCTATCTCCTCTCTGCCTGACCAAGCACCCTCTACACAGCATGACACACCTATCCCCTCTCTGCCTGACCAAACACCCTCTACACAGTCTGACACACCTATCCCATCTGTGCCTGACCAAGCACCCTCTACACAGCCTGACACACTTAACACCTCTCTACCCGATGACTAAGCACCCTCTACACAGCCTGACACACCTGTCTCCACTCTGCCTCTAAATGGTGACTACAAACAGCTACTTGAGGTAGGCTTGGGCGGTTTTTCAGTAAAACTGAGTAGTCACGTTTTTTTAAACCGGCACCCTTACAAAGTTAGCATATTTAATAAGCTCAGTGTTAGTACACAACAATAGTATTTTGAATGTTCAAAAGAATTATTACATGTGAAATTAAATCCAATTAAAATGAATGATGGATCCATGCCTATCACGCTTATGGGATAAATTAGGATGAAAATATTTAAGGTTATTGATTTAATATTTAAGGTTATTGATTTAATATCTGAAACCGCCCAAAAAGAATTTCAACATTTGAATAGACATGCATGCTTATCCTAAAGATAATTTGAGTTGATTATTACTATTATTTTGTTAATTACCCTAAAATTGGACGGAAAAGTGAGGTAACTTTTTCCGTCCAATTTCTATGGAAATTTGAGGGTGAAAAAATACATTAAAAAATTTAAAAATAAAATAAATCAACTCAAATTAGTTCTAGTATAAGCCTGCATGTCCATTCACATGTTGAAACACTTTTTGGTCGGTTTCAGGTACTTAAAAATAAATAACAACCATTAGAAAAACTGCTAACGTGACGGATGCAAAGTGGCCCCCTTAATATTGTGTTTTATGTCAAATACATGTAAATGTACACTTATTTCTGTTCATTTGTCTTTTGGTTGAAAATTTGTACCAGTCTATCTGGATCCATCAATGATCTGTGTAAATATTATTAGTATAAGTATAAATTATTGTTAAAATAAGTGCAAAATAATATCAGTACACATTATTAGTATCTTTTCGTAACCTCTGAATGTCCATTACACTCTAGATTTAATGCATTAGTATCACCATATGAATGTAAATGATTCAAATCAATGATGGATCCAGCCTGTCATGCCTATAGGATGAATTGATGGGGAAACTTCTAATAAATGTGGTTACTTTCAGGTAAGAACTGAAGTGAAAATTCTTTTATATTGTATTTCTGTTTCTGTACAATTTGTTGTGGTTGAGGATGGTAAATTTACCAATTTATCTGGATCCATCAATGATTGGTTGTAAATATTAGTGGAAATTAATTATTTAAAACTTAATTATTTTTAAAACATTAGTACAAGAATTATATTAATAATAAGCTCAGATTCTGTGTTTAACGTGAATGTATAATAATACTTTTAACTTAGTATGTTTTCTTTATCTTTGAATGAATATAACTTACATTCAGGAATAAAAGTTTGATGAGTGGTCTTTACTGTAGGATAAAGGCCAATAGGATTGTATCCATGGGTAATAAAGGACTTGACAAGGTCCTTTTTGCCTGTGATAATGATATCCTCCAGTAAAGACCAAGCACTGAGCTTTTATTCCTAGTCACAGATGATTTTGTCAAACTATCAAACACATTTTTGCATGAAGACTTGTGCACGCAAGTGCATGAGGACACTATGCGCGTGCATGTATGTGACTGAGCAGCTGCCCGCTTGATGCAGTCTCTACTGATCTTAAACAACCGTCTTAAATATCCATGTGATCACATCTCAACTAATCAGACTGTCTTAACCTGGTCTTAACTGTCTGTGACATTTATGAATGTAGATTTAAAGTGCACTTATCAACTGGGAAGTTAAATTATCCAAATCAATGATGGATCCAGTGTATCATGTCTATGGGCTAAAATGAAGAAGAAAAAACAAAACCCCAAAAGTTACTGCTTTTAAGCAAAGAGAATGTTTTGAATTGGAAAAAAACGTGTATTTCTCAACAATTTTGTGTGACTGAAGATTGTGTTTGACCCGTCTGATGTGGATCCATCAATGATCGTTGTATTTGTCAAAAATTGCATAAAATGGAACATGCTAGTAATTGCTAAATCAGAGAATAAATACAGCCTACAATTGTATTCATATAACCATAAAAAGAAATACCACCATTAAGAAATTCCCTACAGCTGATGATTCACAACAGAACATACTGTATTAGATCATATGGTAAACATGAAAAAGTACTTGACTACAAGTCTGCCTTATACACAATATAGACTTACATGTATAAGCTATTACACCAAACACATGGGAAGATTCTCACTTATTCTCATCATTTTCAAAATTTCTTAAAATGACAGATGTTTATAAATATCATGCCATATACTGTCATTCAGTGGAATTAACCTTTATCATTCAAAAGAAGTTGTGACAAGGCTTTAACTGTTCAACTGTTCAAAAGCAAATAAAGAAGCAGTTCATCCTAGTAATGTTATTTACTTGTCATTCTGTCTATACTTTTTGTCTGTCTGTGTCTAGTGTTTGTAATTGCTTATTACTCCCATCCTACCCCTACCCCATGCAAGCCACACACCACCTCATTCTCACTGTGTTATGGAATTAGATTACAAGGCATCAAGATAGCAATGACTTCTATCACTACAAGACTGCCAATTTCTCTTATCCTTAGTCTGCATTAGTATTATTCAAAGTAGGAGGCAATTAGAGTTGGAGTACCTCCAGAGCCGTCTGTGCATTTTGTTCCACAGACAGTTTAAAGGGAGAGTATCTTCATGATCACAGCAGACTGTCAGCAGGGCATGGAAACTGTATCTTAGTTTTATATGAACTCAGAGACTGAAAATATCCCGTGAGCATGCGCTAGTCTAAAATGCCCGAATACCAAGGTAAGAGCTGGCGATTTATTGTGACGCTTGTAGAGGGGTACATACCTGTGATTATTAGCTGTAAAGCAATCATGCATTAATGAAAATAAAATAATCGTTATACTATCGAACATCGAAAATCGAAAACCTTCATCATTAGCAGCAATAAATCACTATAACCAGCAACCTTCATTGTGAACATTTTGTGTGGACCTCTTGATTATTGTAATAACTGCATTTCACTGTAGATATATAAAGGGAAGTTGGTATTCAACCTGTTTAAATTTTCAAGAAATTTATCAGGAAAGTTTCATCACAATTGGTGCTCATATTTTTTGAGAAAATCTGTAAGACACATTTGTTTTTTATGCTTTTTTAAGTGCCGTCTAGCTACATTTTGTTAATTCAACATAACAATTCTTGTTTACTCTAAGATGAAAGCACTTCACACAAAATAATTTCTCAGGATGATTGAAAGGTGTACCGTAATTTCCGGAATATAAGCCGCGGCTTATACATTGATTTTGACCCGGTAAATGTTGCCTGTGGCTTATATGCCGAGGTATGAATCTTGAAGAACAAAACACAATGCACAATTAAGCAAAAATCGTTGGTAAACAGACAGAAACAGAAACCTAAAAACCTTTATTGTTCGTAGCAAAAATGGTCTGGTCATTGTCACAGTTTTAGTGGTCCACAGAAAACCCACGAGCCATATATGCGGCTCAGGCGGGCTATACTATACTCAGTTATCGCGTATCGCCGCCATATTTATACGATGATTCACTTAGGAAACTGATTCCCTTTCCCAGACCCATCAGAAAGGCGTTACTTTTCCAAAGATGGGCACCGGTGAAACCACAGTGAAACATCGACCCCAAAAAACATGAATATGTAACATAATGAACATATTCATGACACTCGATCAAACAGCCAATGAAACGAATATAAAAATGTTCCTACGCAAATTTATCCAATTACTACGTGCAGAAATGGCACGTGATACTGGGTCCGGAATAACCATGAACTACAGTGTACGTACACATTGCATGCATTGCACACACAGTCTACAGCTGACCGCACGGACCATGAACAGGCAGTGGCACTCATGTCAGCTCAAACACGCATTACCACTATTGACGGAACAGGTATACAATTACAAAGGACTGGTACACAGGCAAATGAACGTCCCCTATTGATTGAATGATCCGATTTCTTCAACGCTCATGGTTATTCAACCAATAGATGGCTTTCATTGTTGAGTTATTGTTATCAATGCCTCATAAACCACAAAACTTGTTGGACCTAGGAAAGTTATTTGATAGATTGGATGACTGGATTCTTATGTAATTTGCCGCAACATACAGCTTCGCCAAACAAATTTCTCTCTATGGTTTTCTTTTTAAATCTATCATTAAATAAATGAATTTCGTTGAAAATGCTGAAGTAATAAAGTGTTCGTTTGTGATCTATTATTATTATAATTAACTCACACAGCACGCATGATAGGAAGAGAAAGAATATAGAAAAAGAATTGTGTAATGAGGTAGTTTCTATATTTGGGATTATAGGGACAATGTTGTCACTTTATTATCATAATTGGGGTACGGGATAGGGGGAGTTCTGACTTCTGCATTAATAATGATCTCTTTTTGGAAGAAATGGTAGCTCTGAAAAGAGATGTTGGTTTTGATTGGACGTTGCAGCTGTCTACAACTGGAATCCTTCAAAGTCGCTGGCTTCGCTGTCGCTGCGGAACAGCGCGGCCAAATCCTCATCCAGCTCCACTGTGTCTTCAACGTCAGACATCGCTTCCTCCACTTCCTCTCCGCTGATGATCTTGGCCTCCCACGCATCGAGGACCCAGTTGCAGACCTCGGCATGGGTGGCTCGCCGCATCCTCCCTGTCGCTGTATATGTGTGAAGGCCTCTGACATCCACTCTTCCCAAACCTTACGAATGTGCAGCTTGAAGACCCGATTAACAGTGATTTCTAGTGGCTGCAGTTTCTTCGTAAGCCCACCAGGAATGACCCCAAGGATGGTGTCATGCTCTGTCTTGAATATCTTCCTGATGTGCTCGCAACACAATGACCCCCTTTGTGGCGATGCACCGACAGTGAGTGGCATCCGGCGGGCCTCTGTGTGTGCGGCTTATATGCGGTGCGGCTTTTATGTTGAGGCATGAATCTTGTTTTGGTGATTTTGGGGTGAAGTCGCACTTATATTC
>CM055818.1:5675086-5761408 GCA_029582265.1 Zoroaster sp. YZ-2022 | reverse complement strand
TTTTTGATTTCATTTTAAGATTGAAATGCATTGGAACTGAAACCACATACCATGTTTTCATTTGTATGCCTATCAGCAAGGAATTTTTGCTTCAGAATAAAAAAGTATCACAAGCATTTTTTGTTGTACTTTTCATGTGATTGACACAACAAATTCATCCATATTATGCGTGCAATGCTCAAAAGTGGCCATTCGATTTGAAAACGTGTAGAGTCGCAATCGTTGACACACGTACAGTGCTTGAGGGAGCCAGTGCTGGCGATGTAAGGGCCATTCGATTGGAAAACGTGTAGATTTGAGTCGCAATCGTTGCCACACAGTGTGTGCGAAGGCAGTGCACCATGTGAGGGCCGGGGCCATTCAATTTGAAAACATGTAGATTGAGTCTTGGGTACCGGTAAATTTACCGGTAAAAAAAGTGGAAAATTTCATAAATCAAACGTATTATGTTTTATACAAAGAAAATTGGTAAGTTTCATTAATAAATAGGCATATGAATGACGGGGAAAAAAAGAAAAAAAACTCCCATACCTACCATTTCTGTAACTACTTGCCACTGGAAAAATGTAATATCCAAGATTTATGTCATGATATTGAATCTCAATTGGAAAATGTAAACCTTGAAGATGGTGAGCTGGATTCTTGTGTCAATCTATTTGAATTTAATGTCCGTAACATCTTGGACAATCATGCTCCGCAAATAACTCTAACTATTAAACTATAATCTGAATCCCCCTGGATCAATGATGATATTAGTGCTGCAAGGAAAATCCGCCGTCAACTTGAGCGAAAAATGGCGTGACAATGGGAAACTTGAAGTACATCGGCAAGAATATTGTAACCAATGTGATATTGTCAAGAACATGATTAACCAGACAAAAATAGCTCACTACTCATCTCATGCGGAAGAGAGCTCTGGCGATCAGATAAACTCTTTAACATTGTTGAAAAGCTGCTTCATAAACCCAAAACTCCAGTGCTTCCATCTACACACTCCGATCAGGACCTCACAAATGGTAGAACAGTAAAGCTGAGGTAGTTTAAGACTGTCCAATGGATGAGGCAGCATCACTGCATTTTGCAGAAGACTGAGACCAGCAACCTGTTTATGACACTTTCAAGATTAAATAACAAGTGCGTCGTGAAGATTCAGTTGAAGAGAGGAGAGATGGCTTTACTTTGAAGACTGTCCAAAATCCTTAGGTTTGATTGTGCTGCTGTAATCCGAATTGGGTCTGACTTGTGCGAGATGATTAACAATGCTGAAAAGCAGGCTAGAAGTTGTTACAATAACAAACCTAAAGTGGACCTCTCTGATAAAAATCTAAGCAGCAAGAATTATAAGGTGGAGAGTAGTGAACTGCAACTGTGGAAGGTCAGCCCACTCTGATATCCCCATCATTGAACACAACAATGCTCATATTATCACTGTCACTGGTCCCGTAACCCACCAGGGTCGTAGGGTTGCTGCACAGATGAATGCTGCACAAGCTGGTTCCATTTTTGGCAGTTATGAGAAAGCCACTGGGTCACAGCGGAGGTCTTTTCGGTCCATTCTTCAATGTTGTTTGTCCATCTCTTTTTCTGTCTGCCCCGTCTTCTTTTCCCCTGCAATGTTTCCCTGGAGGATGGTCTTGGAGAGCCTGTTTGATCGAGTCACGTGCCTGTACCATCTCAGTTTCCCCTTCTTTACTGTGGTGAAGAGATCTTCATAGTGACCAATATGTTGAGTAATGATTCTGTGAATTTCTTCATTGGTGATGTGGTCAATGTAGGAGATGCCAAAAATTCTTCAAAAACATCTCATTTTGACTGCCGGGATCTTCTTTTGAAGTTTTGCTTTCAAAGTCCATGACTCGCATGCACACAGGAAGATTGAGATGACCAGTGCATGTAGGAGCACGACTCGCATGCATACAGGAAGATGACCAGTGCTTGTAGGAGCATGACTCGCATGCATACAGGAAGATTGAGATGACCACTGCATGTAGGAGCATGACTTGCACGCATACAGGAAGATTGAGATGAACAGTGCGTGTAGGAGCATGACTCGCATGCATACAGGAAGATTGAGATGACCACTGCATGTAGGAGCATGACTTGCACGCATACAGGAAGATTGAGATGAACAGTGCGTGTAGGAGCATGACTCGCATGCATACAGGAAGATTGAGATGACCACTGCATGTAGGAGCATGACTTGCACGCATACAGGAAGATTGAGATGAACAGTGCGTGTAGGAGCATGACTCGCATGCATACAGGAAGATTGAGATGACCAGTGCATGTAGGAGCACGACTCGCATGCATACAGCAAGATTGAGATGACCAGTGCGTGTAGGAGCATGACTTGCATGCATACAGGAAGATTGAGATGACCAGTGCTTGTAGGAGCATGACTCGCATGCATACAGCAAGATTGAGATGACCAGTGCTTGTAGGAGCATGACTCGCATGCATACAGGAAGATTGAGATGACCAGTGCGTGTAGGAGCATGACTTGCATGCATACAGGAAGATTGAGATGACCAGTGCTTGTAGGAGCATGACTCGCATGCATACAGCAAGATTGAGATGACCAGTGCTTGTAGGAGCATGACTCGCATGCATACAGGAAGATTCAGATGACCAGTGCATGTAGGAGCACGACTCGCATGCATACAGCAAGATTGAGATGACCAGTGCGTGTAGGAGCATGACTTGCATGCATACAGGAAGATTGAGATGACCAGTGCTTGTAGGAGCATGACTCGCATGCATACAGCAAGATTGAGATGACCAGTGCTTGTAGGAGCATGACTCGCATGCATACAGGAAGATTGAGATGACCAGTGCGTGTAGGAGCATGACTTGCATGCATACAGGAAGATTGAGATGACCAGTGCGTGTAGGAGCATGACTCGCATGCATACAGGAAGATTGAGATGACCAGTGCTTGTAGGAGCATGACTCGCATGCATACAGGAAGATTGAGATGACCAGTGCGTGTAGGAGCATGACTTGCATGCATACAGGAAGATTGAGATGACCAGTGCGTGTAGGAGCATGACTCGCATGCATACAGGAAGATTGAGATGACCAGTGCTTGTAGGAGCATGACTCGCATGCATACAGTAAGACTGAGATGACCAGTGCATGTAGGAGTTTCAGTTTAGTCTTAAGTGTGATGTTTTGTTTCTCCAAACTGGTTTCAGTTTTGCCGGTGCTGCTGCTGTTTGTGCAGCTCTTGTGAGAATTTTGGTCTTTGAACCCTTGTCACTGATGATGGCTCCAAGATATTTGATATGGTTTACTCTCTCCAGTTCTTGTCCATTGACAGTTATATTTGCCATGATTGTGTTCTTGCTATTGGTCATCAGCTTCATTTTTCTGCACTGATTTGCATTCCATTTGCATTCCATTCATGTTTTAACCAGGCGGTTCAGTAGGTTGGTGAGTATGACCTCTCTAGCCAGCTCGTTGATGTCATCAGTGAACCGAATGCTGACAGTGCCAATATGATGTACCAGGGCATTCAAAGAATATGTTGAACAGTGTGGGTGACAGGAGGCAGCCTTGGTGAACTGCGACTGATGTGTGGAACTATTCCCCCACTGTGCCTTGTACAAGTACTGCGTTGCTGGTCTTTGCATATAACTGTTCAATGGTATAGACAAGCTTTTGGCCCATGTTGTATTTCTTCATTGTAGCCCAGAGAGCCTCATGCCACAACCCTGTCAAAAGCCTTCGAAAAGTCAATGAAAACATGGTACATGTCTTGTTGATGTTGAAGACAGTTTTCACAAAGAACACGAAGATTGAACATTTGTTCTGTGGTGCTTCTTCCACTACGGAAACCAGCCTGCTCTTCTGCGATGATCTCTTCTGCCTGTGGTTTCAGTCTGTTCAGAAGTACTTTTAGCATGAGACTGATGGTTCGATAGTTCTGGCATTGTTGTAGGTTGCCTTTCTTTGGAAGAGTGATTATCAGTGAGTGAGTCCATGTTGTTGTCCAATCTCCAGTCTGCCAGATCTTGTTGCAGTGAGGATGTCAATCACTGCTTCTACTCCATGCTTGAAGAGTTCGGCTGGAATGTTGTCTGTTCCTGCAGCTTTTCCATTCTTCAGCGATCTTATGGCTGATTCGACCTCTTCATGTCTGATGGGAAAGCTGTCCTCGTTTGACAATTCTTGGCAGGCAAGGACACTGGGGTCACCTGTGGTTGGTAAGTAGTACAGTTCTGAACAGTACTCTGTCCACGTCTTTTTCTTCCGTGAGGCAGTTTCCTTGTTTGTCCTTTGGAAAGCCATTTTGGTGCTGCTGTTAAGGCATTCTTCAATTCCTTAGCACTATTTCTCTATCCAGTCTTCTTTGGCCCTCCTGATTTTCTTGCCGACCTCTTTGTACTTCTATGCTCCTATGGTGTTTCTGACATTCTTCAGGTCTCTTCTGGTGTGGCACATTTCAAGGATGTCATCTGTGACTCAAGGTGGGGACTTTCGGTGATACTTCCCCAATATATCACTTGCCATTTGTATCATGACTGCATTGACTTTAGTGGTCATTGCTTCTGCATCTTCTTCCAGCCTAAGCAGTTGTGTAAACTTCCCACCAATTGTTGCTTGGAATGTTTCAGCAACCAAGGGGTCGTTAAATTTATCCAGGTTGAACTTGAGTCTGGTGTTCTATGGCTTGCTTGTCTTCTTCATACTCTGAAGTTCATCATGACAAGGTCGTGATCACTTCCTATGTCCGCTCCTGGGTACGTGTCCTTGCTTTGGCTCTGTTGATTCCAGATCGAAACTGGTTCTGTACCAGGATATAGTCGATCTGGCTGTGATGTATTCCATTGGGCGCATGCCAGGTCCATCTTCCGGATGCTTTGTGTTCTCTAAGTGTGTTTGCCAGCAACAGGTTGTTATAGCTGGCAAATTCCAAAAGGTGTAGTCCTCTCATTAGATGTAGCATTACAAGAGGGTCTGCAGGAATCTCTCCAGTTTGACAGTGCATCGGCACCCACCTTGGCATTCCAGTCACCCTGGATGATAAGGATGTCATTCTTATCTACCCTGTCGATAATGTTATGGAGTTTTGTTCAAAATTCCTCTACTTGATCGTTGTCATAGTCTGATGTAGGGGCGTATACTTGAATCACTGCCATGTTGAATGGAACTGAGCTTACTGGATACGGGGCGACAGCCTAGTACAGAGTTCTTGATGTTTTTATTGACCAGGAATCCTACACCCTTTATGTGTTTGTCAATTTCTCCACTGTAGTAGAATACGTGTCCTTCATCTGTTTGTTCATATTGCAGCTACCAAATGTAGATGACCGAGCTCCAGACATCATACAAACTATAAGTTGCTTTATCAAGAAGATCACCTTTAAGCCAAAGGACATCAAAAAGTTCCTGAACCAACTTAAGCCAGACAAAGCCACCGGTCCGGATCAAATTCCAACCAGAGTCCTTAAGGAATGCAGTACAGGACTTGCCAGTCTTCGATCTGTGCCATCTCTTGCATTGTGTTTCCTTCATGGAGCATTCCCAAACAATGGACGATTGCACCACTGACACCATGACCCAGATGACCCATCAAAGTATCCCCCTATATCCCTGCTCAGTAACATCAGCAAGGTCATGGAGGCAGCAGTGAAGAAGCAACTGCAAAGCTATTATTAATCTCCTAAACATTCTGTCTCAAAACTAGAACAACTCTCTGGACAAGAGCAGCAAAGTGTGTGTAATAGCTCTAGACATCAAAGGAGCTTTTGACAAGGTGTGGCATAAGGGGCTCTTTGCCAAACTTCGTTCTAAGGGAGTGTCCAGGAAATTGTTCTCATGGCTACATTTCTGGTCAGGTTTCATTTGCCACATTTATTAATACCTCAGTGCCACAGGGCTCAAAACTTGGTCCACTTTTATTTCTGATATTTGTTGATGACCCAATGTATACAGGATTGAGCTTCATACGTACACTACACTCCAATGAGCTCTACAGATAAGAGAAATGCAGTAGCCATGAACAGAGATCTTTGCAGGATGAGGGTATGGGCCAAAGTGCAAGACCATGTTGATGTCTAGAAAAAGATTTCAATCCAAGTTGGACATGTACTTTGGAGTAACACTTGACAGTAAGCTTGTGTGGTCAAATCACCTCTTTGCCATGTCAACTCAGCTCAGCACACTGAGAACTGGATTCTGATGGCCAATCTACTGTGTACAAATCAACTGTGTACAAAAATCACAAATCCACAGTGAATATGTTTCTTTGAGCTGGATAAATGCTTCCCCAACTAGATAACATCCAAAAGAATCATCAGTGTCAACGAAGCTTCTTGTACATTTGTCAATTCCCAGGCTGCACTACAGGCGACAAGTCACCACAGCTACAGCACTCTTAAAAATACATACCACATAGTGTTCAATAGACTTGAAGGCCTTGCTTGCTCCTCCATATGTAAGACATTGTGTTACTCGCTCCAGCATCAATCCCTGACCACACAATCCCTGGCCATCCCTGCCAGATGGCCCAACTTGGAACAGCATCCCAGTTTCTGTTGTAGGTCATCACAAATACTGGTATCCACAGCCTTCAAATGCCTGATGAATTTAAAGAGCTAGTGGTGGCATGTTTTAGCAACTCTTCACCCATCTATTTATGTTGACTTCCTCTGAGTAGCAGTGAACCAATTGATTGGCCCTCCAGTGCTTGTTGTAACCGTTAACTGACCATGTACACTACATGCAGCAATACAAATCTGAAATGATCCTATCATAATGAACTGCAGGCTGTTTATAAACATAACAAATTGCATATAATATAAATATAAGCAAGGAGCATTTCTAGTTTTCATTTAAAATTACAAGTGATGGAACTAGCACAGATGTAATGTTATACATTATTATGTATAATATATGGATCTACATGTATGTGTGACCTAAAAAACAAATATTGAGTGCCTTTATTTCATAAAATAGGGAACAAAATTTACCAATCGTTAACAGCTAGTCTAGGTGTAATAGTGTTCCAGTTAGACTCTAAAAATAAGGCACTCAATATTTGTACATTTTTTTAGTCAATGGTGCTAGCGTGCATTTGGATATACATGTACCACACAGCTCCTCATTAGTATAGCTTTTCTATTAACCCTAACTCCCCAGACAACAAAGGCAATTGGAGGATTTTGAAGGATTTTTATTGTTCAGTAACAATGCTTAGGGAGTTAGGGTTGAAACCACGTACAGAACCACAATGTTGATTTCATCAACATCCATTGAATGAAAATATAATGAACCAGTAATTGCCTGAGTGAAATTTTGTCGGGCAACCTGGACGTCTGAATGGTCTGCCCGATCGGGCAAGTGCTCTTATTGAAACAATAATGAATTATATTACTTATTAAATAAACATTTTATCGTTTAATTCCACTGGTGATTTCCTACAAAGTGTTCAAAGCATTTAATCAAATCTAAGCTTATAAAAATCCACTCAAATTGTCGTGCATGTCGTGGTTGCGCCATCTTTAAAACCAGTTCGCGTCGGAGGCCGTGTATGCGTGTATACTGCACCAATTCTTTTTGCACCGCAGATCGGAGAGCTTTGTATGCATGCTCGGTTGACGTGATAACGAGCCACGTGCGTAAAGTGTCACGCTCGGAAGACGTGGCCGGCCACACGCTGTGGAAGCTTCCATTGTCCTTTCGGGTGACGTGAACACGCCATTTTGGCAGTGCTCATGCTTCGGTTGACATGTTATTGCGCAACAATTGTTCGGTACGATCGATAGCGGGGGCGGAGTGCGGCTATAAGCCAGGCACTTCGTGTCTGACGTCACTGTGTTGGATCTAGTATTGCGCGGCACCCAGTTGAGAACCCATTTGCAAACATATAAACAATATGCACACGTGTGCATGCTTATATCGAGTCACAGTGTTTGCAGTATTTCACTCATAATTGTAAACAGGTAGGTATAAAAATCAGTTTGCAACAAAAAATGCCTGTTTATTTGAATTTTATTAACCTCTCCGTAAGATTCTGCTGTAGAAATGGGTTCTCAACTGGGCGCCGCGCAATACCAGATCAAACACAGTGACGTCAGACACGAAGTGCCTGGCTTATAGCTGCACTCCGTGTGAGTAAACACGCTCGCATTGGTGGTTGGGGAGTTTGGGCACTCGTAAACCTGTTCCACACCTTTTTCTTTGTTCTCCATTGAAATCTGTAAAGCTGGCCAATCAAGATTTCTATAGACCAATTTCAGTGCACCATTGTCCCATTGTTACTCAGTACAATGCCGTTCATGTTCGGATGACGTGTAAATAGTTTCCTTTGTGTTTCCTCTCTTGGAAACAGCTGGGGATCCACTCCATTTTGATTGTGTTTAATTTTGGCGCGACAATTAGCACGTCAGCTAATTGAATTGTAGCTGTGACAACTCGTGTAAATATTACAAAATGATGTAATTTTTTGACGAATTGAGAATTCGTAAATGGGCCTCATACACATAGTGCCTGGCTTATAGCCACTACTCGGCATCACGTGTTCAACGCACAGTGCAAGCATAAAGATGTCCATGTCATCAGCGCGCCGATTCCGTGCGAGTGCGTGCGGCGTGCATGGCGGAGTTTACATGTAGGAAAGTTCAAATTTGACATACTTATTTATTCTACGATAGTAAGCTTATGTTGTCTATTAAAAAATAAAAATACATAAGTCCAGGTTTGGCAATGTTGACACTTAATTTGCTGATATAAATTCCTCAAAATGCATGTCTCAATTGGGTCTCTTTTTGCCGGGCAAGCAATCTGCGACCAAAGCTTGCCCGATCAGGCAATTAAGAAGAAAAAAAATTGTCGAGGCCTGCAAACCCCCTTGTGAACAGGCAGTTGATTGCGCATAGGAAGATTAGATGATAGAGGAATTCGGGATTAGACTGAATACAGATTGATGCAGTTAGCTTTAGTTTCTATAAAAAGCTTAATTAAAAGTTTGCAGCAATGCTGTTGTGTGGTCCTTTTATACATCACGTGTAGACATATATACACATGTACATTGTGTTGTTTATGTAGGGCTGCAGACATGCAAAGTGAGTATTGTATGTGGTACCTGATGAATGAAGCATGTTGCACACATGTCATGGATGGGGACATGAAGCCAGATCTTATTTACCCAGGCTAGCTGCAATATTTGAAATAAATAGGGTGATATATATTTTTAATATCAGCAATATTTTTTGTAATATCTTTAATATAGTGATATTTTGATATCTTAAAAAAATTTTACCTGATAAATTTAGCCCATAATTTTTGACCAAGTAAATTAGCCAGCCTTTACAAACACAAATAGTAACTTGAGGATCTGCGCATAGTCAAAAGGTACCACCACACCACTAAACTTCACAGTTTAAAAATAGTACAAACAATCTGTCTTCCTTAGAAATTTATCTGAGGTTCTGTTGTTCGTATAGACAAGTAAAGATTATTGCCAAAACATTTGTTTAATTCCATATAAGAATGAAGATATACAAATCAGAATGCATTTTCAAAATGATAATTATGCTGTTAACGAAACAACATTAACCCTAACCCCCTAGCCATTTTGGCTAAGAACCTTCCTCAATCTGCCAAAATCCAACACCATGCACAAAAACTACCACCCAACTGTTAGACTTTGATGTAATTGGGACACCCGGCCCCATGTCAAGTATCCCTGTTTGGGCTATACAGTACTGAGTCCATCAAAATACAACACCATGCAGTAACACTACCACCCAACTGTTAGACTTAGCTGGAACTGAGACACCTGGCCCCATGTAAAGTATCCCTGTCAGGGCTATACAGTACCGAGTCCATTAAAATACACCAAACTGGCCTGCTGTTGGAGTTTTAATAGTTTGGGATGGTTATAGGGTTTAAGCTTCAACCTAAACAGGTTACTAATATAAAATAAAGTAATAATACTCTGTTTTTAGTAATACTAACATAGTCTTAAGCAGCTTTGCCAATACTACCTATGTGTATGTTAAACCCACTTCCACATAAAACCTTGTACAATGTATATTCTACCAAGACGTCTTTACATACATGTACATGTGAAGAGGAATTTGACAGTCAAGAAGATTTCGTGAAAATATAAGATTATTTAATCTACGTCACTGCAAATCATGAGCGGCAACGTACGAAAGAGTGGGACACAATAGGCTTTAGATTAACCATATCAACAATGAGCCATAGCTGATGGTCCTTTAATTGCCTGCCATACGTGCTTCAAAATAGATGACAGCTCTATTAGTACCAGCTACCACGATGCTTCAATGTCAACAACAATGATTATCTGCCTGTACAGGTTTGTGTCTTATAAATCTAGAATATGAATTTATCATTTTCAAAGATGAAATCATGCCAGCATGGGGAAAGCAAGATACAAACAGCTTTGAAGAAAAGATTGCAAAAGTAATTAATCCTAATATTCATCCCAGCACTGGTTTTCCTTTCAATATACATACATGTACGTAAATGTATTTTGCTCAAGTACGTTACTTCCTGTTATACATGCAATTGCATACTTTCATGTAACCATCTATGACAACAAAAAGGAGAAAAAGTACTACTGATATCAAGAAGGTCAATGAAACAATTCTAATGTATGAGAGCTGAACAAGATAATTACAAGGGTGTTTGCATTATAAACTGATCCTACCCTCTTTGTCATGGTACACACCCTATGTACAACGTATACACAATGTGTAGTGTATTGTTATGAGAAATAAATCAAATCATCAGTCCTTTGAATCTAATATTCATCATCATTTACTTAATTCACCTGCTAGCTTGGGCATCCCTTATGCTTCTTGTTCTCTTGGCATTTAAATATAAACATAAAGAATCCATGTACATGTACCATATCCCGGGAATATAATACAAATGTACGTCTATACAGGTATACCATACATGTATGCCAAATATGTTTTCCTTAATAAAAAGTGGGTATTATTTAATAAATACCTAACCACCCCAAATCCTTCAAACTCCAAGGAGCACTTTTTTGGGAAAAAAAAAAATCAGCACTGTTGGGAACTGGTACTTTCACCTCTTCAAATGGGACAAAATTACTACCTGGCAAGAAGTACAGGCCATAAAAGTGCTGAATATGAAAGATCAACAAAAATGCATGGTGCATTTTTAAGATAAGGGCATGTTTCCAAAAGTGCACTGATGGATTTTGGAGGATTCAGGAAGGTTCCTATAGCCAGAGTGCCAAAAAAAAATCCCTGACTCTCTGAGCAGTGATACAAAAATCAAGTAGTCAACAATTAATTAATCGATGTATGTGAGAAGGCCACTCCACTAAGACAAATTATACAAACACATGTCAGTCATTTTTACGCAATGCGGTATCATCAGCCTGTGCATGAATTGGCATGTAAAGTTGCCTTAGATAGAGTCAATCTATAATAACGTCAATATCAGAATATACCAACAATGAGCTCAAATGGCTGATGGTCCTTGAAGATTTAATTGGCTGCCATACCTGCTTCAATATTGATAACAGTGACTTTCAACATCAGCTACCATAGATATATAAGTATCCAGCCATGATTGAATTAGTTACCCATCTCTACAGATTCATGTTTTAAGAGTCTGCAACCTGATGCCATTTTGCAGATTCAATTTGGACAGAATGGAGACACTAAGAAACATGTACATGTACCTCTTGAGGTTTGAGGAAAGCATTGTAAAAATCAGCCTCAAGGGATTAATTCCTGCACTGGTTTTACTTTTTACTTTCACTCAAATTACTGCCTCTGATCTACGCTCATGTAACCATCTGATGAAGAACAGAGAGTTTCTATCTGCAGAGAATAAAGAATTACAGCAAGTTTCATATCGGCAGAAAGTTACTCGATCTCATGTCCACTGTGTGAGTTATTGCCATGCTGATCCTCAGTGCTACTCAGTCAATTACAACATAGACAATCATCGGTGTGAGCTGAATAACGCTACCAGGGCTCAGTATCCTGACAACTTCATTACACACTATGAGAGTGTGTACTTTGATGCTGATGTAAACACACCTCTCCTCTCTCTGCCTGACCAAGCATCCTCTACACAGCCTGACACACCTATCCCCTCTCTGCCTGACCAAGCACCCTCTACACAGCCTGAAACACCTATCCCCTCTCTGCCTGACCAAGCATCCTCTACACAGCCTGACACACCTATCCCCTCTCTGCCTGACCAAGCACCCTCTACACAGCCTGACACACCTATCCCCTCTCTGCCTGACACATCCTCATCTCATTACAGCAGTTGTAAGAAGCTACTTGAAGCAGGTCATGATGTGAGTGGTATCTATACAATATTTCCTGCTGGATTCAACAAAAGCCTGCAAGTCTACTGTGATATGGACACTGATGGCGGTGGCTGGATCGTCATTCAGAGGCGTCAAGATGGCAGTGTTGACTTCTATCGCAACTGGACTGACTACCGAGCTGGCTTTGGCAACTTGTCAGGAGAATTTTGGCTTGGAAATGACAACTTACGCACCCTGACTGAATTTGAAGGAACATGGCAGCTGAAAATTGATTTGGAAGATTGGCAGTCTAACAAAGAATCAGCAGAATATGGATCTTTCCGCATTACAGGAGATGACTTCACACTCCAGTTTGATTCATACAGCCCTGACAGTACAACAAAGTATGATGCACTCACATACCACAATGGAATGATGTTTACTACATGGGACAAGGACAATGACCTAAAACCAGATGGTAACTGTGCTGCATTTCGCAAAGGAGCATGGTGGTATAAAAATTGCTTCAAGTGTAGTCTAAATGCTTTATATTATCAAGGGGGATCAAAGAAATATAACAGTATGCTATGGGCAAGTCGTACTACCTATGCATACTCAATCAAGGAATGTACTATGAAAATTCGCCTACATTTGTAAAGACAAATACATGTAATATAAAAAAAAATTAAAAACAATGGAATGTTTTCACAAAAGACAAGGATAAAAAAGGTTTTTATGTACACATATTTCTGTACATTTGTGTTTTGGTTAAAAATTTATACCAGTCTATCTGGATCCATCAATGATCTGTGTAAATATTATGAAAAGTATAAATTATTGTTAAAATAAGCATGAAATAATATCAGTACACATTATTACTATTTTTCTTAACCTTTGAATGTCCATTACACTTTAGATTTAATGCATTAGTATCACCATCTGAATGTAAATGATTCAAATCAATGATGGATCCAGCCTATCATGCCTATGGGATAAATTACGGGGTGACTTGAAGTTGTTGCTTTTAAGCAAAAGAGAACATTACTTTAATTAAAAAATGTGTACAAATATTTCTGTGTATTTTTTGGCCGAGAGTTGTAATTTTTACCAATTATCTGGATCCATCAATAATCTGTGTAAATATTAGTACAAATTTATGAGTTTTACTACATATAAATAGGTAGAACTTGTAGCTTTGCATGGTGAGGAGGATAAGTAAGAGTAATTGCGGTGACACCATGTGAAATGCTCAATTGAGTAGTAATTAGTTCTGAAAAGAACTGGAGGTACAACTCGACGTTTCGATCAGTATGCTCTGATCGTCCTCAGGAGAATGCCGGACTCTGGAAAATGCTGCTGCTTAAGTAGACTGCTGGAGAATCATCCCATGAATGGATGGATGCTGATATTTTCATGGAAGAGTTTGAAAACTCTTCCCTCAACACCGCTGACCTCCAACCAAACCTGTGGCTCCGATATGTTGATGACACCTTTGTGGTTTGGCCACACGGCAGACACACTCCACGATTTCCTACATCTCAACCAGCAACATCCGAGCATCAAGTTCACCATGGAAACAGAAGAAGATGGCAAATCTCGTTCCTCGATGTCGACATTTCCAGAAACCATGACGGCACCCTACACCAAAACGTTTACAGAAAGCATACCCACACAGACCGTTACCTGAACCAGCGCTCCTTCCATCACCCTAGCATCAAGTCATCAGTCAACCGTACCCTCGTTCAACATGCCTACAACATCTGTGACAAGGACAGCCTGCCCAAGGAACTACAACATATCCGAACTACCCTCGAGAGCAACGGTTACAACCCCAGCAAGATCAGCACAGCGAAGCCGGTTCCAAACCCCGAACACAAGGTAAGTAATCTAACCCTTTCTAACCCTTTCTAGGTTCGACGTCACACAAACTCCAACGCATCCTCCGACAAGCAGGCATCCAAGTGTACTACTCAGCCCCCAGCAAACTCCAAGGACTTCTACACACCCACATAGATAAACCGGATCCCAGCAGCAACAGAGCGGGAGTCTACAGGATCCCCTGTGAGTGCGGCAAGGTGTACATCGGCGAAACAGAACGGAATCTCCCCATCAGACTTAAAGAACACCAAGCACACGGCCGCAGAGGAGATTTCGAAAAGTCAGCCATCGTCAAGCACTCGCACATCAAGGACCACCAGATAGACTGGCAGGCAGCCCAACTCATCACACCCATGGCACCCCAGACGCATCAGAGAGGCCATCGAGATCGTCAAACACGACACTGTGCCACAGGACATCAGCTTCTACATCAGCGATATTTGGCGACCACTACTACGGACTGAAGGATCTCCTATATCCAAAGTCCATAACCCACCCCAGACTGAGGGATCTCCTATATCCTAAGTCAACCACCCTCCATCCCCCTGTGCTTGTTAACAACTGATTCAGTTCAGTGAGCACACACTCCTCTCCCCCAACCCCTAGGATCCTAGTCTCACAGTTCCCGCCTGCGCGCCTCAACAAACTAATCCTCAACCATCCATTCATGGGGTGGTCCTCCAGCAGTCTACTTAAGCAGCAGCATTTTCCAGAGTCAGGCATTCTCCTGAGGACGATCAGAGCATACTGATCGAAACGTCGAGTTGTACCTCCAGTTCTTTTCAGAACTAATTACTACTCAATTGAGCATTTCACATGGTGTCACCGCAATTAGTCTTACTTACATATAAATGTTTGTCAAAATAAACACAAAGCTGTGACTATATAATTATACATTATTACTATCTTTTCTTGAACTTTGAATGTCCATTACTTACACTTTAGATTTAAAGAACTAGTATCACCATCTGAATGTAAATGATTCAAATCAATGATGGATCCAGCCTATCATGCCTATGGGATAAATTGAGGGGAGGGGAAACTTGTAATAAATGTTGTCACTTTCAGGTAAGAACTGAAGTGAAAATTCTTTAAAATTTTGAAAATAAATGAACAGTATATCTGTACAATTTGTTGTGGCTGAGGATGGTAATTTTACCAATTTATCTGGATCCATCAATGATCAATTGTAAATATTAGTGGAAATTAATTATTTAAAACTTAATTATTTTTAAAACATTAGCACAAGAATTATGGTAATAATAAGCTCAGATTCAGTGTTTTACTTAGTATCTTCTCTTTAACTTTGAATGAATATAACTTAGATTCAGGAATAAACATTTAATATGTGGTCTTTACTGCAGGAAGGCCTATAGGGTTGTGGCCATGGGTAATAAAGGACTTAACAAGGTCCTTTATGCCTGTGATAATGCCCCCAGGTGTCTTTATCCTCCAGTAATGACCAAACATTAAGCTTTTATTCCCAGTCAGATGATTTTGTCAAACTATCAAACACATTTTTGAAGACTTGAGCATACAAGTGCATGAGGACACTATAGTGTGTGCAGTGTGTGACTGATCAGCTCAAAATGCACATCCAGTAAGACAGAGCAGCTGCCTGTTTGATGCAGTCTCTACTGATCTTAAACAACTGTCTTAAATATCCATGTGATCACATCTCAACTAATCAGACTGTCTTAACCTGGTCTTAACTGTCTGTGACATTTATGAATGTAGATTTAAAGTGCACTTATCAACTGGGAAGTTAAATTATCCAAATCAATGATGGATCCAGTGTATCATGTCTATGGGCTAAAATGAAGAAGAAACTAAAAGTTGCTGCTTTTAAGCAAAGTGAACATTGTTTTGAATTTGAAAAAACTAAATTGTATTTCTCATTAATTTTATCTAAATGAAGATGGTTATTTTTGACCAATCTACCCTGGATTCATCAATGATCTTTGTATTAATTGTAAAAGAAAATGCACAAAAATAACATGCTAGTAATTGCAAAATCAAAGAATATAATGTATTCACATTACCATAAACAGAAATTCAAGCATTCTCTTACAGATGATGAACCCAAACAGAACAAATGTGTACATGTTTCAACTTGTAAGGTTTTACTAAACTACCACAGTACACATTATTTATAACCTTGGATAGATTCAAACTTGTTTTGGTAAATGTATTATGAAATATTTTTAAACAAACATTTCTGAAAATGACAGATTGTAATACCATGCCAGAGCTTATGTGTGTAAAACTAAATTTGTCATTCAAATGTAGTTGTGGTACAACACATTCACTGAACTTTACAAAGATGTAATTGAAATAAAGAAAACAGTTCATACTAGTCATGTTAATTTACTTGTTATTCTGACTGTTTCTTTCTGGATGTAACATTACATTTGTCTATTATATCTGTGTCTGTCAGTGTTAGTAATTTCTATCTGATCTCACCCTTCCCCACACAGTTCAAACTAAAATCAACCCTCCATTACATTCCACAATTGACTAACAGTATACCTGTTGTGCATATAGAGTATTCTTAAAAATAAGCGTATTATTTAATCTACACATGCAAGTCACTGCAAATCCTTCACTATTAAAACCTGCATGGGAGGTAACGTACAAAAGATCAGGATCAACAATGAGCCATGGCTGATAGACCTTCAAGATTTAATTGGTTACCATACACTTGCTTCAAATTCAATGACAGCTCTATTAGCACCAGCTACCATGATGCTTTAATGTCAACAACAATGATTATAATCAGCATCTGTACAGGTTTGTGTCTTATGAATCCTGTCAGTATGGACAAGGCAAAGATATACACTAAGCTACGAATGATTTTAAAATAAACCTAGGATTCACCATAACATCATCGTTGACAATAATAAATTAAAATCTGATGAAAAAGATAACACTGATTGTGTGCATGCAACAAGGTCCTATCATGGAAGATACGACCTGATTTGCATTCAACACACAACATTTTGCTAAAAATCTGTTAAACATACGACCTTGTTGCATTCACTTTGTAGCAACTTTGCTTTACATACAACCTTGCTGCAATAACACAACATATAAAAAATCTAATCACACAGTTTATGAGCAGTTAACAAAAGTTGGTGATTACACCATGTCCTATGGCCTGTACTTTAGAGATCTGCACCCTGCCATCCCCCCAAAAAAAATTAATAATACATGTAAATAAGTATATAAAAACAATCTTGAGTAAGGGTTTGGGATGAGTGATCAGGTGGCTGCATGGGGATTTCAGCACAATCCAACATGGAACCAAATTTTAAACCTGGGGAGGATGTGGTAGTCAAGGGATCACTAAGACAGGATATGACTTAATTATTGTTAGGAAAGCTATAAGATATATTGAAGAGTAAGTACTTGCAGTCAACAAAGGGTATATTGCATCATATTAGTTCTACATGTAATGGCACCATGGAAAACCAAGTTAAAAAAATAATTAAATTGCAAAACACAAAGCATCCATTGTCAATATCCAAGTCAGATGGAACTACGTGCTTAATAGCTCAGAGAAGATCGATTTTAATTTAATTATCTGTGCTGTCAGTACAGGAAGACTGTAACCAGTTTTATATTTCCTCAAAATAATTTGCATCGGGTACTCTGAGAAGAATTTTTCTTAATTTAATATTATGTCTATTTTTATTTTTAATTGTAAAGGTCCTTTTATTGTGCTGGATTGTATAGAGTCGCCACGCAGTCAGGTCCAACCAATCACCAGGCCCCACCTCGATGGGTTCTATCATACAGTAGGTTGTACATATATGATGTGGATTTACAGGTAGAGTTGAATTCCTTCATCCTAGACGTGCATTTTCATCTCATGACAGCTGAAGAAATATGAACAGCCGTGATGGCATTGTTACAAAAGCTATCATCTCTAGTCCTCTTTGACTGTGGTTTCATTCTTTCATTGATTATTTTGGTTGTTAGTCAAACATCTGCTGCTGAGGTACTTTCATGTAACTCTCTGAAGAAAACAAGAGAATTTCTACCTGCGGAGAATACACATTTAGAGCAAGTTTCATATCGACAGTCGGTTACTCGATCTCATGTCCACTGTGTGAGTTATTGCCATGCTGATCCTCAGTGCTACTCAGTCAATTACAACATAGGCAATCATCTGTGTGAGCTGAATAACGCTACCAGGGCTCAGTATCCTGACAACTTCATTACACACTATGGGAGTGTGTACTTTGATGCTGATGTAAACACACCTCTCCTCTCTCTGCCTGACCAACCACCCTCTACGCATCAGAGTTCGAGCCAGAGTCCCAGCAAGAGTTCGAGCCAGAGTCCCAGCAAGAGTTCGAGCCAGAGTCCCAGCAAGAGTTCGAGCCAGAGTCCCAGCAAGAGTTCGAGCCAGAGTCCCAGCAAGAGTTCGAGCCAGAGTCCCAGCAAGAGTTCGAGCAAGAGTTCGAGCCAGAGTCCCAGCAAGAGTTCGAGCCAGACTTCAAGCCAGAGTCCTAGCCAGAGTTCAAGCTAGAGTCCTAGCCACAGTTTGAGCCAGAGTTCTAGCTACAAGTAGAGTCATAGCCAGAGTTTGTGCCAGAGACTGGACATTTGAAATAAATGTCAGTACATGTATGCATACAGAACAAATTTGAACTGCTTTACCATCTGCGCAATTTCAATATTGAAGTACAATGAACATGTAGAACTTGTTATTACTTTTTTCTAGACGCTGAAAAATATTGAATTGATATTGCTTGTTAGCTTTTGTTCAACTTTATTGATTTAATACAGATTTTGTTCAGATTAACTTAATTTTCAGCAATCAAAAGTATTCATATAGGTCTACATGTAATAAATGTGTAATGTTATTTAAATACATAATACATGTACATTTCAATAAATTATGTTAAAACTACTTTAATTTGTCTTAGACATTCTAGATACCAAAGGAGGTACATGTATTTGGTGATGGATGCATTATGTCAAATGAACAAAAAGAGGACAATATGAACAGAATGAAAAATAGTATTGATGATCATTGTAATTTCACATGCTGTACAGGCATTCAATAATGATTATAAATTACTTTGGTGATTATCATAGATAGATGCACTCATTAATAGGACAGTATTGTCATGATCAGAGCAGACTTTCAACAGGGCATGGAATCGGTGTCCTAGTTTAAGATGAACACAGTGACTGAAAATTACTGGCTCACTTATGCAGTAGCAATGGTAATATGACCTTATCATGTGGGATATTATTTTCAGTCACTGAGTTAATCTAAAACGAGCACTCCAATTCCATGTCCTGTTCATTGTGATGATATTGTCCCGTTAATATAAAATTGGCAAGAAACAAAATATGGAATGAAATTGTTTGTGCATCATCTTTGACAGAAGTTTGAACAAAGAAATGCACTTAAGCCAAAAAAAAGTCTGTTGTTTCTTGTCACTGCGTGCATCACCTCAGACCAATGCATCAGCATATTTAGTTTTCTTAAGTCTGTGGTTTCTGGTCTACGCATGCGTCACCTCAGACCCATGCATCGGCGTATTTAGTTTTCTTAAGTCTGTGGTTTCAGGTCTACGCGTGCGTCACCTCAGACCCATGCATCGGCGTATTTAGTTTTCTTAAGTCTGTGGTTTCTGGTCTACGCATGCATCACCTCAGACCCATGCATCGGCGTATTTAGTTTTCTTAAGTCTGTGGTTTCTGGTCTACGCGTGCGTCACCTCAGACCCATGCATCAATGTATTTAGTTTTCTTAAGTCTGTGGTTTCTGGTCTACGCATGCGTCACCTCAGACCCATGCATCAATGTATTTAGTTTTCTTAAGTCTGTGGTTTCTGGTCTACGCGTGCGTCACCTCAGACCCATGCATCAATGTATTTAGTTTTCTTAAGTCTGTGGTTTCTGGTCTACGCATGCGTCACCTCAGACCCATGCATCAGCGTATTTAGTTTTCTTAAGTCTGTGGTTTCTGGTCTACGCGTGCGTCACCTCAGACCCATGCATCGGCGTATTTAGTTTTCTTAAGTCTGTGGTTTCTGGTCTACGCGTGCGTCACCTCAGACCCATGCATCGGCGTATTTAGTTTTCTTAAGTCTGTGGTTTCTGGTCTACGCATGCGTCACCTCAGACCCATGCATCAATGTATTTAGTTTTCTTAAGTCTGTGGTTTCTGGTCTACACGTGCGTCACTTCAGACCCATGCATCGGCGTATTTAGTTTTCTTAAGTCTGTGGTTTCTGGTCTACGTGTGCGTCACCTCAGACCCATGCATCGGCGTATTTAGTTTTCTTAAGTCTGTGGTCTCTGGTCTACGCATGCGTCACTTCAGACCCATGCATCGGCGTATTTAGTTTTCTTAAGTCTGTGGTTTCTGGTCTACGCATGCGTCACCTCAGACCCATGCATCGGCGTATTTAGTTTTCTTAAGTCTGTGGTTTCTGGTCTACACGTGCGTCACTTCAGACCCATGCATCGGCGTATTTAGTTTTCTTAAGTCTGTGGTTTCTGGTCTACGCATGCATCACCTCAGACCCATGCATCGGCGTATTTAGTTTTCTTAAGTCTGTGGTTTCTGGTCTACGCATGCGTCACCTCAGACCCATGCATCGGCGTATTTAGTTTTCTTAAGTCTGTGGTTTCTGGTCTACGCGTGCGTCACCTCAGACCCATGCATCGGCGTATTTAGTTTTCTTAAGTCTGTGGTTTCTGGTCTACGCGTGCGTCACCTCAGACCCATGCATCGGCGTATTTAGTTTTCTTAAGTCTGTGGTTTCTGGTCTACGCATGCGTCACCTCAGACCCTTGCATCGGGCGTATTTTTGTTTTCTTAAGTCTGTGGTTTCTGGTCTACGCGTGCGTCACCTCAGACCCGTGCATCGGCGTATTTTGTTTTCTTAAGTCTGTGGTTTCTGGTCTACGCGTGCGTCACCTCAGACCCATGCATCGGCGTATTTTGTTTTCTTAAGTCTGTGGTTTCTGGTCTACGCGTGCGTCACCTCAGACCCATGCATCGGCGTATTTAGTTTTCTTAAGTCTGTGGTTTCTGGTCTACGCGTGCGTCACCTCAGACCCATGCATCGGCGTATTTAGTTTTCTTAAGTCTGTGGTTTCTGGTCTACGCATGCATCACCTCAGACCCATGCATCGGCGTATTTAGTTTTCTTAAGTCTGTGGTTTCTGGTCTAGCGCGCAAGGCCACCTCAGACCCATGCATCGGCGTATTTAGTTTTCTATGAAATGATGTCCAACTACAGCCAAAATTGCTGGATCGATTGCAATAATGCTGTGCTTTTAAGCTTTGAATGTCCACAAAATGGATTTTTATGCTCTATCACCAAATTATGCTATCACATAAAATCACCAAATTACTTAAATTATTAAAATCAATGATGGATCCAGCCTATCATGCCTATGGGATAAATTAGGAGACAAACTTAAGGTTGATAATTTTAGGAAACAAAGTGAAAATTACTATAAATTTTAATATATATGTACATGTACCGGTACATATTTCTGTTCATTTGCCTTTTAGTTTAAAATTTGTACCAATTTATCTGGATCCATCAATGATCTGTGTAAATATAATGAAAAGTATAAATTATTGTTAAAATAAGCGTGAAATAATATTAGTACACATTATTAGTATCTTTTCTTAACTTTGAATATCCATTACACTCTAGATTGAATGCATTAGGGCAATTCTCCATGGGAGAGAAAATTTTTTCAAAATTTTACATTACCAATAGAGGAATATTTCATATTGATTCTAGACCAGAATTTCATAGGGAATCCAATCCAAGTGGATTCGAAAAACCTTTGTTTTCTGGGAGAAGTATGGATTTTTGGGTAGTTAGTCTCAAAATGTGGAATTTTCGTTAACAATTTTGAATTTTCACCAAATTTAATTCTTTTGGTCATTGTGATTAGTGGAGGCCTTGTGGGAAAACAATTGTTAGTGTGTCTAGATAGCCATTGTACCAAAGATTACTTTTGTATTTAAAAAAATTTAAATTATTTTTTGTGTTCTCCAAAATTAAAAAAATAAAACATGAGAAAATCACATGTAATTCCAAATAATGCACAAAAGTAATTTTTGGGGCAAAGAAAATAAAAATAAAAATCCCAACATTGTTTTTTTCTAAATATACCTCCCTATAAGTGTTATAAAAATTCACTTTCGGACATTTGCTTAGTACTTTAATATACGGTAACGGAATTACGGTAACCATAGTTACAGATTTGCGCTGCACTTATATTCAAGTTTTTATTACTGTTACAATGACTTTTACTGTGACTTTTGACAAACCCTTATTTAGTGTTAATTAATCAATATTTTCAATAAAAAACTTTAAAAAAAAAAACACCGTTTACTGAAAAATATGACAATGTTTAGTTTCAATGCAAAAGTATGCTATTGTACATGTATTTATACAGTGTTTATATGCAGTAATACAGGTTGTTTTTTAAGAATCTGTTACCATTCTTATTTTCACAGATTCAATCCTGCCAGTATAGTGATCTAAGGCAAGATAAATATCCTCTTGAAATTGAGGAAAAGATTTTAACCAGTTCGCGTCGGAGGCCGTGTATACATGCAAATTTTTTTTGGACAGCGGATCGGAGAGCGTCTAAACACGCCACAGGATTCTCGGGAATATTTGTATAGATTCCCGGTCGACGTGGCAACGAACCATAAGCATACGGAGGAAGACGCGGTCTCCCCGGTCATGCTCTGGTGAGCACCATTGGTCGTGTTTGTGCTGTAAAAATAAACCCGTCACGGGGGTTCGGAAAAACTTTTTTATTCCCGGTGCGAACTGGTTAAAAATCAGCCTGGAATTCTGAGATCTTAGTGCTGTTACTAAAAGTACTGTCTGAGGTATTCTTATTACACCGCTTTATGTACACCAATGCCACTTATACAATATATATTTACACCATGCCTTGTGTGATGATCCTTGAAGATTTAATTGGCTGTCATGCATGCTTCAGAATAGATGACAGTGACTTTAATAACAGCAACCTATGATGCTTTATAAGTAAACACCAGTGATTTTAATTAGTTACCTGCCTATACAAGTTTGTGTTTTAAGAGTCTGCAACCTACGTTGTAATGCCATTTAGTAGATTTAATTTTGAAGATTTAATTGGCAACCATGCACGCTTTAAGATAGATGACAGTGACTTAAATAATAGCTACAAAAGATGCTTTGAAAGTAAATAGACCTATCAGTGATTTTTAATTAGTTACCCGCCTCACGAGTTCGTGTTTTAAGAGTCTGCAACCCACGTTGTAATGCCATTTAGTAGATTTATTTTTGAAGATTTAATTGGCTGACATGCACGCTTTACAATGGATGCCAGTGACTTTAGCTACAAAAGATGCTTTGAAAGTGAAGAGGCCTATAAGTGATTTTAATTAGTTACCCGCCTCTACAGATTCGTGTTTTAAGAGTCTGCAACCTGATGCCATTTTGCAGATTCAATTTGGACAGAATGGAGACAACAAGAAACATGTACATGTACCTCCTGAGGTTTGAGGAAAGCATTGTAAAAATCAGCCTCAAGGGATTAATTCCTGCACTGGTTTTACTTTTTACTTTCACTGAAATTACTGCCTCTGATGTACGCTCATGTAATCATCTGATGAAGAACAGAGAGTTTCTACCTGCAGAGAATAAAGAATTACAGCAAGTTTCATATCGACAGAAAGTTACTCGATCTCATGTCCACTGTGTGAGTTATTGCCATGCTGATCCTCAGTGCTACTCAGTCAATTACAACATAGACAATCATCTGTGTGAGCTGAATAACGCTACCAGGGCTCAGTATCCTGACAACTTCATTACACACTATGGGAGTGTGTACTTTGATGCTGATGTAAACACACCTCTCCTCTCTCTGCCTGACCAGGTACCCTCTACACAGCCTGACACACCTATCCCCTCTCTGCCTGACCAAGCATCCTCTACACAGCCTGACACACCTCTCCCCTCTCTGCCTGACACATCCTCATCTGTGCCTCATTACAGCAGTTGTAAGAAGCTACTTGAGGCAGGTCATGATGTGAGTGGTATCTATACAATATTTCCTGCTGGATTCAACAAAAGCCTGCAGGTATACTGTGATATGGACACTGATGGCGGTGGCTGGATCGTCATTCAGAGGCGTCAAGATGGCAGTGTTGACTTCTATCGCAACTGGAATGACTATCGAGCTGGCTTTGGCAACTTGTCAGGAGAATTTTGGCTTGGAAATGACAACTTGCGCACCCTGACTGAATTTGAAGGAACATGGCAGGTGAAAATTAATTTATAAGACTGGCAGTCTAACAAAGAATCAGCAGAATATGGATCTTTCCGCATTACAGGAGACAACTTCACACTCCAGATTGATTCATACAGTGCTAACAGTACAACAAAGTATGATGCACTCTCATACCACAATGGAATGATGTTTACTACATGGGACAAGGACAATGACTACTATCCAGATAACTGTGCTGCATATCGCAAAGGAGCATGGTGGCATAATGCATGCTATAGATCTAATCTAAATGGTTTGTATTATCAAGGAGGATCATCAGAAAGGGATGGCATGATATGGGGTGACTATCCTAATTACTACTCAGTCAAAAAATGTACTACGAAAATTCGTCCACAGTTGTCAAAATAAATGTTATGAATATTAAAGATGTTCATAATGGATTGATATACAAAAGACAAGGATAATTAATAACTGTTTTTAACACTTAAATCCCCATTCACCATTTGTAATTACTTGTTTAACTAAAGAAGGTAAATGATACTTAATTCTATGAAATGATTTTGGCTGAATATGGTAAACTCCATTTTATTAATAAAATCAATGATGGATCCAGCTTTTTAATAATGCGTATATATGATGAATGGGAGAAAACCTAAATGTGTTGCCTATAAGCAAATTGAAAATTAGATTTCTCTACATTTTTGTGTGGCTGAGGATGGTTATTTTTATCAACCTATCTGGATCCATCAATGATCTGTGTAAATATAAGTATTAATTATTTGCTCATTGTCAGCGTACGTGTGAAAATACTATTTCATGAGTACACAATATAGCAGGCATGTAACTGACCTGATACAAACATGACATTGTTCAGATTCAGACTGGTAGAATCAAACTAATAATGACATACAGAGTCATAGGATCCTGGAAATGTTTGCATTATTAATGCTCTGTAGTAGGGGTGACAATACTGAGTTTTTTTTTTATTATCAATGCCCATGATATCGATGATATATATTACCGTCTCAATGGGTAGATTTTTTTTAAACATGAAAGAAATTTATGTATCGTACATTAACCCTCCTAGTTCTGGTGCCTTTTTCAGACAAGTTGATGCACCATTTGAAACCATTCGTTTTGTGAAACACACCAAGGTGTAGTGTATCCACCATTCAAAACCATTTGAATGATTTATAAGCCACTGTGTAGTACATTCACAATTTGAAACCATTCGACTATGGAAACACACCAAGGTGTAGCGTATCCACTATTCAAAAACCATTTGAATGGATTTCAATGGTAGTAAAGCTTGCTACCAACACTTTTCAAATGGTATCACCATGTGTGTACAAAACCAATGGTCATTTTGGTAAGTGGAAATTTTGAATGGTTTCAAATGGTCAAACACTAGGAGGGTTAACGACATTGGACACCGAAATAACTACTTTTACATCCAAGTTCTACAAGGAAGTTGCGTAGGTAATAAACAGTTACTCCAAACAGTCGCTCCAAAACGAGCCAAGTTCTTACAAACCAATGGTTTATAAATGCCTACAACCCCCATCCAAGAGCTGAGAATGAACGGACCATTAATCGATCATGCACACACAGTTCAGCTGTCATCATCCACACTTATCCTGGTAACAGACATCTGAACATGTGAATGTGAACAACCTCACGATGTACACCAGCGCGGTTACTCCAGGAGAGTGTACCACATGATCCTGGGACTAGTCTTTAGTTCAGGCCCATGCGGCACCCAGTAGCTAGCACAGCGCATGAAAAAAGACCACATACGCAAGTAGTAGGAACCAGTTATCTGGATCCATCAATGGTCTGTGTAAATATGAGTGAAATTTTATGCCTGTTAAAAGTATAAATTATTGTCAAATGAAAATTCTTTTGAAGTTTGGACAAATTGTATTTCTGTACAATTTGTTGTGGCTGATGATGGTAATTTTACCAATTTATCTGGATCCATCTAATGATTGGTTGTAAATACTAGTGGAAATAAATTATTTACAAATTATTTTATAAAACATTAGCACAATAATAAGCTGAGATTAAGTATTTAATGTGAATGTATAATACTTTTAACTTAGTATCTTTTAACTTAGACTGAATATAACTTAGATTCAGGGATAAAAGTCTTTACTGCAGGATAAAGGCCAATAGGGTTGTGGCCATGGGTAACAAAGGACTCACCAAGGTCCTTTTTGCCTGTGATAATGACCCAGAGGTCTTTATCCTCCAGTAAAGCCCAAGCATCAAGCTTTTATTCCCATTCACAAGTGATTTTGTTGTCAAAATATCAAATGCAAGCACCTGAATGTGTGTGACTGATCAGCTAAAAATGCGCGTCCAGTAAGACAGAGCAGCTGCCCCTTGATGCAGTGATCCATGTGATCACATCTCAACTCATCAAACTGTCTTAACCTGGTCTTAACTGTCTGTGACATTTATAAATGTAGATTTAAAGTGCACTTATCAACTGGGAAGTTAAATTATCCAAATCAATGATGGATCCCGCGTATCATGTCTATGTGATAAAATGAAGTAGAAACTAAAAGTTGCTGCTTTTAAACAAAGTGTTTTGAATATACAAAGTGTTTTGAATATACAAAGTGTTTTGTATAAATTAAATAATATTATATTTTGCAACAATGTTGCATGACTGAAGACGGTCATTTTTTACGATATTATCTGGATCCATCAATGATCTTTGAATTGTATTAAGTGTAAAACAACTGCACAAAGTAGTTTGCTAGTAATTGCAAAATCCGAGTATACAATTGTATTCACATAAAATCAACCATTAAGAAATTCCATTCGGCTGATTAACTCAAACAGAACCAATAGTCAATCACATATGTAACACATGTACTTGACTTCAACTTCCATTACTGTTGGAGTACTTGTACTCATACTCATACTCGAGTTCTGTACTCATACTGGTACTTATGAAAAAATACTCAACTACAAGTCTGCATTGTACACACAATAATTGGACTTAGTTAATACCAAACATACAGGAAGCTTCTCAAACTTTTATTCATCATGTGTATGAATCTTTTAAATGAAAAATTACACATTTGTAATAATGCTTAATGTATCACTCAAAAGAAGAGCTTTACTGCTCAAAGCAAATAAAGAAGTAGTTCATATTAGTCATGTTAATTTGCTTGTCATTTTGACTGTTACTTTCTGTCTGTCAAATCTGTGTATGCCGTTTGTTTCTCCCACCCTACCCTCACCTCATGCAAACTGATCCACCTCACCTCATTCCCACTGTGTTATGGAATTAGATTGCAAGGCATCAAGATAGCAATGACTTCTGTCTCTACAAAAATGACAACCAGAATGGCTTTGGAAGATTAAACAACCGAGTCATAGTCAGATCTTTTAGGTGTGTGTTTTACTTATGACCTGTTACCGACTCAAGTCTTACACTTAGTGATTCAACTGTTGAATCTTAATGATTGTATTGGTGACTGGAGATGCAGAATTGAATGAGAGTTACCTTCCTAAACAGCAAGGCACACATAGTGTGCACAAGTCACCTTTAACCTTCCTACTACTACAAGGGTCAAAATCAGTCAAAATGTTGATATACTTCCCAAGGTATATCTATTGTACTTAAAAGTCAAACATTGTTAAACCTTACGTGTAGTAAGTACATTTACAGGTCAAAATGAGTTGACTGTTTTTGACTGGTAAAAGCATTGTCCGGTATTGTTCAGGATGGTCAAAATGACAGTAAAAACCAGTCAAAAAATGCCCCTGTGTGCACATTTGGTTCAACAGTCAAAACAGGCAGTTGACTGGTTTTGACCTCTACAGAAACTTTCCACTAAAGTGCATCAACAGTAGGAGGGTTAAGCCATGGCATATACTTTCTTAGTCATTGAGTGTGCGGGGATATTTCCTAACAATCCAACCCAATTCCAATCACAGTAAGATTTCAGTCAATCTGAAAATAAAGGCCGGTTCATACTTCATGCAAATGCAAATTTGTAGCCTTGTCATCAATTTGTGTTTTGCAAGTTTGTAGCAAGTTAAAATGTGTACAATTTCTGAAATACATTCACAATGAATCTCAGCTTTTGACAACACATGTAATGTATGAACTGCCCTTACTGAACAATCAGTCAGCAAATAAATCACCAAATCAAGCCATTGAAGCAGGCTTGTAATATCTGTGACAGAGGTGATTTAAATTCAGCAACATTTAATGACTACCCCTCCCCACCTCATTTAGGGATTTTTCTATGATACAATTGTTCATGCCTACCCTAAATTTCTCACATTCTCACATTATATTTTAAATTTCTCTGTTATATTATTTGTTAATGACATAGATTCTATTGATTGTAATGATTCTTTTTTCTTGGGAATTTGAATTGATTTGAATGTATTCAGAGATCAGGAAAGACTTGCAACCAATTTACATGTCCCTCAAGATGAGTATGCCAACGAATCAAAGGACTTCATTGCTATTCATTTCAAAACCTCCATAACTCCATAAATTTGAAGATTGAATAGTTTCTTTTTTTAATATGAGCATCTTAACTCATGGATTAAACCAATAAACTACTACAAAATGTGCTTAAAACATAATTGATTTTTAAGACTGAGTATATATGACATAAAACACAATAAAGGGGCCCACTTTCCTACCGTCACGTTAGCAGTTTTTCTAATGGTTGTAATTTTTTTTTTAATATCTGAAACCAACCAAAAAGAATTTCAACATTTGAATAGACATGCATGCTTATCCTAAAGATAATTTGAGTTGATTATTACTATTATTTTTTTAATTACCCTAAAATTTCCATCAACAAATGGACGGAAAAGTGAGGTAACTTTTTCCGTCCAATTTTTATAGAAATTTGAGGGTAAAAAAATAAATAAAAAAATAAAAAAATAAAATAAATCAACTCAAATTAGTTCTAGTATAAGCCTGCATGTCCATTCACATGTTGAAACACTTTTTGGTCAGTTTCAGGTACTTAAAAATAAATAACAACCATTGGAAAAACTGCTAACGTGACGGTTGCAAAGTGGCCCCTTTATTGTGTTTTATGTCATATGTATACAGTTTACTCAAATAGTGCAATGTTACAGTCAGTTATACATTTACCTGATACTATCTTATCTGACTGCCCATGGCATGTGGGTGGAAAAGTGCTGCACACCATGAGGCTGACCCACAGTGACCACCCTCCCATAAAAACAAAATTGTTTCAGAGTTTCACCGCAGTGAGGACAATATTGGCATATCCAGGGGTGGGCAAAGGGATCATGTGCCTTCCTTTTCTTATTGCCATGCATGTAAATTTACCATACGTTTTTTGGTGCCCCTTTTTTCCCATGTTCCCCACCCCCTTTTGTCATGTGCCCCCCTTATGAAGACACTAGATCCACCCCTGGATGACAAAAGCACAAATGAGAAGTGTGGGAAAATCAAATACACGACTGTACCTAATATTACTCTGCGTGAAAGTTAAAATCACTCACCCCAATGAAAAAACCCTAAGAAATATACTTACCCCATTTGCAAGATGGTGTACTACAAATTCTCTTATTGTGTGTTTTCATCAACATTCAGGGAAGCTCCCATAAGCCAGGCTCTGGTGGCCAGGTTCAAATCGGCAATGACCTTTTCCCCATGATGGATACTGAATTAAGTTTTGGATGAGATGGTCAGCAGTCTGTGGTGTACCAAACGCTCACCTCGTCCAAGCCAAATACTCCAATTTACAATCCTGTCATGATATAAAGCTGAGTGGTCTGCTCTACCAAGATGTGAACTTCAGTCTTGTGGTTGCGAGTCAAGTACTCTACTGGCTGTAGGTTTGTGGCTTATGACATAGTACAAGGTGCTAAACAACTGAACAAAAATTTAAAAAATCTTATTACAAAATGCATTCAGCATTATTTGAAATTGTAATGCATGCACAGTGGTTTAAAACCATATGTGACCCAGACATCAGTAAAGTTCATCAAAATAACGGTACAAACTTTAATGAAAACCACTTGGCATTCACCTACAGCTTGACTGGACTATAAAAATGTACTTTATCGTAAAAAAATGCAAATATTTGTAAGAAATCATTATTTTCAATTGCGTCCTCTGTTGACTATTATCCCTAACTCCCTAGACAACAAAAGCAGTTGGAGGATTTTGAAGGATTTTTATTGTTCAGTAACAATGCTTAGGGAGTTAGGGTTATTGTCCAGTGGCTGCATATTAAGCCCTATTTGAAAATAAAGTTGTACCTTAATAATATCACTCAATTATTTCGCGACTTTCATTCTAAAGTATTAGAGAAGTAAAATAGCATTCAGACACTCGGAGAGACATTCAGAAAGACACAAATGGACATCATCTTTCCGACTTTCCTTTCCGGAAAGAGTGAAATCGTTTTGGATAAATTGTCACAGCAATGTTGGGAAATCACCCTTGATTAATCTATGCCCTGATCTACTGAAGGAAGAAATGCAACAGTTCATCCTCAATATGTATTCCAAAATTTGCCTTTTTCCTAGGATACGAACACACACAATGATCCCTGTAATAGTATGTACATTGTAATGTGTAATAATATTGTTCACGACGCGAAAGGAACAAATCACTGGATCTGCTATCATCTAGAGACGATAAAATGGGTAGAATGTCGTATCTGGCCGCCACTATTTTTCATTAAATATAACCAATAATGTAATCTTACCTACCTGGTAAGGTGGAGAACATATGGATGATGATGGACATATACTTCAAATTATTCCATGATATTTATTTCATGAAAAATCATGCATTTTTGGTATACGATGACTTCCTCAATCATGTCAGTCTGATCTTGTAAACTCCACAATTAGTGACCAACACAGTCATTGTACATGCGTAGTGGCAACTATAATAGGATCCTTCTATTTTCTGAAGGGGAAGATTTTTTTAGAAGGGAAATCAAGTCCGAAAACCATCATAAAAGTGGATTTTAAAGATAGTTTTCGCTTTCTGTACCACCAAAAATCGATAGAATGATTTTTTAACTGGTTAGTGGTTGCAAAAAAAATCCAAAAAAGCCCTTAAAAAGTGGCGGCCAGATACGACATTCTTTCCGATAAAATACATCAACCAATTGTTCCCGGATGTTTTTGGAAACCAAAAATAATCTGTTTGTTTACTTACAAAGTGCCACCTTTGCCCACTGCATGGTTCCTGTTATTCCCCGTATTCCGGTTAGATTTAATAGAAAACAAAAACAAAAATAGAAGAAAAAATGTCTTTTTGAAAGAGGATTCAAGACGAACGGATAAGTTGTCGACATCGGAGGAGTTCGTAAGTTGGCCGGAATCAAGCATTAATGGCTTCAGGCTATAACTACTATAATTGGTATTGTGCCGTCAGGTCATCCCAACTATATGGTCATACCCAGGTCCCACAATAATAAATCTCTGGATGTTGTCAGTTTTTTTTCCCGAAGGTGATTGTGCGAAAACTAAAAATGTATTATACAATTATTGTGTCAACATTTTAATGCTTAATTTTCTAAAACATATAATTTCATATGATTTAATAAAAAACACAACAAAACAAAACAAAAACTAGAAATTTAGTGTTTGTTTGATTACAAACACTAGGTGTTCGGGTTGTTTTAGTAAAGGTCTTATCAAACCTAATGACCTAAGTAACCATCATTCATTAGAAATGTAACTATATATGGGGAGAGAGGTAGGCACGTTCCCCAAACACCCTCCCCCACAGTATCCCTCTTTAAATAAAAAGACCTCAAGTATGCCCCCAACTTGCCTGTTTCACCCCTACTGAAGTTTGAACCAACCCTAGCTCTGGATACCACAGTCCAAAGGATATCCTAAGGATTACCTAATGAGTTATGATTAACTAAACTGAAAAGAATTTAGAATACAACCGCCACTTTTCTGTCTAAATATCACAAAATATCACAGATTTCCCTTTAAAAGATGATTGAGGACACACTTTAGGCAAGCATATGAATTTCTTAGCGCAACCTAAGCAGCGACTATCCACTACACTCAGAAATCCACGGGAAAACTTCTCAAAACACGCTATTTTTTCTTCTTTTTGAGAGCGTAACTTTTGAACCGCGAGTGATATCAACTTAGTTCTTTCGGCAAACTGAAAGTACATTATTCCTCTTTTTAATGATGATTTAAAATAATTGTTTAACTACTTTAAAAACCCGTAAATTTTCAACCAAAGATTGTGGGTTTCGCCAGAATTCTTGTAACAATGCGGTGCAGTTGTACTTACAACTTTGGATGCCCTCTACCGATTGTTTTCGTTCTTGCTGATAAACAAACTGTACACGTTTGTCCAAAGCTGTTGTTAAAATGAAGCTGATTGGCCAATATTAAGGGCCGTCCTTTTAAACCCAAAGTTGTTGTGCCAATCACAATTGTTGTCTGAAACTGCATTGGAACGTGTGTGACCACCGGGTGGTTATCGACATGCTTCAACAAACACCACACACAGACCTTGCGTTAGATAACTGCATGCACAGAACCCTATGGGCAGATGCACAGCATTGTTTCAGATTCTTGAGTGTTAAAACTGGCCTCTAGGAATTCATATGGAAAGTGTTGTCAATTGAGGATTGGAAACAATACTTTGCGCAATGAATTTATGCACATCCAGTGAGATGTTGGCCATTTTGTCGTTTGCTAAAAACACATGCTTAGACATGTGCACAAGCTGTGCCCAAGTGGCAGTTGGGTTCAATATTCTTTCCAAACTGACCCCAGTTACACCACTAGAGGCCTATCTTCCATAAGATGTCATGTATTTCTCACATCAGTTCTGTGTCAATAAACACTTTCAGTGTAATGTGCCATCTTGCTCACAGGATAAATTGCTACAGTTACACCTCAAAGAAACTATAACGGAAACATTAACTTGCGTTGAAAGTTTGGGCGCACATTTGCACGGCAGTGTGCACAGCCAGGCGTTTACGGCCGTGAAGTGTGAACAAAGATTTTCAGGTAATTTTTGTCCCTTTTAAATAATACTTTTTGTACTTTAACACGTTAAAGAAAGTACGAGAAGTGCTGCACAACGCAAACAATATATTTATTTGTTATGAATTTTGAAATAAGCTTATTTTATGCTAACATTTCCACATAAACAAAAGTACATACCAATTGGTTACGCCACACTGTTATTGTGCAATTATTGGTGGCGCTATTTCTATTGGCCGTATTACACCTTATCATGTTATTAGCTAGCCTTTAGTCAAGGCGCATTCGACAAGACGGAACATCACGCCCGAAAATGACCACGCACTCGCCGCGTACTCTTTCAGAGTAGGTGTTCAGAGCTGCCGCATGCGCCTTGACTACAAGGCTACTCATCAGCCAGTGAGACGGCGTTATCTTACCAACCGTATCACCACG
Source organism: Zoroaster sp. YZ-2022 (assembly GCA_029582265.1). Lineage (NCBI taxonomy): Eukaryota > Metazoa > Echinodermata > Asteroidea > Forcipulatida > Zoroasteridae > Zoroaster > Zoroaster sp. YZ-2022. The sequence continues at coordinate 5,727,537 of CM055818.1, read as the reverse complement.
CGGCAGCTAGTTTGAAATAATTTTTTTTTTTACACGTACACACAAACTGCTGGTTGGGGAAAACTACTATAGTTTGACGGTTGTATTCATTGTAAGTAACACAAGGGGACGAATACGATGATCCGCCCCTTGTGTTTACTTATATGATCCGGGATCCAGAAAACAGATTGGACATCATATAGTAAAAATAAGAACTGTAATTCTATGGGGTACATGCAGGGGTTGGCCTAATTGTTATTAAAAATAATATTAATTTTCTAATAAAAAATGTTTTAAAAGTGGGAGAAGGGGAAATAAGGTGGTTGGTGTTTTTATTTTTTATTTTTTATAATTTTTTTTATTAATACCGATTTTTTCTGAAACTTTTGTCCGCTATATTTTGTAGGGACATTAATATTGCACCCACACCCAGCACCCCCGGCCGCCTAATTTTATCCAGGATAAACGTGGGCATTTTTTTAAAAATTTGTCTTTTTAAAAAACTTAATGTTAAAAGACAACATGTTTTTAAAAATGTGAATTTCATTATAATTGCCCACGTTTGTCCTGGAGGCCGAAGGAACCCGCCCCCGTCCCACGTCCCACGGAGTCCTGCCCTCACCCCGGCCTCCAACAACCAACGGCTTCGACCATCCCTTGTATAAAACCTATTATATTAATATAGCCTACTCGATGCAGGTGGCACCCAGTAAATGCATGTCAATTCCCATTGGGAGCCGAGTCCCAGAGCCGGCTCCAGCAAATAACCTGACTGTGAGGACCAACTCGGCTCGAATTGAAATACATGCTTGTCTGAGCTCATACTCGAGAGCCGAGAACCGGCTCCAGTCAAAATACCCGATTCTCTTTGATGAGTGACCGACAAAAGACTGCAGCAAACTTGTGCAGGCGCCACACACACAACTGATGCAAATCGCAATGTCTGTGCATTTATTAGTAATATCATTGTGTCACTGAGTTGGCCCCATAAAATGGATACTTGGGTTATGGAGATGTTGTTAAAAATGTTGACAGCGCGTGTCTTGAGAAGTGGGGTGATCAAGGTGGCCCCGTAATATGGATAATCTTGTGACGAAGTTAGTCATGTTGCTAGTGTTCTTAATGTACTTTCAATAGGCATGGACGGTAGTACGGTACCTTGTGTATAGGGGGTGGTACAATTGCTTAATTGCTCCAACCCCTGAAGCATGTGCAAAGCCATGGCAATGTACATGTACATCACGGCTTGTAATGTTGTTTGCTAACGGTAGGATAATGAGAACAAATCTCTTAAGTCTAACTTAGCTTAACGTTTCCAAAGAGTTTCCTTAAAGTTTCTGAAACATATTTTAAATTAAACAATATTATCATCACTGCATTTGCGGTTGAAAATTGAAATTCCTTTGTATCAGTGCGCAACGAAGTTTGAATAGACCGTATGTTTTATTAATTTCTGTAATCCTTATGTTTTTCTTTGAATCTTTTGGAACCGGTTCCGACTCGGAACCGAGTGTTTTTTGGAACCGAACCGGCTCCAGAAATTGTGGAACCGCCCAAGCCTAATTCCTAACCAGATACCCTGGGGACGAGGTTGGGTACTTTCCACACATCCTATTTGAATCAGTGTGGCGCGTTGCATCGCTTGGTAGCCGCGCCCATGCGGTCAGCATAAACAGCGCCATCACCAATAAAACAGAAAAGTGAAAAATAACGCACGACAATGCGAGACACATGGTACGTATCTCAGTGAGCAAGTAAAGCATAAAATTTGTTATTTCCCAATTGTATATTTAACATATAACTACTGTTTTTACGCCCCGTAATGTTATAGCGTGCATTTTGTAAGCAGGAAAAGTTAGTATTTAAAATACACTTTTGAAAATAATTACCGTTACTGAAACTTGTTGGCACTAAAATAGATTTAATAATAGTGACGACGATAATAATAATATTTATTTAAAAAAAAAGCAACTACCGGTGTTAGCCAGAGGGGTGTGGTGTCTTTTGGACAACCTATTTCATCTGTCATTTACATGTAAAAGTATAGTAAGTGAACAATTTGGACACCCTGTATTGAAATTTCCAGCAAATTTGGACACCCTATTTCTAAATCCTGGCTAACGCCTTTGTTCGGCGTAGCCCAATTTATTTCTAGGGCTAATATTCATTTCTATGGCCAATATTCATTTCTATGGACTACCTCCATATTCTTGGCCATATCCCCACATTTTACAAAACAGGGTGAGGGTAGAATGTCGTATCCGACTGCCACTTTTTCTCATTCAATATAACCAATAATGTAATCTTACCTACCTAGTACGGTGGAGAACATATGGATGATGATGGAAATATACCAATTATTCCAGGATATTTATTTAATGAAAAATCAGGCATTTTTGGTATATGATGACTTTCTCAGTCATGTCAGTTTGATCTTGTCAACTTTCCCGTTAGTGACCAACACGGTCATTGTACATGTGCAGTGGAAACTATAATAGGATCCCTCTATTTTCTGAAGGGGAGGATTTTTTAGAAGGGAAATAAAATCCAAAAACCATCATAAAAGTGTATTTTAAAGATAATTTTCACTTTCTGTACCCCCAAAAATCAATAGAATAATTGTTTAACTGGTTAGTGGTTGCAAAGAAATTCCAAGAAAACCCTTAAAAAGTGGTGGTCGGATACAACATTCTTTCCAAGGGTGATTTTTTTTCTTCAACTTTTGATCTGCTAATTATAACAATTTAATATTTGGAAAGAATGTTGAACCCAAGGTCTGCAACTTGTGCACAATGTCCAAGCATGTGTTTTTAGTAGATGACAAAATGGCCAACATCTCACTGGATGTGCATAGGCAATTCATTGCTCAAAATCTTCCAAAATATCATTTCCAATCCTCACTTTCCGCTCCTTAAATGTGCTCTAAATCATCTTTTAAAGGAAAATCTTTGATATTTTGTCATGTTTGAACAGCAAAGTGGCAGTTGTATTCTACATTCTTTACCGCATTTAATATGACATTGATCTTTTGGGTATCTGCTCCATACATTATATTTCAAATTAATTATAGGCCTATTCTTACTGGCTAAACGTGCATTCCTAATGTCCAGTTTGTTATTGTTAATTTTGCAGCAACTGAACTGATAATTCAGTAGAGTACTTGACTCACAATCACAAGACCTGTCCTAAGTTCACATCCTGGTAGGGTGGACCACTCGGTTTTACATCATGGTGAGATTCTTCATTTGTATACCACTCCTTGTGAATGGGGTAAGTACATGTATTAGTAATTCATTTATTTTGTGTACATTTAAATGGCCAAATGAGACATGTATGCATGCATGTGGTGATATGGTACATGTATGCATGCATGTGGTGATATGGTACATGTATGCATGCATGTGGTGATATGGTACATGTATGCATGCATGTGGTGATATGGTACATGTATGCATGCATGTGGTGATATGGTACATGTATGCATGCATGTGGTGATATGGTACATGTATGCATGCATGTGGTGATATGGTACATGTATGCATGCATGTGGTGATATGGTACATGTATGCATGCATGTGGTGATATGGTACATGTATGCGTGCATGTGGTGATATGGTACATGTATGCATGCATGTGGTGATATGGTACATGTATGTATGCATGTGGTGATATGGTACATGTATGCATGCATGTGGTGATATGGCAATTGCTACTGTGTTCAATTATCTCCAATTATGCAGGTATAGCAGTTACTGTATCTCAAAGGTCTTGTCATTGGGTCGAATCAGACCTTAGAGCTGCAGACTTTAACATAAGAAATATGGAGCCACTCGGGAGACAATTACCTTCTTTTAAATATTTCCTCTGCTATACAATTTTGAGGAGATAGTGAGAACAAAATTGAGTGTAAGCATGATAAATTTTTCAAGGAGGGGGGTAGTACAATTTTGCCGACTGAGGAATGATTTACTGACTGAAAATCAATATTGGGAGCAGGGGGTATACCCCACACACACTCTCCCCTATGGTTATGCCCCTGTATACAGTGAACAAATGTGTGCTTGTATTACATAGCAAATTGCTACACAAAATGCAAGTTTTGCTATTAAACATTAGCATTATACGTACAGCCTTAAAATATGGCTATGCAAAAACCCAAATCAATAATGGTTGACTGCACTGCTTGCTCTTCATCAGAGGCAAGAGTCTTCTACAAAAGGCCAGTTACACGTGACTGGACAAACAAGACGTGATCGAGCGCAGTTGACATCAAGGTTATTTATAGTTTCCATGGCGATGTATTTGTTGACTGTATTTTGAATACAATGCAGGATTCATAAACAGCTACCTGTTTGCATGCAGCACAATTTTGACCTGTAAACATCTTAAAATTTAGAGGAAAAGAAATTATGTACATAGCTATGATTTTTCATCAGAAATACCAGTACTTGCTCTCCTTTTTATTTTTTTACTTTCAATTCATGCGTATGCCAAGTGTCACGTTCCATTTTGCAATTTTAAATTCACCCCATGTATAGATTTGAATACTTGTGCTGTAACTGTCATCTGTCTTGTAGTGTACAATATAAATATATGGTTCTTATGATCAGTTCTTATGATCAGTTCTTATGATCAGCTGATACATCTCAAATATACTGAGATGATATCATCATTATAAACATTCATATAGATTTGGACTATTTGTGTTGCTGATTATCAAGGCACACATACAGTTTTCCATGAATTTCCATAATTGAAGTGATATTGTAAATTCATGTGATATTGTAAACAACTGTATACATCACTGTGTAGTAGGGTTAATTTTCCTTAAAGAAATGCCCCAGAAAGTTAAGACAGTGTAATTAGTTGAGACATGAGTAAGAGTAATTGCGGTGACACCATGTGAAATGCTCAATTGAGTAGTAATTAGTTCTGAAAAGAACTGGAGGTACAACTCTAGTTGAGACATGATCATTTGAGGGTGCAGTTGCTACAGCCTTCCTTAATTATATCAACTTATAAATGGTCAGAGGCCAAACTACTGCATTTAGGTGCCAGTGGCCTCTCATGTCTAGATGCTATTGTGCATGGTTTTAAGTTGGTTTATTGCAGGGCATACGCCTGCTAATAGTAGGTTCAAAAATCCCCATGGATGCCCAGTGGTTTGATATGGATTAGGTCTTTGTGGCCATGATAAATGAATAACATGGCTATATGTTACATGTACACACACCTACATGGCTGTATGTAGGGCTGTGCCGGGTATCCGGGTATCCAGATATCCGACCGAAACTGTCATTACCCGGTTCCATTTTTCGGTTCCAATTACCCGTTAACGACTTTTTTAAATTCAGACTTAACATTTGAGCAGTGTGAACAGAAATCTGACTCTTGAACAATGTAATGTTTATACGACATAAAACACAATAAAGGGGGCCACTTTCCTACCGTCACGTTAGCAGTTTTTCTTATGGTTGTAATTTTTTTTTAAATATCTGAAACCACCCAAAAAGAATTTCAACATTTGAATAGACATGCATGCTTATCCTAAAGATAATTTGAGTTGATTATTACTATTATTTTTTTAATTAGCCTAAAATTTCCATCAACAAATGGACGGAAAAGTGAGGTAACTTTTTCCGTCCAATTTTTATGGAAATTTGAGGGTAAAAAAATAAATAAAAAAATTACAAAATAAAATAAATCAACTCAAATTAGTTATAGTATAAGCCTGCATGTCCATTCACATGTTGAAACACTTTTTGGTTGGTTTCAGGTACTTAAAAATAAATAACCATTGGAAAAACTGCTAACGTGACGGATGCAAAGTGGCCCCCTTTATTGTGTTTTATGTCATACACTTTTACAGACTATTATCTTTTATTCAAGAGATTACACTCCAATAAAGCCTTTGTAGTATTTTACAGACATTTTCCATACACTTTTCTCCAACTGTTTGTGATACATTGTATTGAATCGTTAAGACTGCAGTGGGGCCTGGTGCCTGGCAGTGGCTGCTTCAAACAACTTATCAAACCAGCAGCGCAGGAGGGAATGTTTGCCTATTGTTTGCAGTTACTGGTTCAGTGGGGCAAGTGGCAGCTTTATGTCTGCACCGGGAGTGTGTGTCATGAGCTTTAAACAGAAGGAATATTTTTATGGTTGCGTTAATAAAAAGTGTTGTTGAAATTGGTTTTGTTGTGTAATTAGTTTGATATGCCTCTGACCATCCCTCAGCATATCACCAACATTTATATTTATTTACCCACCGATACCGAGCTCTCATGTGTACAACAATTACCGACAAGGTGACAATTTATTTCGAAAGAAAGAAATAAAAAAGTGACAGTAGGATATGGATCCATACTCAGTCGGATTTCATAGGTTTCATCGGTGGCGGTCAAATACTGATCGGTTTCCATCCATCAGTCACAAGGATCACCAAGAAGTATCTTGGTATACTGGCAACAACAGCGCCCTCCGAGCGGGTGTTTTCCACCACGGGATATATCATCACAGCAAAGCGAAGCTGCTTAACACCTGATAACGTGAAGATACTGGTAGTGGGATCCTGGTTCAGTACCATTATTAAAACAATCTTCTGAGGCCACTCCAAGTTATTGCAGTTGTTGCCAGTGGCCTCAGATGGTTACTCCTCTGTGTACTGTCACACCACTTAACATTGCAGGGTAAAGTGGTCTCTTAGTGATGGTGCCTGGTGATAACCAGTTGTACCTGGCTATGTATATTACTGTATACACACCACTAAAGACTGTGGTTTGTAATGGCCTTCAGTGTGTGAGTGCATATAACTGGAGATTATTTACAGTGGCCTTGTGAATTGGGTGGCACTCAGTTGAACTTGGAAAGGACAGTGTGGTTTGTATGCAGTAAAGGTTGGTGTAGAACATATTGGAAATTTAGTGGACAGGAGTGGCCTCCATGTAAAGTAGGATTTAAAAAAAAAAAAAAAAATTTGTTGTTGAATTCTAACCGTTTGTTTGTGTCCCTGTCTGCTTGTCTGGAGTGGGTTGTCAGTTTTTGAGTCTGAGACAATGATTAAATTTGTTTCAATTCTTGTTAACTTCCAAACTTGTCTTTTTGTGTCCCTTAATTATGTATGTGTGTCCATTGTCTTTGTCTGTTGATCATGTCCATTGTTTGTCTGCTGTTAAGGATCAAAATGAACAATGCACCCATCATCTCTGTCCTGTCGTACGACGTGAAAGCATGGATGACCACTCAAGTAGGCCTCTGATGTCTGAAGGGACGGCTTCGCATCATCCCTTAACCAGGTGAAGAGACACAAAACACACCACTGTGGTATCTGTCCTGTTGTATGACCGGGAAGCGTGGATGAACACCCAAGCAGATCTCTGATGTCTACATGGACAGCTCCCAGCCAGGTGATAAGACATGTCAGCACAAGTAACCTGTCATCTCTGTCCTGTGGTATGGCATGGAAGCATAGATGACCACCTTAGTAGACCTCTGATGTCAGGATGGATATAGTACATGTGTACCTCTTCAACCCTTAGCTAGGTGATAAGACACAGCAGAAGCAACCGTCATCTCAGTTCTGTGGTATGGCGTGGAAGCATGGATGACCACCCAAGTAGACCTCTGATTTCTGGAGGGATGGCTTCACTTCAATCCTTAGCCAGGTAATGAGACACAGCACACACACCTGCATCATCAATTCCAGCATTACAATAAATAGACAAATCTGAATTCATGCATTTTAATAGGTAGGTTGTTGAATGTATTCAAAGAAAGTAAGGATACTTTTAGAAGCAGTTTCTCCAACATTACATCTACCAATAATATACACACACTTTTGATTCCATGTGTTTACACAGTTAATTCAAATGGTGTTTTATTTTGTATTATATGTACAATTATTAATCACTTTGTGCAATTTAAGTTAACTTGTGTATAAACACCTTATTTATGGATGTATGAGCCTACGTAACTTATAAGAAAGTGAGCTTTTGAAATAGCAATTTAGAATTTTCTTTTCAACTCATTTGTTAAAGCTTTATTATCTTTAATAGACCTTGTGCATCTACGTCACAGATCAACGGTAAGCTTGTGCCATTGCCATTTTGGAAATTAAGTGGATAGGAGTGGCTTCTATGTGAAGTAGTGTTTTAAAAAAATAAATGATTGAATGCTTACTATTTGTTGGTATCCCTGTCTGCTTGTCAGGAGTGGATTGTCTATTGTTTTCAGTCTGAGGACAGCGCAAGGGTCTACTCAGCTGTCACAATGATTAAATTTGTTTCAATTCTTGTTAAATTCTAAATTTGTCTTTTTGTGTCCCTTAATTATGTCTGTGTGTCATTGTATGTGTGTCATTGTCTGTGTCTATTGTTTATTTCCATTGTTTGTCCTGTGGTATGGCGTGGAAGCTTGGATGACCACCCAAGTAGACCTCTGATGATGTCGGGAGGGATGGCTTCGCTTCATCACTGAACCAAATGATAAGAGACAACACACCCCACCGTCATCACAGTTTCCCGCCTGCGCGCCTCAACGAACTAATCCTCCAGCAGGGGATGATCCTCCAGCAGCCTACTTAAGCAGCAGCAGCAGTTTCAAGAGTCCGGCATTCTCCTGAGGACGATCAGAGCATACTGATCGAAACGTCGAGTTGTACCCCCAGTTCTTTTCAGAACTAATTACTACTCAATTGAGATTCTTACATGGTGTCACCGCAATTAGTCTTACTTATCATTCTCACCATGCAAAGCTACAAGTTTTACCTATCTACGCTCTACGGGGAGCATACCACTACCAAGGTTCGGTCGTTTGAACGAGCGTCGATCAGACGTTCTAAACTTATGAACAACCTCGCCTTCCTGAAACGATGCCGAGACTCCAACCTTATCCCGCCAGGCCTACAGCTCCATGACCCAGTTCGCAGCCTCCGTTCCCACCGCATCCTACGTTCAGCCAGCGCCTCCTTGCTTCGTGAGAGGATCACCTCTACACGTTCCTCCCTCGCCGACACCGACCGCAGTCTATCCCAACTAGAAGGATTTCGCGACACGTTCCACCCCGAGGACTTTGAGAAAGTCACCACCCGCACTGCCCGAGCAGACACGTGTTCACCACCACCCGCAGGAAGCAGATTAGCAAGTTTTCGCGACTTCAACGATTGGATACGGGATCGCCTATATCCCTATTCCCCGCGCGTTCACCCGGTCCAAGGGATCCTCTATATCCCCACGACCATCCGACTCGAGTCCTGGAGATCTCCTATATCTCACTCCAACCGCTTCTAGTAGACTGGATACGGGATCCTCTATATCCCTATTCCCAGCTGTTCACACGGTCTAAGGGATCCCGGTATCCCCACGACCTTCCGACTCGGAGTCTTGGAGATCTTCTACATCTCGCTCCAACCGCTTCAAGTAAACCTACGGGATCTGCTATATCCCTAAGGCAACCTCACACCTCCGCTCACAGGACGCGTTCCAGAAACACACCGTCGTCAACCTCAGCCAACGCACCCTCACTCCTATCGAAACATCAGTACTGTCACTGGGAATGAATTTCGCCCTCACACCCAAATCCATTCCAACGGAAGAAATCATCCAGTCAGTTGAACCAGCCCTACGACGACTCAACAAAACAGCAGCCGATGACGCCAGACTACAGATGAGCGATGTTCTGCGTAGCCAAGCCAGCCAAGCCCAACCTCTCCAAGGGAGAACTTTCTGCTTTACGGGACATCCGACGAGACAGCTCCATCCACATCCTCACCGCAGACAAAGGCAACGCTACAGTCATCATGGACCGAGCACAATACACCGACAAGGTAAGTCACATTTTATTATCCGATTCATACCGCCCCCTCAAGAAGAACCCCATCCCATCCATAGAGAAAAGAGTTGCTAGCAAACTCCTTGCCCTCCACCGTGCCGGTGGCCTCTCCATCCAACTCTACCGACATCTCAGACCATCCAGCTCATCCTGCCCTAGGTTCTTTGGCCAGCCGAAGATTCACAAACCGGATGTTCCTCTCCGCCCTATTGTCGCTTCCAGAGGTTCACCTACGTACAACACAGCCCGTCATTTAGCTAAGATCCGCCGACCCTTGGTGGGTCTCACTCAACACCATGTGTCCAACTCCAGTCAGTTCGTTGAGATCACCCAGGGCCTCACACTTCAACCCAGCGACATCTTGGTTAGTTTTGATGTTGTCTCCCTATTCACTAATGTCCCAACTACAGAGACATGCCTCCTGGTGAAGGACAGACTCGTACAAGATCTTTCTCTTGATGATCGCACATCACTCACCCCGGACCAAATTCATGATTTGCTACTAACATGTCTCTTCAAGTTGTTTTCAGTTTCAGGGCAAGTTCTACGAGCAGACAGTTGGGACCTCCATGGGATCTCCTTTATCCCCGGTCCTTGCTGACATTTTCATGGAAGAGTTTGAAAACTCTTCCCTCAACACCCCCGACCTCCAACCCAAGCTGTGGCTCCGATACGTGGATGACACCTTTGTGGTTTGGCCACACGGCAGAGACACACTCCAGGATTTTCTACAACATCTAAACCAGCAACACCCGAGCATCAAGTTCACCATGGAAACGGAAGAAGATGACAAGATCGCTCCTTGATGTTGGGATTTCCAGAAACGCAGACGGCTCCCTACACCACAACGCGTCTACAGAAAGCCCACGCACAGATCGGTACCTGAACCAGCGCTCCTTCCATCATCCAAGCATCAAGTCATCGGTCAACCGCACGCTCATACAACGCGCCTACAACATTTGTGACAAGGACAGCCTTCCCAAGGAACTACAGCACATCCGAACTACCCTCAAACGCAACGGTTACAATCCTAACAAGATCAGCACAGCGAAGCCGGTTCCAAACTCCAAAAGCAAGGTAAGTGATCTAACCCTCTCTGCTTGTCTCCCTATCTAGGTTCGACGCCTCACAAACTACAACGCATCCTCCGACAAGCAGGCATCGATGTGTTCCACTCAGCCCCCAGCAAACTCCAAGGACTTCTACATACCCACAAGGACAAACCGGACCCAAACAACAGAGCGGGAGTCTACGGATCCCCTGTGAGTGCGGTAAGGTGTACATCGGGAAACAAAACGCAACCTCCCCATCAGATTGAAGGAACACCGAGCACACGGCCGCAGAGGAGATTTCGAGAAGTCCGCCATCGTCCAAGCACTCGCACATCAAGGACCACCAAATCGACTGGCAGGCAGCCCAACTCATCACACCCATCGACGCATGGCACCCCAGACGCATCAGAGAGGCCATCGAGATCGTCAAACACGACACTGTGCCACAGGACATCGGGTTTCTTCATCAGCGACATTTGGCGACCCATACTACAGACTGAAGGATCTTCTATATCCAAAGTCCATAACCAACCCCAGACTGAGGGATCCCCTATATCCTAAGTCAACCACCCTCCTTCCCTGTGCTTGTTAACAACTGATTCAGTTCAGTGAGCACACTCCTCTCCCTTACACCTAGGATCCTAGTCCCATAGTCTCACAGTTTCCCGCCTGCGCGCCTCAACGAACTAATCCTCCAGCAGGGGATGATCCTCCAGCAGCCTACTTAAGCAGCAGCAGTTTCAAGAGTCCGGCATTCTCCTGAGGACGATCAGAGCATACTGATCGAAACGTCGAGTTGTACCCCCAGTTCTTTTCAGAACTAATTACTACTCAATTGAGATTCTTACATGGTGTCACCGCAATTAGTCTTACTTATCTCTGTCCTGTTGTATGGCTGGGAAGCATGGATGAACGCCCAAGCACATCTCTGATGTCTGGATGGAAGCATGGATGACAACCTAAGTAGACAACTAGCGTTGGGATGGATGGTACCTCTTCAACCTTTAGCCAGGTGATAAGACACATCACATGCCTTCATCATCTGTGTAAGGTTGTATTTCCTGGAAGCATGGATGAACACTCAAGCAGACCTCTGATGTCTGGATGGACTGCTCCCAGCTAGGTGATAAGACAAATCAGCACCAGCAACCATCATCTTTGTCCTGTGGTATGGGAAGCATGGATACCCCCCCCCCCCTTCCCCCGAGTAGAACTCCAATGTTGGGATGGATGGCGCCTCTTCAACCCTTAGCCAGGTGATAAGCACAAGCAACCAAGCAATCTCTGTCCTGTTGTATGGCGTGGAAGCATGGATGACAACCCAAGTAAACCTGTGTCTGGAGGGACGGCTCCTCTTCATCCCTTATAGGGAACATCTCAAAAGTCAGAATGGTCAGAATATTCAAATTGGATCAGTAGAGTAGCCAGTCAGCATACATTGACTGGTCCATTGGATTAACAGAAAGAAACAGTCAGAATGACAAGTAAATTAACATGACTAGTATGAACTGCTTTCTTTATTTCAATTACATCTTTGTAAAGTTCAGTGAATGTGTCGCACCACAACTACATTTGAATGACAAATTTAGATTTATGCATAAGATCTTTGATGTTTGAACAAAATGTAATGTGAATACATTATATTCTTTTGTAGTTACTAGCATGTTATTTTTTTGTGCAGTTGTTTTATAATTAATACAATACAAATATCATTGATGGATCCAGACAGACTGGTCAAAAATAAGAACTTTCATTCACACAAAATTGATGAGAAATATATTGTATTTTTTTTCAAATTCAAAACAATGTTCACTTTGCTTAAAAGCAGCAACTTTTAGTTTCTTCTTCATAGACATGATACACTGGATCCATCATTGATTTGGATAATTTAACTTCCCAGTTGATAAGTGCACTTTAAATCTACATTTATAAATGTCAGACAGTTAAGACCAGGTTAAGACAGTCTGATTAGTTGAGATGTGATCACATGGATATTTAAGACAGTTGTTTAAGATCAGTAGAGACTGCATCAAGCAGGCAGCTGCTCTGTCTTACTGGATGTGCATTCTGAGGTGATCAGTCACACGCATGCACGCGCTTAGTGTCCTCGAATGTACATTTGATATATTGACAAAATCATTTGTTGAATGGGAATAAAAGCTCGATGTTTGGTCTTTGCTGGAGGATAAAGACCTCTGGGTCATTATCACAGGCATAAAGGACCTTGCAGTGTCCTTTATTACCCATGGATACAATCCTATTGGCCTTTATCCTACAGTAAAGACCACTCATCAAACGTTTATTCCTGAATGTAAGTTATATTCATTCAAAGTTAAAAAATCATACTAAGTTGAAATAATTTTACATTTACATTAAACACTGAATTCGGAGCTTATTATTAATATAATTCTTGTGCTAATGTTTTAAAAATAAGTTTTAAATAATTGATTTCCGCTAATATTTAAAACCGATCATTGATGGATCCAGATAAATTGGTAAAATTACCATCCTCAGCCACAACTAATTGTACAGATAAACATTTATTTTTTAAAATGTGAAAGAATTTTCACTTCAGTTCTTACTTGAAAATAACATTTATTAGAAGTTCCCATCAATTTATCCCATAGGCATGATAGGCTGGATCCATAATTGATTTGAATCATTTACATTCCGAGATGGTGATAATAGTTCTTTACGTCTAAAGTGTTTTTGTGCTTATATTGACAAACATTTATATGTAGTAAAACTCATAAATTTTCACAAATATTTACACAGATCATTGGTGGATCCAGATAATTGGTAAAAATTACCATTTTCAGTCACAAAATATACAGAAATATTAGTACATATGTGTATGTACATGTTCTTTTTGCTTAAAAGCAACAACTTTAAGTCACCCCGTAATTTATCCCATAGGCATGACAGGCTGGATCCATCATTGATTTGAATCATTTACATTCAGATGGTGATACTAATGCATTAAATCTAGAGTGTAATGGACATTCAAAGGTTATGAAAAGATTTCACGCATATATTATTTTGCGCTTATTTTAACAATAATTTATACTTTTAATAATATTTACACAGATCATTGATGGATCCAGATAGACTGGTACAAGTTTTCAACCAAAAGAAAAGGCAAATGTACTATGTGTACATATACAGTGCGTATCAAAAAAAAGGTAATCCGAATTCAGGGCGTTAATATGCCAAGGTTATTTAGTTTGACAATTTACATGTAGTGTACCAAAGAAGAGGAACTCCTCGGCTTTCCATTGATACCTGTATCGATCCATTGCTGTCACACATGGCCGAGTACATTGTTATTGAAAATGGCAAATTCAAATCGCATTTTTGCAAGTTTGGGTAATCAGTTCAAGGAAGTCTGAAATGGACGCATCACTTGACTGCCTAGATGATTATGTAAGATTTTTAAGCTAGTTGGAAAGATGGTACAACTAACGACTGAACAGCGAGTTTTCGTGATTAAAACATTTCACCAAACTCACAGTTTGCAGCAAACTCGCGATGCTTTCAGGGAACGTTTCCCAGAACGGGAGCCCCCAGCAGCCAAAACCATCTGGGCGAATGTTAGAAAATATCAAGAGTATGGCACTAGCCTCAACCGCAACAAGGGGAATTCTGGCAGGAGGCGCACCGGGCGATCAGAAGGGAACATTGCAGCAGTAAGGCAGCAACTTTTGGAGCATCCTAGGGACACCAGCGCAAGGCGAAATGGGCTGAGATTGCCTTCGGCGACAAGACACCCCCCAGAATTCAATTTTGAGGTTAACATGAGTCGACAAAAGTGGACTGTTTGGTTAGGACTTTGTGGAAGTGGTCAGCTGATCGGACCGTTTTTCTTTCAAAGGAATGTCAATGGTAACATGTATCTGCAGATGCTCAATGATAACGTTTTACCGCAGCTGCAGGAACACTTTGAGCGACAGGTTCGTGGGGTCTTCAGACAACTCTGGTGGGCCCAAGATGGCGCCCCAGCACATCGCCTTATCGCTGTCCGAGATCGTCTGAGGGAACTCTTTGGCGAACGAGTCATCGCCGTCAACCATGAGGTGGAATGGCCACCAAGATCACCTGACCTCACACCATGTGACTATTTCCTTTGGGGACATTTGAAGAACAAGGTGTTTGCAACTCCTCCCCGTGATCTTGATGAATTGCAGGGCCGTATTCGAAATGAAGTGGATGCTTTACGCAATAATCCGGCTATGGTGAGACGAGCAGTGCAGGACATGCTCCGTCGCTGTCAGCTTTGTGTCGAAAGGGAGGTGGACATGTTGAAGGTGTGGGTGCATAAAAGGGCAATGTTAGAAGAGATTCTTCTTGAATAATGTCCAGTCATTCCTAAAGAAAATCTGGTTTATCATACTGACTTTCACTAATTATCCTGCCTTGCACTGATTACCCAAACTTGCAAAAATGCGATTTGAATTTGTCATTTTCAATAACAATGTACTCGGTCATGTGTGACAGCAATGGGTCAATAAAGGTATCAATGGAAAGCTGAGGAGTTCCTCTTCTTTGATACACTACATGTAAATTGTCAAACTAAATAACCTTGGCATATTAACCCCCTGAATTCGGATTACCTTTTTTTTGATACGCACTGTATATTATAGTAATTTTCACTTTGCTTGATGAAATCAACAACCTTAAGTTTGTCTGCTAATTTATCCCATAGGCATGGTAGGCTGGATTCATCATTGATTTTAATCATTGAAATAATTTAGTGATAGAGCATAAAATCATTTTTGTGGACATTTAAAGCTTAAGACAAAAATACTACAATCAGGCAGGTAACACATCCATGGATCCACAGATTGCCATAAAACATGTTCAGAATGCACCACAGAGCATTAATAATACAAACATTTCCAGGATCCTATGACTCTGTATGTCATTATTAGTTTGATTCTACCAGTCTGAATCTGAACAATGTCATGTTTGTATCAGGTCAGTTACATGCCTGTTATATTGTGTACTCATGAAATAGTATTTTATGTTCACATACATGTAAGCTGAGCTTACAATTAATATTTTAAGTTAAATTCTACTAATATTTACACAGATCATTGATGGATCCAGATAGGCTGGTAAAAATAACCATCCTCAGCCAAACAAAAATGTAGAGAAATCTAATTTTCTTTTAAATTTAAATTAATTTTCACTTTGCTTTAAAAGCAACACACTTAAGTTTTCCCCAATTCATCCCATACACATCATTAAAAAGCTGGATCCATGATTTTAATTTGATTAAACTTCTTAGAATAATTCCTTTACTAATGTTGTGTCCTATAATATTGAGCTTATTTTAAAATATGCTATTTTTTGATAATTTAAAACAAATAATTACTAATAGGCCTACATTTTTTTTAAAGATCAGTGTTGGCTTCAGTGATGGCTTCAAATATAATTTAAAAGTAAAGCATTGCCATCCTCAACCGAAATATATTTAAGAGAAATACTTTTTTTCAAAGAATTTTAAATTCAAATTAATTAATGCATCAACCTCAAATTTTTCCATAATAAACACGATAAGCTGGAGCCATCATTGATTTACATGTATACATTATATAACTGATAATAATTGTAAACATAACTGACATTGTATTGTGTCAAATTACTTTTGGCTTCTAGTTGGCTTCTAGTTTGTTTCAAGAAATTAAATAAAAACATTTGATTGAGAATTTCATGATCTTCTCGTCCACCATTGGCCTACACAATGAAGAGCAAATTAATTGTTATGCCCTACAAAGCTGAAATCCTCAAGTGTATAAGAAGATTGAAAAATGCATTTTAATGAATTTTTTTAATTTTTCCCCTTTACAGCAAAAACAAATACATCTTAGCATTAAGTATTATTACTTTGGTCAGTTAAACAAGTAATTACCATTGGCAAGTAAGTATTTGGGACAGTTGTTCATTGTTATCTTTTGTGTTAATATGATATAATGAACATCTTTAATCTATTTTGACAACTGTGGACGAATTTTCATGGTACATTTCTTGACTGAGTAGTAATCGGTATTACTGCCCCATATCATGCCATCCCATTCCAATGATCCCCCTTGATAATACAAAGCATTTAGATTAGATCGATAGCATTTATTATACCACCATGCTCCTTTGCGAAGTGTAGCACAGTTATCTGTGTATTGGTCATTGTCCTTGTCCCATGTAGTAAACATCATTCCATTGTGGTATGTGAGTGCATCATACTTTGTTGTACTGTTAGCGCTGTACGAATCAAACTGGAGTGTGAAGTTGTCTCCCGTAATGCGGAAAGATCCATATTGTGCTGATTCTTTGTTAGACTGCCAGTCTTCTAAATCAATTTGCAGCTGCCATGTTCCTTCAAATTCAGTCAGGGTGCGCAAGTTATCATTTCCAAGCCAAAATTCACTATACAAGCTGCCAAAGCCAACCTTATAGTCAGTCCAGTTGCGAAAGAAATTAACACTGCCATCTTGACGCCTCTGAATGACGATCCATCCCCCGCCATCAGTGTCCATATCACAGTATACTTGCAGGCTTTTGTTGAATCCAGCAGGAAATATTGTATAGATACCACTCACATCATGACCGGCCTCAATTAGCTTCTTACAACTGCTGTAATGAGGTGCAGAGAAGAGGGTTGTGTCGGGCTGTGTAGAGGGTGCTTGGTCAGGCAGAGAGGGGATAGGTGTGTCAGGCTGTGTAGAGGGTACCTGGTCAGGCAGAGAGAGGAGAGGTGTGTTTACATCAGCATCAAAGTACACACTCCCATAGTGTGTAATGAAGTTGTCAGGATACTGAGCCCTGGTAGCGTCATTCAGCTCACACAGATGATTGTCTATGTTGTAATTGACTGAGTAGCACTGAGGATCAGCATGGCAATAACTCACACAGTGGACATGAGATCGGGTAACTTTCTGTCGATATGAAACTTGCTGTAATTCTTTATTCTCTGCAGGTAGAAACTCTCTATTCATCATCTGATGGTCACATGAAGCAGTAACTTTATTGACAGTCAAAATGATCAATGTAAGAATTACAGATAACAGAAGGAGTTGTATTTGGGAGGATGCCATCTTGTATACAGTTTGCCAATATTGCTTACATGTGTGTACATGTATAAACTCAGACAGAAATAGTCTGTGATGCTGAGGACTCTTGAAATATTGCAGCCGTCACAGGCTGTATGGCATGTGCAGATAGCTGTGATAGTGATGTGGGGAACAGTGATTGGTTACTACTAGTCACCAGTTTGCTTTTGTTGTTGCAACTGGGGAAAGTGATAATTGTAGTCTGGATGATAGAGTGACATTAGCCAAATGATGATGGGCTGATGATGCCCTATAATGCCATATTGTATAATTTATATTCTAATTGAAGGTCAGTTCACTTGAGTGGAAATAATTGAAGCTATAATAGACATGTAAATTGTTCAATTTAGTCATCCATTGTCATCCATTGTAAAGCGTGCATGGTAGCCAATTAAATCTTCAAAATTAAATCTACTAAATGGCATTACAACGTAGGTTGCAGACTCTTAAAACATGAATCTGTAGAGGCGGGTAACTAATTAAATCACTGATAGGTCTATTTACTTTCAAAGCATCTTTTATAGCTATTATTTAAGTCACTGCCATCCATTGTAAAGCGTGCATGGTAGCCAATTAAATCTTCAAAATTAAATCTACTAAATGTCATTACAGCGTAGGTTGCAGACTCTTAAAACACAAACTTGTATAGGCGGGTAACTAATTAAAATCACTGGTGTTTACTTACAAAGCATCATAGGTTGCTGTATTAAAGTCACTGTCATCCATTCTGAAGCATGCATGACAGCCAATTAAAGAGGAACTCAAAAATAAGAAATCATCGTTAGTTTACACATTTTCCAGGAGATTATACCATACCGGCACTGAATTAAATAAGCTTTTTCAACATTTGTAGCAATTTAATCATTTTAAATGCCATTCATTTTCAACCTGTATTAGTCCGGTATACAGAAAAGCGAGAGGTCATCTTTGTTTATAACACAATGAGGTGTGACGTCACAAGAAGAAAAATCAGTGTGTAAATTGATGCGGGCGCTGGGTAGTGGGTATGCACCACTAGTACTACAGCTCGTGTGTGCCATCGGCAAAACTTGAATGGTCCATTGTTGTTGTGCATCCACCACACATGCACAACTAAAATATACATGTAGGCCTATTATTGTATTAAATGTTGAATTAGGCCCTAATGAATGCAATTTTGCACAAGGATTGTGTACTTGGATGTTTATTTGGGGAGACTTGTCTGGTGCGATTTGGTCTAGCTGGGCTTGTGTAGTCTGGCAACTTGGTTGTACAGCCTGGTTTCCCCTAAACAACCTGCACAGCACATACAGTTCAAGACTCGGTACCGGTGGTAGCGTGGGTTATTTTTCCCTCGTTCGCATCTTGAGAACTTTATATTACAAATCATGGTAGAATCAGATGGTTCTTGGGAAGAACAGTGTGACATCGGAGACTTTTGGCCTATTTAGTGACTCTTCGGACAACGATGACTCTGACAATGGTGTCGACGAAGAACCTGAATCAGACAATTTAATTAATGATGACGTCGATGTGAATGACAACGGGGGCCCCGCGTGGGTCGTCAGAGGTGTACAGCCATGCCGTTATGAGCCTTTGGCCCCGGCTCAAGCGGAAAACGCAGGGGAAGAGCCACGCGATGGCGAAGTGTTGCCACACAACATGGATCGTTTACTTAACACCGAATGGTAATTATATACTACGTACATATAAAGTGATTTATGTTGAAAATAAAGTGCATCATCATTCATGCTCAATTAACTCCAACTAAAATCAGAACAGAGCAGTTTGTCTTTGACAATAACAAACTACATGTAGCTAGTCCGACACCTTGAGTTTATTGCACTAGCAGTCCTACTACTATTACTATACTAGTAGGCTGTCCAGTCAAAACGTCCACTGGTCAAAACGTCTACACCGTCCACAGTCAAAACGTCCACAGTCAAAACGTCCACAGTCAAAACGTCCATACACATGGTGATTGGTTCTATAGTCATGATCGTTTTACGCTTGGCATGCTTTGTGTTTGCGACGGTCGCATCGTAAGAACTTTGTGAAATTGAAACCCAAACCCGTCGTTAATGAACAAAGAAAATCCTAACTACTGTTTTAAGAAGGATGATATTGTAAGCGTTTTGAATAATCAGACATGGCGTTAATTGACTGAATTATCACACATTGACAATAATTTGAGAAGTAGTCAAACTGGTAGTGGTAGTGTATATTATAAACCTAAGGTGATAGATTTCCACCAGTAATCATTCTTCTCACAGCTATTACGAAGACTACACACGATACTGCGAGATTCAGAGATTCAGAGATTATTTTTCTTTACAATACACTAGGCCTAATTATTGTGAGAGTTAAACTTTAAAAGTAATATTTTAAAGCAAGGAAAACAGTTTGTAACAAATTAAGGACGATATCTGATTAAATGATTATGACCCGTGGACGTTTTGTCATGTGGACGTTATGACTGGGTCTGTGGACGTTTTGACGTGTGGACGTTCTGACCGGTAAGCCCTAGTAGCACGATGACGATGGTGTCTTCCTGAGCACTTTTGTTTGGTTTGTGTACCTGAAACCTCCCTTGATACAGTGAAAACTCCCTTTAACTTTAGGGCCCAATTCCTGCACCCCAATAATGTATTAAATCCATTCCATCTCCCCTCCCCCCCCCCCTCCCCACCAACCTAAACAATAGGAAAACAAATCGGTCGTGTTTGTTTGTTTTTGTTTTTGTTTTTTTATCACGAAAATGGTTCAATGCAAAATGCAAAATAATTTTTTTTCTTAAATCACACCAAACTAGTAAAGAAAATCAGAACATGTCTCTAGACTATATAAAGTTTATACTGTTAATTCACCTACCCTCACACAATCCCTTTTCTGAAAAGCCTTTCCTGATCGCTTCCGACGCTTGGTTAATGGCGACTGCAGTGACGAAGTAGCACTGGCAGTGTTGGTTGCCGCCATGGCCGTGGAGGGTCCGGCCGTGGATGTTGAAGTTGCACCGGAGTACGCGAACGGTGCCTTCAATGTAGGTACCGAACCAGGCTTCAAACGAAACTTAACTTTCAAGCCAAATTGACTTTGAAGTTTTGTCGTCTCGTCTTGACAGTCTGCCTCAAAATGTTTGCAACAGATCAAAGACGACAGTGTCAATTTAAAGTCTGATCATGTTGTATTCACGAAGCGCAGCCATTCTCTCAGTGTGGCAGGATCCTTCGTTGGATTTGGGAATGAAACAAAATGTACGTCGGGATTTTTTTTGTAATTTCGCGAACATCCACCAACTACACATGAAGCTGGCATACTGGCCATGAAGTATAACACAACATAGATGTTCAAATCGTAACAAAAACTCTCAAACTTCGCAAAATAAAGCGAATGTTGTCATTATGTTGACAAAGAAATAGAACAAGCATACACATAAAACAACGCGGTTCTGATTGTGTGTAGTTTACGAATAGTGTGTCACAGTGCAATTCATACACAGAGCGTTGTTCTAAATGTGACGTAACTCATTTGCATAACCAGGGACTTTTGCTCGATTGAATAAAAATAAAGACACAAAGCCAACATTTTGAGTCGTTTATTTATTGCCGAATTAAACGTTTTTAAATGAAATCAAAGAGGAATTAGTATAAATGAGTTCTAATCTGTAATAAAAAAGTATAAATAGGTCTAAAAAAGCATCTTTAGAGTTCCTCTTTAAATCTTCAAGGGTCATCACACAAGGCATGGTGTAAATATATATTGTATAAGTGGCATTGGTGTACATAAAGGGCTGTAATAAGAATACCTCAGACATACTTTTAGTAACAGCACTAAGATCTCGGAATTCCAGGCTGATCTTTAAAATCTTTTCCTCGATTTCAAGAGGATATTTATCTTGCCTTAGATCACTATACTGGCAGGATTGAATGTGTGAAAATAAGAATGGTAACAGATTCTTAAAAAACAAACCTGTATTACTGCTTATATAAACACTGTATAAATACATGTACAATACCATACTTTTGCATTCAAACTAAACATTTTGTCATATTTTTCAGGAAACGGTGTTTTTTTAAAGTTTTTTTATTGAGAAATATTTATTAATTAACATTACATAAAAGTTTGCCACCGGATGTGTCAAAGGTCACAGTAAAAGTCATTGTAACAGTAATAAAAACTTGAATATAAGTGCAGTGCAAATCTGTAACTATGGTTACCGTAATTCCGTTACCCGGTACCGTATATTAAAGTACAAAGCAAATGTCCGAAAGTGGGAGGTATATTTAGAAAAAAACGATGTTGGGATTTTTATTTTTATTTTCTTTACCCCAAAAATTACTTTTGTGCATTATTTTGGTAATGAAATTACATGTGATTTTCTCATGTTTTATTTTTAAATTTTTGGAGAACACAAAAAATAATTTTAATTTTTTTAAATACAAAAGTAATCTTTGGTACAATGGCTATCAAGACACATGAACAACTGTTTTCCCCACAAGGCCTCCACTAATCACAATGATCAAAAGAACTAAATTTGACGAAAATTTCACATTTTGAGACTTAGGCTACTAGCCAAAAATCCATATTTCTCCCAGAAAACACAGGTTTTTCAAATTTTAACCACTTGGATTGGATTCCCTATGAAATTCTGGTCTACAATCAATATGAAATATTCCTCTATTGCTAATGTAAAATTTTAAAGAGGGGCTCTAAGGTCAAATTTAGTTTTGTGATTTTCCAATAACTAGAGTCCTTATTAAAGTGTGAAAAAATTACCAAAAAAATTAGTCTCTAACCTCACGTTATTTGATAACCTTCCTGTGTGAAATTTGTTAACATCCAAAGACAACAGTGACGTCACATTTCAAATAAATGGATCTCTACATTTTTGTACTGTGAATTTGCAGTTCATTCCTGAATCTCCACAATATTTGATCAAATCGGCATTGAAATTGACTTTTTGACAAACAAAAAATTCCTGTATGGAATGTTACAGACTCATTTACCGTAAGAAAATAGTGACGTCATGTTTCAAATATCGCTCTGAAAAGGGTATCAAATAAAATGATATGTTACACCACTTTAAAGTGAAGTTAGAGACTTGTAATTTTTTTCACACTTTAATAAGGACTCTATCTATTGGAAAATGAGTGCATCACAAAACTGAATTTGACCTTAGAGTGCCTCTTTAAAAAAAAATTCTCTCCCATGGAGAGGCTTGGGCGGTTCCACAATTTCTGGAACTGGTTCGGTTCCATAAAAAAAGACTCGGTTCTGAGTCGGAACCGGTTCCAAGAGATTCAAAGAAAAACATAAGGATTACAGAAAATAATAAAACATGGTCTATTCAAACTTCATTGTGTCCCTGATACAAAACGAAGGAGTTTCAATTTTCAACCGCAAATGCAGCGATGATAATGTTGTTTAATTTAAAAAATGTTTCAAAAACTTTAAGGAAACGTTTTGGAAACATTAAGCTAAGTAAGAGATTTGTTTCCATTATCCTACCGTTAGCAAACAACGTTACAAGCCGTTCTGTACATGTACATGCCATGGCGTTGCACATGCTTCAGGGGTTGGAGCAATCATAGAGAAGCAATTAAGCAATTGTACCACCCCTTAGCCTGTGCACAAGGTACCGTATTACCATCCATGCCTATTGAAAGTACATTAAGAACACTAGCAACATGACTAATTCGTCACAAGATTATCCATATTATGGGGTAGGGCTGTGCCGGGTATCCGGATACCCGACTGAAACGGTCATTACCCGGTTCCATTTTTCGGTTCCAATTATCCAATTACCCGTAAATGACTTTTTAAAATTCGGACTTAACATTTGAGCGGTGCGAACAGAAATCTGTGCTCTTGAATAATGTAATGTTTACACTTTTACAGACAATTATGTTTAAAACCCTGTGGTGCCTGGTCACAATATACACGCACGAGTACATGATGGTGCTAAATCATTTAGTCTGTTTGAATAGCATGTAAAACGTTCATATAGGGGGACACAATCCCTTCTCAAATGGTGTAAACAGACTTATTGAGTCCCTCTAGACCCAAGAAAACAATTTCAAGCCAAATATAAAGTTTTATATGGGTGCCAGCCCACAATCCCTTCAAAAAAAAAATTGTTACCCAAAACCAAGAGATTCTATTTGTCTGGCCATTCTAATACCCACAACCAGACCTCAAAATAAACATCTCAGGTTGCTGGAATGTCTGGGCAACTAAAGCAAGTGACAGGATGAGTGATTACATTGGGATTAGTGTGGTAACATCAATGGATTACAGCTGTACAGTTTCAATGGGTTGTCTGCTGGCAAGGGGGGGGGGGCCTTACTTTGAAAGCTGCATACTGGGTCAGTGGTTCTTATTATTCTTATTCTTTATTTGGCCAATAAAACATATGAACAATACATTAGGAACAATATACAATAATACAGTTAAGACTAAGAGGGAATGGTATAGAGTACACAGTGAAGACAAACGAACATTGAAACCAATCTATGATGGCCAGGATCAACAAAAGTGCACTAAAACACTAGCTCGAAAGCTTGTTGGTCCAGTCACAGACAGGATTCATAAATATACATTAATATAAAAGTCAACAGTCAAAACTGAAATTGCAAAATATACATAAATAAATACATAACGAAATATGAATCAATGAGCAAAATAAAAATGGATTTATAACTATATAAGTTGATAATTAAGACAATTAAGAGAAAAGATGATAATTAAATGTATAATTTTTCAGTCAACATAACAGACAGCCACACTACCACGGCTAAGTTCGCACAAGGAACATCCATTGGCAATTGGTCGATATTGCCCGGTACCCGATAAGTGTTTTGAGCGTGAGCAGCAGGCAACATCGACCAACCGCCGCCAAATGTTCCCCATCTTAAGTTGCTCCAAGGCAATCAGAAAAGTATTTAAACAGACATCTCAACAAACACCCCAAACGAAGACAAGAACAACAGAACGGAAAAAATAAAAATTAAAAATTAAAATTAAAAATTAAAAATAAATAATAAAAATAAAAATGGACTTAATAGACAACAGACTTAATCATGGAAGTAAGATGACAGGGTTTTACAAAAACACTGAAGGCTGTCTAAAACAACAGAGTCTTTGATGTGAGTGCGCAAGCTGGACCTAATGTGTGGAAATCAATTTATCGGCAAGTTCTTGAGGGCTAGAGTTCTTGCGTAGTGGTGCTGAAATGTTATGTTATCTTGATGGCGGGCATTGATAATCATGTTTGATAATAATAATAATAATAATAATGTATAGATTTATATAGCGCACGTATCCACCAACTAAGTGGCGCTCAAGGCGCATTATATTATTATCCCTGCTCATAAGGCTCATAAGGCTCATAAATCATTCCTGAAACCATCTCAGCTCCCTGGGGAGTATACAGCTCAATTGCTGCCATTTCTAGCGCATATAGAGCAAACCATCTCTGCCTTCACAGGTACCCATTTAACCCCTGGGTGGAGAGAAGCAATTATGGTTAAGTGTCTTGCTCAAGGACACAGATGTCACGGCCGGGGCTCGAACCCACACTCTGCTGCTGGCAACACCAGAACTTGAATTCAGTGCGCTAGACCGCACGACAATCCACTTTACGTGCATTATACAACACACGGGACCTACGGCTTTACGTCCCATCCGAAGGACGAAGCAATTATGGTTAAGTACCTTGCTCAAGGACACAAGTGTCATGACCGGGGCTCGAACCCACACCCTGCTGCTGGCAACACCAGAACTTGAGTTCGGTGCGCTAGACCGCTCGGCCACGACACTCCATTTAATAGAATGACAGTCAATTAGTCCATACAAGGATTTAATTGTGAAGGTGACCACATGCTGCTGTCTCCTATTAGAGAGGTTGATCCAGTTGAGGGCTTTTAAGTGGTCATCGTATGGCATGGCTCCTCTCTGTTGTTTTAGGCACATCCTGCTTGCACGACGTTGGACGCTCTCTAGCTTGCATGATAAAGATGAGGTGTACGGGCACCAGGCAGGCAACCCATACTCTAAGACTGGTAGGACAAGGGACATATAAAGGGATCGAAGGGCTATTGTAGATGTCCCACCAGCGACTTGCCAGATGAACCCAAGAATTCTGTTTGCCTTGGACACCACGTAATTTACATGATCATTCCAAGTTAATGAGTTGTTGATGGTGATGCCAAGGTACTTGTATATTGAGACAACATCAAGGCCAGAACCGTGGAGACTGTACACAGGTAATTGGCTGAGTGATTTGGAGCGTGACATATGCATAACTTTACATTTGTTGATATTGAGTTCCATACTGTTAGAAACACTCCATCGACCGAGTTCAGTGAGGTCGGCCTGGAGTGCAAGTTCATCCTGGCGAGATTTGATTGGGTTGTAAATTAAAGTATCATCGGCGAATAGACGTGATTTTGTACTCAAATTGTTGGAGATGTCATTGATGAAGAGATTGAAGAGTAGAGGTCCAAGTACACTACCCTGAGGAACTCCTGATGTGACTGGTTCCCAGGAGGAGACACTACCATGGTACATAACCCGTTGTTGTCGGCCAGTAAGGAATGATTTCAGCCAATTCCATGTAGTACCCCTAATGTTAAAGTTACGAGCCAACTTCTCGAGAAGGATGTGGTGAGGCATGCGATCAAATGCTTTGCTGAAATCAAAGAAAATAATATCAAGTCGAGGTGGGCGTGGCGCGTCATGAATTGTGTTGGTCAGTTGTGTAACGCAGGATTTGTGGGCCGTAAAACCATACTGTTCTTCATTTCCAAGGTAGAGATAACTCACATGGTTTTTGATATTCTCTGCCACAGCTTTTTCGAGGATCTGGCAGACCACAGAAGTTAGGGCGACTGGTCGATAATTCTTGATGGCGGTGCTTTAAAAATAGGAGTGATTTGTGATCGCTTCCAGTCCAATGGTAAACAACCACTTGCAAGGGATGAATACATTAACTTTAGTAAAGGCGGGGCGATTGAAGATGCAACAGTTTGGAGAATTGATGATGAAATGGAGTCAGGGCCTGGCGCTTTGTGTGGGGACAATGAGGACAGAGACTTTGTCAACCATCCTAGGCTGATTGAAGTTTGAGGAAGGTCCGG
Source organism: Zoroaster sp. YZ-2022 (assembly GCA_029582265.1). NCBI lineage: Eukaryota > Metazoa > Echinodermata > Asteroidea > Forcipulatida > Zoroasteridae > Zoroaster > Zoroaster sp. YZ-2022. The sequence continues at coordinate 5,700,456 of CM055818.1, read as the reverse complement.
AATCAGGAGAGAACAGGCAGGTGGTGAATCTGGGCAGGTTACAGCAGGGGAGTGGATTGAAGTAAACAGCGTGTTGAATGCATGAGCAATTTCAGCCGGTTTATGCATGAGTTTACCTGTTGCAGATTGGAGAGCAGGCGGACTTTTGGATTTCCTCTGATCGCGAACAAAGCACCAAAAGCTTCGTTTGTTGTCATCTGCTGCAAATAAACGGTTGACGTAGTTCCAGTATGAAATTTTCGTCGTATTTTTGACTTTATTACGTATCTGTTTGTATTGCAGCCATGTAGATGCTGAGTTGGAGTGTTTGGCTTTTCTAAACAGTTTGTGTTAGGAATGAATGAGTTGTTTGAGTTCTGTAGTGATCCAAGGTGAATTCCTCCGACGGCGTTTCAATCGTGGTATGCTGTCTCGAATAGCAGCATCAAGAATGTCAATGAATTCTTCCCAAGATGAGTTGGGATTTCCATCATCTAGGAAGGCTGACCAAGGGGCAAGATGCAACAGCATCTCTAGATGGGCAAAGTCAGCTTTCTTATATTGTAAGAAAGAGCATAAAACTTGGGGTTGTATGGGTGATCTATTTGCTGAAAATTCAAAATACACCGCATGGTGATCACTGTTAACTGGATTTGCGGTGGTTTTGACAGCTCCGAATTTCTCTGGCCGATTAGTGAAAACAAGATCAATAATGGTCCCAGTCATTGGGTTGGTGTTGGATTGACGGGTGACCTCATCCACCAGCTGCGTGAATCCGATGGAGTTGGTTATTTCTTGCAAATTGGACATTGAGGAAGATTCCATGCTCCAGTCTGTTAAAATCACCAAGGAGGATGGCTCCTTCGTAACCATGGAGAGTAGGTTGCACCATGTCACATGCATCTTGCAGCTTATCGAAGAAGGACAAGTCTGAGTTTGGTGGACGGTATACAATGCCAATCAACCATTTTGTGCGGTTGAATGCTAGGGACAGCCATGTTAATTCGATGTCACAGTGGAGATTTTCAAGATGGGTTGGTAATAACGTGTCTTTTACAAGAGCCATTACACCTCCACCTCTACTGTTACAATCACGACGAATAATCGAATAACCTGGAAAACTTGCAAACAGGTTAGTGTCTTCAGTTGACATCCATGTTTCTGTGATGATAGCAATGTCCACAGGATAAAGTTGAAGGTGGGATTGCAGGTCGTGTTGCTTATTGCGGATGCTCCGAGCATTGAGTAGTAGCCCAGAAATTTCAGTTTTAGGCAAGTGCTCTGGTGGGAAGTTTTCTGGTAGTTCATGGCATGTGTTATCTGTGATGTCACCATCCAAATTAGCGAAAACCTCACAAAATGATGTGTCGCAACAAGATGCAAATGGCAGGTTTTGAAGATTGGTGCAGTCAGGACAGAACCAGTCGATGGTACTAGATATCAATTCATTGTAGAGAATGATCGACATGTCAGGGATACATTCCTGATGCCAGTACTTGTTACAGACTTCACATAGTAGCGATCGTTGATTACATTTAACTGGCCGACTGCATCTACCACAGGGATCCTTAATGGGACCTGGATTGCTTTCAATGTCCCCACAAGCAGATAAAAGTAGGTTAAATGTTGAAGTAGAATTGGGATAGTACTTGGCTGGGACATTCCCAAACTTACTGTGTTTTCTGGTACTTGTCTTCTCCCTTGAATTCAGCCACATTGGGTTTAGCTTTGTGCAATAACCAGCTGCATGTTGAGAACAAAGGCTGGTGGGAGCAACACAATGTATGCTGTCAGTAACACAAAGGATGCTATCAGCTTTGTTGTGGAGTCAGTCGGGCGTGCAGTGAGTCATACATCTTTCTTGAGAAACTGGTAGAGAAGGCTGAAAATCAGGCACAAACTCGGTCCAAATACTGCTTCGATGATCATCATTTCGATGTAGAAATGAGCTTGTGTGATCAGTAGAGAGAGCTCTTTCATATGATATAAAAATTGCTATAGATATGGAGCTCGATAAAGCAATAATTATGAGAAATGTCAGAGCCAAACAAAAAGCATGCGCCATGGTTATTCATTAGACTGGTTCACCCCCAGGTTGAATTTTTTTTTACCATGTCACACTATGAAAATCCCCTCGGTTAAAATATAAAGAGTCTCGGTTAAATGTATTTTTAACCGTGTTTTAACCCATGTTTAACCCTTTGATTTCAGCTGGCTATTCAACCGCATTCTCACCGCGTTTTAACCGAGTGGTTCCCTGCCAGGATTTCCTTTGTTATTCATGACTGTAAACCTTTGTTCAATGTGATAATGAGGATGCAAGTTTAACCATGGTTTAACCGAGTATAAAACGTAACAGTACAACTTGCACACAAGAGGCGATAAAGAGATTAAAAACACTTACGAAGTGTCTGTAAATTTCCAATCTAAAAAACACTGGTATACAACGGGGGACATGCACGCAATTTGCTCAGAATACCACTGACCTTGCCCATATGAGAATAGGTGTCTGTGGGTTGGTGTGCTGTGATAGGCGTACGTGATAGGCGGACGTGATAGGTGTATATTTAGGTATACTTGTTAATCTGTTTTTCATCGGAAAGGGGATACGTTTAGAATAATATATATCATATTCCACAGTGTCATGAATAATGAAACGCAGGGCTCGAACAAAGACATTGACCCAAAATTGTGGATCATCCCACCATGATGTATAACAACGCGTGATTTCCGGCCGGAGGTTTCCCGACTGCTCCATTGTTGACCCTTTTGTATCCATACAGTTATTTTGACGTTCTAATTGGATTATGGTGCCAATACTACACTTTTTTTTACAAATCTTAATCCACTGGGCCACAATTTCTTCATTTTTAAATACACTAGAATCGGGAAATTTCACTCAAAGATTTATAAACACGAGAAACTCGAAAGGGAATTCCTCACAGAGAACGCAGTAACTGTACACATGTACACATGTACATGTACACGTATATTACACATGTATACATGCATACATATACGTGTACCACGCGCTGAAATTTGTGGGCATTGTGCATATGTAGTGTTTGATGATCATGTGCCTATTTCTGCGCATCGTGATTGGATAGATTTGCGTAGTAGCAAATTTATGTTGCTCTTATTGGCTGTTCGATTGATCATGAATAATCTTGGCGCTCTGTAATTAGGAAATGGACAATAATTATAATGCATTGACTACCGAACTGAGGTATGTTGCGGGCCAAACAGGTACTTACAATTGGACTTAAAATAACAATTCATCCATCGGGGTTCCTAATTATCATGGGTTGTTTTAATAATCGTTGCCGAAGAACAAGGATACGACGAGGACCAGTAAACGTAAGCCTCGACTGTTGGGATAAATTGACCCGCTCTGGGGCTCAAAAACGGATGATTTTATAAAACCGCGGTTTTATTTTTGAAAACCGGTATAAATAAATGTTTGTAGATATCATGCATCCTACTTTTCTTTAAATGTTTTGGTCAGATGATGTACGTGTACCTGTAATTTAGATCCTTGCGTGTAAAATACTGATTGTTTCCAAACAAATTATCGTCCAACTGGAATTACATTCTCATCCAGCGCGCTATTTTGATCCAGTCATTGGAAGGCATGACTCAGGGTATGTACGAGTTAGCACATGTGCAATGCCCTATGCATAGCGCGTAACAATTTTTTCTATTGGCCAACGAGAACCATACGTCATCATATAACCAATATAAATATTCGTTACGCGCTGTGTACAATGCCTATAGCGCGTAAAACATTTTCTTATTGGTCGAACGAGAACACATACCTTGTCATACAACCAATAGAAATATTTGTTAAGCGATTTGGATCATGTTACTCACAAAATGTGAACAAAGGCCTCGATATCATGACTTTTTGTTTTTTTAAGTTGAAAACAAGCGTAAACCAAGGCTATGAGAATATTGAAAGAGGTAGACGGAATGAAGGATGAAGTTAAGCATATTGATCAACACCCGGCATCCACCCAGCCAGTACGGTTGCAATGTACAATGTATAATTATGTACTCTGTACATGTACATTGTACATGTACATTGTACATGTACTGAAGTCAGGTGCCAGTGTGATGTATGGGCCCGGTTAAAAAGCTTGCCTTGTCGGCACACTGGCGATGCGCGTGATTCACTCGAACTCGTAGATGTGCATGTAGCACCTTGAAATTTTCAGACATGATGTGAACTCCTGTCGCGATATCATGACTTTTTGGTTTTTAATTTGAAAACAAGCGTAATCATTTTTGGGGCAAAAATACTGAAAATAGGATTGGACCTACCGTACTCCAAAGAGTATAATTCTTAATTTTGTTCAATTTTCTCCATAACAATTTATTTTGTTAATGTACCACGTTGAAATTTTCAGACATGATGTGAACTCCTGTCACGATATCATGACTTTTTGTTTTTTAAGTTGAAAACAAGCGTAATCATTTTTTGGGCAAAAATACTGAAAATAGGATTGCGACCTACTCCAAAGCGTATAATTCCTAAAATGTTTTCAATTTTCTCCATAACAATTTATTTTGTGCATGTACCACCTTCAAATTTTCAAGTAATATGTTATATAATGACTTTCTAATTATTTTTCTTTTTTTCAAAAAATTCACAGTAAAACTGCAAACCGTGGTTTTTCCCGGCGGTAAGCCAACTAGCCAAAAATTTAAAACCCCCAAGCCGATCCTGATCTTCAGATAGTATCTACTGTGAATCGCGGTTTTGGGCCAGCGAAATTGAGTTAATTAAAACCCGCAAATCAAAAAAGGGTTTTGCGGACATGACATGTTCGACGGGGCAAATTTGTTTATTTCGAACGCTCGTTGCCGTCTGCGACCAGACCCGTACCCGGCGCTCGAATTAACTTCACATACATTCTAGACGACCGTGCGGGCGGGAAGTTCGAGCGCTGGGTCGCAGACGGCAACGAATGTTCGAAATAAACAATTTTGCCCCGACAAAAACATGGCGCATATACCGTGAAAGGGTTTATTACACACACACACACACACGCAAATATTCACCAGTCTCAGATCAGAGACAAAGTTGTCAGTATTGACATGACGTCAATCCTAACCGGGGGACGGACTTTTTTCTTCTTTTTTGGCGCTAAAAATGGCCGGCCGCCGGCAAACAACGTAACAAACTAGACTAACGTTTTAGGCACATTCCGGACTAGCGCGGCCGCCTACCCCAATTTCGAAATTCAGCCGAAGTTCGTATGGACTGGAGGCTGCGCCGCGCTATGGGCACAACATGGACGATACTCTTTCGCGCATGGTTGAACAAACATTGACCATTATGTCTCAGGCAAGCGGAGGCTTTTGTAATGGGATTATCTCTGTCAACAATGGATTATCTCACAGCAGAGTTTTAACCACACTTTAACCGAGACAATACAAAGGAATTTTTTAAAGGCGATTTAACCATGCACTAAGATTAAGGTTAAAATGAAGGGTACCCATAATTTAACCGTGTTTATTGAAATTTTAACCGAGCGAGATTTTCATAGTGTCATCAGGCACTGTATCAATAGAGAACTTATGCAAAGTGGCTGAATTTAAGTTTTCCATGACGTAGTAACCAACAATTGTTTACAAACGGACTGAATGAAATAGCACCACGCAGCACCGCAGGGTTTTAAATTAAAGAGATTACACTGCAATAAAGAAAATATCGATTTAAGTATGGTATCCTCTGTATTATAAAAGTCAATTTGTTACCATTTACAGTACATATATTTGTATACCACCGGAAGCATGTTTTCAATAAAAATGAAAACGGGTATCCGGGTATCCAAAGTTTCCTGATTTCGGGTATCCGGTTCCAAAAATATCCGAAAACGCACAGCCCTATTTAAAACACAGCACGGCCGAGTTCCAATCGATCCAGCAATTTTCAACCTCAAAAGCGACAATCGTTATAGGCCTAGAAAACAAATTAAAAAACTACACTGTTTATAATATGCAGCACCAGAGCACATCTCATTGGACTAATAAGATCCCCTTGGTGTTACCAAACGGCTGATTGCAAATACTTTTAGCAAACGGAATAAATAATAAATGAAAAGAAATTCAGACCTTCGGAATTCCTTTCTTTGACGTTTACTGACATTGAACATACCAGTCACTGTATATATTATTCAAAACTGATACACACTTCCTAAAAGTACCGGTAAAGAGGATTATAATTTTAAAAAAATATGAACCGGCACTATCGTTTTGCTAAATAATTCAAATTCAGTGAACGACAGAGCAATTAGCCATTTCCATCTATATCTTTTAACTCTCCATTATTAATTCTGTTAAAAACCGTTTCAGTTCATTAACTTTGTTGCATACACGACTGTATAACAACCTTATGGCTTGTATAACACATAATTAATTCGTTAGCAGTTGCATTACTGCATGACAAACGTGTGTACGAAGCTGACTAGACCTACCAGCTTCTATTATCAAGAGCTGACCTGGCATCGAATACATTGGAATATATGCGAATACAAATACTGTTGTATTCGTATGCACTCTTTCCGATCCGAAAAATACACATACAAATATTTGTTAATGTATTCGATTAATTCCTATTCGAATAGAAGTCTATCTCGTGGAATGGTCGTTGTGATAACCTACAGAATCATTTTAGTTTCAGAATAATCGTTATCCCTGTGATTGCTATTATGATTTTAACTTTCACAAAACACGTTAATGGTCTCTTTCTGATTCGTTAAAATGATTTTACTTACAAATAATTCTTGAAGCCGCTTCTAAAAGAGACTTAAAGTGACATTAGGTTTTTGGGTGGTTGACATGTCATGTCAAAACAGGAGATGTACAAGGTCTTCAACAAATCATTGTTTGTTACCGGTGAAGAGTCCTGCTTCAAAATTACCTCAGAATTTTGATAACAAACTTGCGATTGTTTTGCCCTGTGGTAGCTAGCCCTGTGGTAGCGCTCTCCCTGGCCTACCAACTGAGCCACCGTCTAGCCCTGTGGTAGCGCTCTCCCTGGCCTACCAACTGAGCCACTGTCTAGCCCTGTGGTAGCGCTCTCCCTAGCCTACCAACTGAGCCACCGTCTAGCCCTGTGGTAGCTAGCCCTGTGGTAGCGCTCTCCCTGGCCTACCAACTGAGCCACCGTCTAGCCCTGTGGTAGCGCTCTCCCTGGCCTACCAACTGAGCCACCGTCTAGCCCTGTGGTAGCGCTCTCCCTGGCCTACCAACTGAGCCGCCGTCTAGCCCTGTGGTAGCGCTCTCCCTGGCCTACCAACTGAGCCACCGTCTAGCCCTGTGGTAGCTAGCCCTGTGATAGCGCTCTCCCTGGCCTACCAACTGAGCCGCCGTCTAGCCCTGTGGTAGCACTCTCCCTGGCCTACCAACTGAGCTGCTGTGTAGCCCTGTGGTAGCTAGCCCTGTGGTAACGCTCTCCCTGGCCTACCAACCAAGCCATTGTCTGTGGATTAGTTCAAGGATGATGCATAATGGTTATCTTGTTACTAAATCCCAATAACCTAAGGGGATTTCTTTTCTAGAGGGCGCTGTGTAGGAATCAACTAATTTTCTTGTAAGTGCTGTGGTAGTGATAGTCATGTATCCCATGTTGTTATGTGTTTTGGTAGCCCCTGTCAAATAGATTCAAGATAAACTGTGACTTTGCAATCTCTCCTAGACTTAAAGGGACAATATTGTCACGATCAACAGGGCATGGAATCGGTGCCTTAGTTTAAGATGACCACATTGACTGAAATTTACTGGCTCATTCATGCAGCAGCAATGGAAATATGACCTTATCATGTGGGATATTATTTTCAGTCACTGAGTTAATCTAAAACCAGCAATCTGATTCCATGCCCTGTTGATCGTAATGATATTGTCCCTTAAAAATATCTGCCAAAATATGTAGGATAATATTGCTGAATAATTAATAAAAGATGTTTTTCTTTTTCGGCACAGGTTCATTTAGACTTGAAGGCTTGAGGAAGTACTCTCTATTACCGACCACAACTCTGAAGATACAGAGATGCTAAATCACCTACTTATAGCAACAGGATGAACTCAAAATGCTCAATGACATACTAGCTAGATGTAAGCCTCTTCTCAGTTTTTTTCATCATTTGAATAATGGAATGTCTGTTTCTCTTATGAGATATGGCTATACCTTCAACAAACTGCACTATTGTATTTTTGTTAATAATGGTTGCTATGGAGTTTATATCATTTGCCTTAGGCTTAAAAAAATGTCTCCGGTTTCGGGTCAAAGGTCGGCTTCAAAATCGGTGTGGTGTTGTGCTTTTTTTTGGGGGGAGGGGGGTGGTAAACTGTTTTTTTGCCAACCAGTGAAATACGTGATACATGTATATGCAGTTATTGGAACCAGACTAAATATTCCATACACAAAGTATGCTGGATATTAAGAGAGGCTGCACAATTCAGGCAAACGTTCATACCCCTATATGATGTGAACAAGTCATTTAAAACACAGCACAGTAGAATTCCAATGGATCCAGCAATTTTGGCTGCAATTGGACATCAGAATTGGACCAGAAACTGGAGATTGTTTGGGGCGTTATTCACATTAAATACTAAAGTGAGGTTGTAATTCTCACAACCACACTCTGTAAGATTGCTGCATGCACCAGCGAGAACGCCCAATCTGAAAAGTTCATTTCTGACATAAGTAATACATAAATAGATGTAGCTATTTCCATTAATTTACTTAAAATTCAATGACCTTTGAAAGCAAGGTTGTCCCTGCAATCAGACAAAATTAGGCAGGTTACTATAATGACCAAGTACAGGTATACAACCTCTTGTATTCAGGGAATAAGACATAAGATGGCTAACTCATGAATGAGGTGGATAGGTTAATATCTTTTAGCTCCCCCACCAGCACTGGCTATGGGCAACTTTAAACAACCTCCTTATTGAAACAAATGGTAAAGAGAAGGTACAACAATTGGTCATGTTGGTAAAACTTTGTCAGTGGCTATGCTAATCTCTTTCAACTCAATGCAGAGTTTTAAGCCATGAGAAAAGTGTGCAAAAACACAATTTTTACAGAAAGAAGTTTCCTCTACCAACTTGACATCAAATTAGCTTTTGTGTAATAATTGATTGTTTTATAATTAGATAATTACCAATGTTATACTATCTCTCTGAAGCCATTCTGGTTAAATCCCAATAACCTAAGGGGTGATTATTTCTAGAGGGCGCTGTAGAAAGCAGTTACAGTCACCAAATTCCTGGAATATACCATGGTTGTGATAACCATAAATCCTATGTAATATTCTTTGTTTAATATACTCTTGATAAGACACTAATAAAACATTCATCTTTTAAAGAAGTAGGGTCATACATTTTAGTATTTTCGCATCTGTGATGGTGACTTTTGGAAGAGCAAATTCATAAAATAAATAGTTGGGTTGAGATAATATTTTAAGAATAGCATCACAATCTAAGATCCAAATATTTATGACATTTCAGAATTGTTGGGAAACTAACAGCAAAGCTGTTTTGTCAAATAAGTGGAGTATTTGATGAATAAATAAAACATTTGAATATCTTGATGAAAATATCTGTGTCCCAAAAGTGTCTTTAAAAATGGTATTTTGTAGAAAATTAGGAAAGAGCAAAATTGACTGTGGAAATAAATACATACATAAATACATGAAATTGATTGACTTTCGAGGGCATTATTACAAATAATTTACATTGTCTTTATATTTAATAAATCAAACCATAAATTATGCGCAAATACGAATACATGAATTGGATTATTTATAAAAAATATGTTAAATTTTCAATATATAGGCCTAATCTTTAATATAAATATTTAACCCATAAATTGTACGCAAATGTGCATAGATGGCAGTTTTCATAAACACTGAAATACGCAAAATCATTCACCTATAGAGGGCAGTATATTACAAATATCTTATGTTTTCTATATATCCAATATAAAATTAAATTTCAAATTATGTGCAAATGCGTTGAATATTTGGCTTATAGAGGGCAGTATTCATTTAGGAAATCATTCTAGAAAATGATTTCTTATATGCCATTGCTAACTTTAGTACTGAAAAGCGCAAAATGATTTGCCAATAGAGGGCAGTATATTACAAATATCTTATGTTTCCTATACACCCAGAAAAAAACCAAACTTTATGCACAAATTATGCGCAAATGCGTTGAATATTTTAATACTGAAATGCGCAAAATTATTTACCTATAGAGGGCAGTAATTCAAACATTGTTTTCTAAATACCTAGTGTTATATCAAACCCATGCATATACAATATGTAAAATATGTAGAATGTTTGCCCATAGAGGGCAGTATGTAAATAAACAATTTTATTGTGTACGCATGTATACCCATTAATCTCATAAAGAGCAGAAATCCACTGAGATTGCATCTAACATCGAGGTCAAGCAAAGTTCTTCCTACAAGCCATCCTAGCAACCAGACTCCTACACCCACAGTCTTCAGCCTGCCTCATCCTCCTCTGTCAGTCTACTTCATCATACTCTAAGCCATCAGGCCAGCCCAATGTCTACCAGCCCCAGCTATCAGCCAACTCCAAGCCTTTGGCCCACCTCAAACCCTAAGCCTTACTTCAAGTCCTATGCCATCAGCCCATCATTCTTCTACAACCCTTCAGCCCAATAACTTCCAGCCCTTCATCAGCTCCCAGCCATCAGCCAACTTCCACCCTTTGGCCCAGCTCAGCCCTCAGTCTTTTGAATCCTAGCCATCAACCTTATGGTTTTAGCCCAGCTCTATGACTGATACTCAATCCCTCATCCCAACCAAGCCCCTCAGCCCTCGGAAATTTGACTCCCAACCCTCAGCCCAATCCAGCCCTGGATCCAAACCACAAGTCCAGCCATATGAGTTCTCAACCCTAAGATCTGGCCAGATTTCCAAGCCTTGGGCCAGGGTGAGGGCCTTGTTGAAAATTTTCTAAGTGTCACCATTCTAATATTCATCAGGTCAAAAACCGTTATAATTTTTAAGAAAGCCCACTAGCAGGGTGAGATAGAGGGCATCCCTCAGACGCAAAGGTGGTGGGTTCTAGGGGAGCCCTACACAAATTTTATTTAAAAAATTTTTTTTCCCAATGTGACCATAAAAAAATGCCCTGGCTGGGATTTGAACCCACCAAGCTCACAGCTCCTGGATTCTGGGAGCTGTGAGCTATCCCACTGAGCCATTCTGATCCTTGAAAAAAATTCTCGGACGTTATATATAAACCTTAGAGTGGAAGGATTTGAATTTTTTTTTACTGAACCCTGACCTCGCAGGTTAGGGTTCAGTAGGTCAGGTGAACCCTGACCTACTGAACCCTGACCTACGAGGTCAGGGTTCAGTAATATTTGACTGAATAGCAGAAAAAAAAGTGACGTAGAAGTAGGATGTTAATTTTAAAAATCTTTATTTCACATGTATATCACAATCAACATTATCAATACATCATTGTAATACGAGCAATTCTAACATACATTATAAACATTTTTGCTGATTTAACTATATACACATATGTACAGGTTCTTTAAACATGTTAGTTCATTACACTGTTTATATAGCTATATTCATAAATGCCCAAGACAGATTGTAATTAACGTGGGGGTGTATTAACAGATGGTAAAAACATGGCTTATCAAAATCAGAGTAGTGCGTATGTGCCAGCTGTTCTATTTAGGTGGAGTGTGACAAGCATTTTAACTAATCAGAGTGACGAAGATTGTTTTGCATCACGCTGACACTTTTAAAGTCTTTACGTATTTCCCAAAAAATGTTAATTTGCCCATTTCTACTGGCTTTATTTAAAAAAAATAGCCATGTTTTAAAACGCACCTTTAAATATTTCAAACTCAATTGCAGATTCAAATCCTGCCACAAACATTGCAAACAAAAAATACATTTTATAACCAATTTAGACAAAATTGTTTGTTTCACTTAGGTAATCACCTTTTCTCCATGTTTTATACAAATGTAATTGTCACTTTTCAAGAGCCCTTAATAAATACTCAATATCACTGTAATTAAATTGGCTTAATGCTATTCAACTTCGTGATCTAACCTTTCAATTTGATATTGATGGAGGAATTAACATAAGTACTAGGACCAGAATACTATTGGACAGACTAAACAATCCATTAGTCAGGTGGGGAGGACCTAATGTCGAGGCCAGACCACTGATATAGAAGATCCATTGGTCAGCTTATGAGGATGTAAGCCAATGTAGAGAAGGGGTACAGGACAGATCACTGATATAGAAGATCAATGGGTCCGTGGGTTGACCATGGATATAGAAGATCCATTGGGGAGGGTGTAAGCCAATGTAGAGAAGGGGTAGAGGACAGACCACTGATATAAAAGGTCTGTGGGTTGACCATGAATATAGAAGTTCCATTGGTCAGGTGGGGAGGATGTAAGCCAACGTAGAGATGAGGTAGAGGACAGACCACTGATATAGAAGATCAATGGGTCCGTGGGTTGACCATGGATATAGAAGATCCATTGGGGAGGGTGTAAGCCAATGTAGAGAAGGGGTATAGAGGACAGACCACTGATATAGAAGATCAATGGGTCCGTGGGTTGACCATGGATATAGAAGATCCACTGGTCAGGTGGAGAGGATGTAAGCCGATGTAGAGAAGGGTTAGAGGACAGACCACTGATATAGAAGATCCATTGGTCAGGTGGAGAGGATGTAAGCCAATGTAGAGAAAGGGTAGAGGACAGACCACTAATATAGAAAATCAATGAGTCCATAGGTTGATCAATGAGTCCAAAGGTTGATCATTGATATAGAAGATCCATTGGTCAGGTGGGGAGGATGTAAGCCAATGTAGAGAAAGGGTAGAGGACAGACCACTGATATAGAAGATCAATGGGTCCGTGGGTTGACCATGGATATAGAAGATCCATTGGTCAGGTGGAGAGGATGTAAGCCAATGTAGAGAAGGGGTAGAGGACAGACCACTGATATAGAAGATCAATGGGTCCGTGGGTTGACCATGGATATAGAAGATCCATTGGGGAGGGTGTAAGCCAATGTAGAGAAGGGGTAGAGGACAGACCACTGATATAAAAGGTCTGTGGGTTGACCATGAATATAGAAGTTCCATTGGTCAGGTGGGGAGGATGTAAGCCAACGTAGAGATGAGGTAGAGGACAGACCACTGATATAGAAGATCAATGGGTCCGTGGGTTGACCATGGATATAGAAGATCCATTGGGGAGGGTGTAAGCCAATGTAGAGAAGGGGTATAGAGGACAGACCACTGATATAGAAGATCAATGGGTCCGTGGGTTGACCATGGATATAGAAGATCCACTGGTCAGGTGGAGAGGATGTAAGCCAATGTAGAGGATGTAAGCCAATGTAGAGAAGGGTTAGAGGACAGACCACTGATATAGAAGATCCATTGGTCAGGTGGAGAGGATGTAAGCCAATGTAGAGAAAGGGTAGAGGACAGACCACTAATATAGAAAATCAATGAGTCCATAGGTTGATCAATGAGTCCAAAGGTTGATCATTGATATAGAAGATCCATTGGTCAGGTGGAGAGGATGTAAGCCAATGTAGAGAAAGGGTAGAGGACAGACCACTAATATAGAAAATCAATGAGTCCATAGGTTGATCAATGAGTCCAAAGGTTGATCATTGATATAGAAGATCCATTGGTCAGGTGGAGAGGATGTAAGCCAATGTAGAGAAGGGTTAGAGGACAGACCACTGATATAGAAGATCAATGGGTCTGTGGGTTGACCATGGATATAGAAGATCCATTGGTCAGGTGGGGAGGATGTAATCTAATGAAGAGAAGGGGTAGAGGACAGACCACTGATATAGAAGATCAATGGGTCCGTGGGTTGACCATGGATATAGAAGATCAATGGGTCCGCAGGTTGACCATGAATATAGAAGATCCATTGGTCAGGTGGAGAGGATGTAAGCCAATGTAGAGAAGAGGTAGAGGACAGACCACTGATATAGAAGATCAATGGGTCCGTGGGTTGACCATGGATATAGAAGATCCATTGGTCAGGTGGAGAGGATGTAAGCCAATGTAGAGAAGAGGTAGAGGACAGACCACTGATATAGAAGATCAATGGGTCCGTGGGTTGACCATGGATATAGAAGATCAATGGGTCCGCAGGTTGACCATGAATATAGAAGATCCATTGGTCAGGTGGAGAGGATGTAAGCCAATGTAGAGAAGAGTTAGAGGACAGACCACTGATATAGAAGATGCATTGGTCAGGTGGGGAGGATGTAATCTAATGAAGAGAAGGGGTAGAGGACAGACCACTGATATAGAAGATCAATAGGTCCGTGGGTTGACCATGGATATAGAAGATCCATTGGTCAGGTGGAGAGGATGTAAGCCAATGTAGAGAAGGGTTAGAGGACAGACCACTGATATAGAAGATCAATGGGTCCATAGGTTGACCATGGATATAGAAGATCCATTGGTCAGGTGGAGAGGATGTAAGCCAATGTAGAGAAGAGGTAGAGGACAGACCACTGATATAGAAGATCAATGGGTCCGTGGGTTGACCATGGATATAGAAGATCAATGGGTCCGCAGGTTGACCATGAATATAGAAGATCCATTGGTCAGGTGGAGAGGATGTAAGCCAATGTAGAGAAGAGTTAGAGGACAGACCACTGATATAGAAGATGCATTGGTCAGGTGGGGAGGATGTAAGCCAATGTAGAGAAGGGGTAGAGGACAGACCACTGATATAGAAGATCAATAGGTCCGTGGGTTGACCATGGATATAGAAGATCCATTGGTCAGGTGGAGAGGATGTAAGCCAATGTAGAGAAGGGTTAGAGGACAGACCACTGATATAGAAGATCAATGGGTCCATAGGTTGACCATGGATATAGAAGATCTATTGGTCAGGTGGGGAGGACGTAAGCCAATGTAGAGAAGAGGTAGAGGACAGACCACTGATATAGAAGATCAATGGGTCCGTGGGTTGACCATGGATATAGAAGATCAATGGGTCCGCAGGTTGACCATGAATATAGAAGATGCATTGGTCAGGTGGGGAGGATGTAAGCCAATGAAGAGAAGAGGTAGAGGACAGACCACTGATATAGAAGATCCATTGGTCAGGTGGAGAGGATGTAAGCCAATGAAGAGAAGAGGTAGAGGACAGACCACTGATATAGAAGATCAATAGGTCCGTGGGTTGACCATGGATATAAAAGATCCATTGGTCAGGTGGGGAGGATGTAAGCCAATGTAGAGAAAGGGTAGAGGACAGACCACTGATATAGAAGATCAATGGTTTCGTGGGTTGACCATGGATATAAAAGATCCATTGGTCAGGTGGGGAGGATGTAATCTAATGAAGAGAAGGGGTAGAGGACAGACCACTGATATAGAAGATCAATGGTTTCGTGGGTTGACCATGGATATAGAAGATCCATTGGTCAGGTGGAGAGGATGTAAGCCAATGTAGAGAAGGAGTAGAGGACAGACCACTGATATAGAAGATCAATGGTTTCGTGGGTTGACCATGGATATAGAAGATCCATTGGTCAGGTGGAGAGGATTTAAGCCAATGTAGAGAAAGGGTAGAGGACAGACCACTGATATAGAAGATCAATGGTTTCGTGGGTTGACCATGGATATAGAAGATCCATTGGTCAGGTGGAGAGGATTTAAGCCAATGTAGAGAAAGGGTAGAGGACAGACCACTGATATAGAAGATCAATGGTTTCGTGGGTTGACCATGGATATAGAAGATCCATTGGTCAGGTGGAGAGGATTTAAGCCAATGTAGAGAAAGGGTAGAGGACAGACCACTGATATAGAAGATCAATGGTTTCGTGGGTTGACCATGGATATAGAAGATCCATTGGTCAGGTGGAGAGGATTTAAGCCAATGTAGAGAAAGGGTAGAGGACAGACCACTGATATAGAAGATCAATGATTTCGTGGGTTGACCATGGATATAGAAGATCCATTGGTCCGGTGGAGAGGATTTAAGCCAATGTAGAGAAAGGGTAGAGGACAGACCACTGATATAGAAGATCAATGGCTCCGTGGGTTGACCATGGATCTATTGGTCAGGTGGGAAGGATCTAAGCCAATGTAGAGAAAGGGTAGAGGACAGACCACTGATATAGAAAATCAATGAGTCCAAAGGTTGATCATTGATATAGAAGATCCATTGGTCAGCTACTGAGTAAGATGCCAATGTTGGGGGATAGGGTCATAAGATGAGTGTTTTAATTCTTGCCTCAAAGTACTAGTGTTACACAATCTGATGAACCAAATCAGATGATCAATTCAATAGATATATTATCAGGAATACATTTTTCAAACACTTGTATACAACCTTGTATTATAGTCATAATACCAACAAAATCATCTTGTTTTAACACACCCAGTCTAAATTACATGTAAACAAACAAATTTTACACATTATGCAATACCAGTAACAACATTTTTATCAACAAGATAAATTATACATTATTTTAAATTGTATTCATCAAACAAAACAGATTCGAATTAAAATAAAATTCGCTGTCACCTTTGTGTCTAATCTTTGTGTCTAATCTTTCCCAAATACAAACTTTTGAAAATGTTTAATGAACTTTTTAAATGTGAAACAAATATTTTAAAACTAGTATAAAAAAGGTGTTTGGTGATTGAGAAATAATGACTCATTACTGGTTTAAAAGGAAGATACAACATTGATTAATGTTGGCAAAACTGCTTTCTTTGAATCAAGAAACAACTGGTGAAAGTTCAGCTTTTTACATACATTGTTTCGCATTCAGATTTATTTTATACATTTTAAAATGGAAACTTTCACTTTTCTTGAAAATGACAGCAACTCAGAAGAAATATTTGAATGGAAGATTAATACCATCAACAGCTTTACAATGAGCAAGTTTGACATTTGAATTCAAATTTTGTTATTTTTGAAATAGCAATATTATCCCATAGGGCCTATGCCTTCAAACAAACAAATTCCAGAGAATAATTCAAATTGATTGATAAATTACAATTATTAGATATTATTTATTAAATTCTTCCAGTATACAAAGGTCATTGTGTGCAATCATGAGAATTAAGAAATATTGTGGCAATTTGGCACATTTCTGATAACAATTTGTAAACTTTATTAACCAGAGAAGTGTTCTTTACCATAATGTTGTAAACTGTGCCCAACATTTTGCTTTAATTGAATTTGTTTTTCCATTTTAAGAACTTTTTCTTATTTCCATTACTATCCAAGTAATTCACATATTTAAAATTTCTGTAATTTGTATGTGACCTGTTCTCATAAAGTTATTCTTCACATGCATCATGACAAATTCTTAATTTTTCATTAATCCTTATAAATAAATACTTAATTGTGTTCTTTTTATTTAAATGTTTTAGGCCCCCAGACTGGAATCTTGGTTTTTCAGCCTTATTTCATTTTGGTAATATGCTATGTTAAGAATATATCCAACTCTTACTATGAAACAGGTCACACCATCCTGGTAAGGTCTGTCTAGAGCAGGGCCACCACATGCAGGTCCCAGGATACCAGCCCCAACACATTCTGGTATGATCGTCAGATTCCATCGTCCTACACTGTGCGATTTGCACGATGCTATGTGTAGCTTTCCGGTCCACCCTCAAGAGGGAAACCCTACCCCGTACTAGTGCGTCCCTTCAAGTACTCACCGTACTTTGTTAGGAAGGAACTACCTGCGTTTGTTGACCGACTCTGATAACACCAGCACCATGCTCCTATACCGGAGGTGCAGCCTGATACACCTTTAAGATCAACAGTTACGTAGGTAGGGCTCTGTACCCTGTGACATGCCCAGTACACCGCGGGTACTCTCGCATGTAGTACACCCAAGCCCCTTTGGGTTAGTAAAACAACAACAACAATAACAATAACAACAACAATAACAATAACACCACCACCACCACCCAGTACTCACACCTGGGCTCATCACTTGGGAGCTATGAAGCCATCTCTTCCATCACATGGTACGTCCCTTCCAGTGAGAAGTCCTGTGGTCTTTCTCCATAACTCCTCTTGCAGCATCAAGTTCTTGCCAGCTCAATTTGAGCTCAACCTTCCTATGATAAAACCACCACCATCATCCTCATATATATTAAAGGGAAGGTACAGCATTGGTACTGTTGGCATAACTGCTTCTACAATCGAGTATTCTTACTTGTTTGGAATCAATCAACCTGCGAAAGCTTTATTCACTTACATTGTGATGTTGATAAGAAAACGTTGAAAATACATGAATATTTTGTTATCGGGGAAACTGTACAAATTTTACCAAAAAAAAAATATTTGGTGAGATGTTTGATGTCGTTATCAACTTTACACCTAGTATTAGTTTTATGTAACACTGTTGTTTTTTAGATTTCAAATGTACCTTCCCTTCAAAAGAAATAAAACAAAATCACTCACTACTGTTTGACTGTTGTCCATCAGATCTCATCCTGCAAGCTGATGTCATCTTCTCTTCCTTCCAGCAGCAATCTGTCTGGTTGTAGCATCCAAGTCTAACTGGTGATGTACACACACAGCTCAATTTGAGCTTGGCAATTTGACATGAATACAACAATTTGAATAATCACCCTGAAATTTTGATTATCTGTCTTGACTTGGCTATGGGTTGATTTCAACATTATAGTCACACTGAAGATTTTAACAATCTTCATCTTGTCTTGTCTTGCTTGATCATGTCCATGTAATCTTGATCCTGCCCATTAATCTTCTCTGTGTGATCATGTAATGGCATGATTTTGTCTCCATGATCGTGCGCGATCTTGTCTTGCTTGATCCTGTCCATGTAATCTTCTCTGTATGATCATATCATTTTGTGATCCTGTCTCCATGATCTTGCGCGATCTTGTCTTGCTTGATCCTGTCCATGTAATCTTCTCTGTATGATCATATCATTTTGTGATCCTGTCTCCATGATCTTGCGCGATCTTGTCTTGCTTGATCCTGTCCATGTAATCTTCTCTGTATGATCATATCATTTTGTGATCCTGTCTCCATGATCTTGCGCGATCTTGTCTAATTGCTTGATCCTGTCCATGTAATCTTCTCTGTATGATCATATCATTTTGTGATCCTGTCTCCATGATCGTGCGCGATCTTGTCTTGCTTGATCCTGTCCACGTAATCTTCTCTGTATGATCATATCATTTTGTGATCCTGTCTTCATGATCTTGCGCGATCTTGTCTAATTGCTTGATCCTGTCCACGTAATCTTCTCTGTATGATCATATCATTGCACGATACCATCTGTATGATCTTGTGCGATCTTGTCTTGCTTGATCCTGTCCACGTAATCTTTGTGTGATCATTTCATTGCATGATACTGTCTCCATGATCATTGCGCAATCTTGTCTTGCTTGATCCCGTCTCTCCTTGTGAAATCCCATTCCATCAGATCTTGTCCTCGTCAAACTTGACCAACAGTCATTCAAGTAATTCATAAGCATGCCACCGTAGTGATTTCTGCCTCACAAAGTTCTCCTTTCTTGTGTACATGATTACTCCACACACAACAGTTATCCATGTGTCACATCAGGAGGTTGCTGCTGAAGATTAAATGAGATGGACAAATATTAAATTTAAAGGGAAGGTACAACGTTGGTAATATTTGCAAAACTTTTTTGATGGGTATACTTATACTTCTTTTAATCCAAATATACAGTAGACAATTATTCTGTTAAAGGGACAATATTGTCATGATCAACAGGGTACGGAATCAGAGTTCTAGATTTGGATTAAGTCTTTGCCTGAAAATAGTACCCCAAATGATAAGGTCATATTACCATTCTGCTGCATACATGCGCCAGTAATTTTCAGTCACTGCATTCATCTTAAAGTAGAACACCGATTCCATGCCCTGTTGAACGTTTGGTCTGCTCGTGATGATACTGCCCCTTTAACATGTCAGCTCAATGCAGAGTCTAAGTCATGAAAAAAGTGTGACAAAAAAGCATTTACAGAAAACCCATGGAGCAACGTTTTGTAATGAACATACTTTTGTGTTACAGAGGTGTGATTTGACAAAGGTAAAAAAATCCTGAAAAATGGGTAGCGGGCCTGAGTCTCCCTTTGGTCTAGAGGACAAAGCCCCCTGAACCTCCTGGATGTTTAATTTTGGAGGATTTACAGACTCCACATTTCAAGAAACAAGAAACAAGAGGTTTGAACACAATACTGGCGACTTCTTTCTTTCCTTGGTGGCTACTTCTCTTTTAAGAAAATTTTGAGGCAAAGTGAGATTTGTAAAAAAATCCTGAAATCAGGAAAAAAGTCTGATTAATCACAGGCCTAGTGTTTCCTCTGAAATGAGAGCACTTCAGACAAAATAATTTGTCAGGATGATTCCACTTCAGATCAAGTTAGCTTTTGGGTAATCATTTGTTGTAATGAGGTCATCATTAATTTAACATTATCAGTTACCCTCCTGCATAGCAAATCATCATTAATCACATTCCTATATTCCGTATTTTTTTTTTGAAAACACAGGAAAAAATCAAATATAATCCCACAGTAGTATTTCTGGTTTAAAAAATGTTTTTATTTAAAAAGGGACAATATCGTCACAATCAACAGGGCATGGAATTTCAGAATTGTTGGGAAACTTTTTGTTATTGTATTAAGTTGGTTTTTCTCTATAATTGTAAAAAAAAAAGTAATGTGATAAATATAAATGTTGAATATCTTCAAGAAATACCTGGTCTTGAAAGTGTTTTCAAAACAGTCTTTTGTAGACAATTAGGAATAAGCAAAAGTGACTGTCAAAATACTCATTCATTGAGTAAAAATGACTTCAGTGAGAACATGATATTAAAGGGACAATATCATCAGGATCAACAGGGCATGGAATTAGAGTGCTAGTTGTAGGATCAACAGGGCATGGAATTAGAGTGCCAGTTGTAGATTCAACAGGGCATGGAATTAGAGTGATAGTTGTAGATTCAACAGGGCATGGAATCAGAATGCTAGTTGTAGATTCAACAGGGCATGGAATCAGAGTGCTGGTTGTAGATTCAACAGGGCATGGAATTAGAGTGATAGTTGTAGATTCAACAGGGCATGGAATCAGAGTGATAGTTGTAGATTCAACAGGGCATGGAATTAGAGTGCTAGTTGTAGATTCAACAGGGCATGGAATCAGAGTGATAGTTGTAGATTCAACAGGGCATGGAATCAGAATGCTAGTTGTAGATTCAACAGGGCATGGAATTAGAGTGATAGTTGTAGATTCAACAGAGCATGGAATCAGTGCTAGTTGTAGATTCAACAGGGCATGGAATCAGAGTGATAGTTGTAGATTCAACAGGGCATGGAATTAGAGTGATAGTTGTAGATTCAACAGGGCATGGAATCAGAGTGCTAGTTGTAGATTCAACACGGCATGGAATTAGAGTGCTAGTTGTAGATTCAACAGGGCATGGAATTAGAGTGATAGTTGTAGATTCAACAGGGCATGGAATTAGAGTGCTAAGTTGTAGATTCAACAGGGCATGGAATTAGAGTGCTGGTTGTAGATTCAACAGGGCATGGAATCAGAGTGCTGGTTGTAGATTCAACAGGGCATGGAATCAGAGTGCTGGTTGTAGATTCAACAGGGCATGGAATTAGAGTGCTAGTTGTAGATTCAACAGGGCATGGAATCAGAGTGCTGGTTGTAGATTCAACAGGGCATGGAATCAGAATGCTAGTTGTAGATTCAACAGGGCATGGAATCAGAGTGCTGGTTGTAGATTCAACAGGGCATGGAATCAGAATGCTAGTTGTAGATTCAACAGGGCATGGAATTAGAGTGCTAGTTGTAGATTCAACAGGGCATGGAATCAGAGTGCTGGTTGTAGATTCAACAGGGCATGGAATTAGAGTGCTAGTTGTAGGATCAACAGGGCATGGAATTAGAGTGCTAGTTGTAGATTCAACAGGGCATGGAATTAGAGTGCTAGTTGTAGATTCAACAGGGCATGGAATTAGAGTGCTAGTTGTAGATTCAACAGGGCATGGAATTAGAGTGCTAGTTGTAGATTGTAGTTGTAACTGAAAATAATACCCACATGATATTAAAGGTCATAAATTATTACCGTTGTTGCTGCATATATGAGCCAGTAATTTTCAGTCACTGTGTTCATCTTAATGGACACTGATTCCATGCCCTGTTGAAAGTCTGCTCTGATACTGTCCCTTTAAATGCACTCACCACCTACTAGTATCTCTTTTGTTCAAATAAGTAGTCAACACAATTATTCATGTTATCTCACCATCTTATGATCATCATTTGTAGTGTCTATCTTCTGGACATTGCTAGCATACTCTGTTATCTCCTGAGTGAAACACGTCTTCTAAGCTCCATTTTCAACTAGCTCTAATATACTGCAACCTGTAATAAGTGATTAAAAAAAGTTCTTTTATTGAACAGCAAATACTGTGATAGGCTATGGTGATTTGCATGATTTTGAATCAATTTGCAGCTCCTGAAGAGTATAATACATAAGAACTAGTCATAAAAGACATAACCAATGCCACAGTTTAAGGATCTGTAGATCAATGAACTGCAGTCAAATATCAGACTTATCAACATGTGAAAACAACTTTATTATAAAGTAAAAGTGTCTCGGGTGAGATACAAACCAAACAACAAAACGACTCCTATCTTTTCTCTTTCAACATGATGGTTGTTCTGATGACTGATAAGTAGTAAGAATGTGGGTTCCAACCCTGGCTCTTGTGACCATAGCACTTGTGTCTATGAGTATTAGACACTTAATACTATACACAATGGCTTCTCTTTACCCAGGATTATAATAGGCTACCCGTGTTGGGTAGAGGTTGACATTGTGTTTGAAGAAGCTTCCGAAGTGCTATGGTAGCTCATGTGCTGTATACTGCCCAGGGAGCTGAGAAAGTTTAACCCTTTGAACCCTGACCCCCCATGGCTGTGTAGCTACCCCACACTGATCCCCAGTGTAACGTGATCATGATCAGCGGCCGCATACCGGCCGCTGGGGTTCAGGACCTCTGGCGGCCGGAGAACCGACAGCATTTCAGTTCAAGGAGTTGAGATTGATATAATCCAATGGTCAGTACTGTATACTGCCCAGGGAGCTGAGAAAGTTTAAGGATTGATATAATCCAATGATCAGTGCTGTATACTGCCCAGGGAGCTGAGAAAGTTTAAGGATTGATATAATCCAATGGTCAGTGCTGTATACTGCCCAGGGAGCTGAGAAAGTTTAAGGATTGATATAATCCAATGGTCAGTGCTGTATACTGCCCAGGGAGCTGAGAAAGTTTAAGGATTGATATAATCCAATGATCAGTGCTGTATACTGCCCAGGGAGCTGAGAAAGTTTAAGGATTGATATAATCCAATGATCAGGGGTAATAATGTAAAGTGTTTATAATAATAATAATAATAATAATAATGTGTGGAGTTATATAGCGCACGTATCCACCAACTAAGTGGTGCTCAAGGCGCATTATATCATTACCCCTGCTCATAAGGCTCATAAATCATTCCTGAAATCATCTCAGCTCCCTGGGGAGTATACAGCTCAATTGCTGCCATTACAGCGCATACAGGGCTAATCAACCAATTCTGCCCTCACAGGTACCCATTTAACCCCTGGGTGGAGAGAAGCAATTATGGTTAAGTGTCTTGCTCAAGGACACAAGTGTCACGGCCGGGATTCGAACCCACATTCTGCTGCTAACACCAGAACTTGAGCCTGGTAAGCTAGACTGCTCGGCCACGACACCATCAAATAGGAGTATTTACAGGTAAAACTTGTAGCTTAGCATGGTGAAGAGGATAAGTAAGACTGATTGTGGTGACACCATGTGTAATTCTCAATTGAGTAGTAATTAGTTCTGAAAAGAACTGGAGGTTACAACTTGACGTTTTGATCAGTATGATGGACTCTGGGAAATGCTACTGCTTAAGTAGACTGCTGGAAGATCATGCGAAGACTGGATGCTGGATGATTAGTGCGGTGTAGCGTGCAGGCAGGAAACGGTGGGAATGGGATTCTTGGAGTGGGGGAGAGGAATGTGTGCTCACTGAACTGAATCAGTTGTTAACAAGTAAAGGGGGAGGGAGGGGTGGTTGACTTAATTTGTAGGAGATCCCTCCATCTGGGGTGGGTTGTAGACTTTGGATACAGAATATCCTTCGGTCCTTAGTAGGGGTTGCCAAATATCGGTGATGTAGAAACCGATGTCCTGTGGAACAGTGTCTTGCTTAAATATCTCGATGGCTTCTCTGATGTGTCGATGGGTGTGATGAGTTGAGCTGCCTGCCAGTCGATGTGGTGGTCCTTGATGTGGGAGTGCTTTACAATGGGTGACTTCTCCAAATCTACTCTGCGGCCGTGTGCTCAGTGTTCTTTCAGTCTCATAGGGAGATTCCGTCCTGTTTCCCCGATGTAAACTTTGCCACACTCACAGGGGATCCGGTATACTCCCACCCTGTTGCTGGGATCTGGTTTATCGTTGTGGGTGTGGAGAAGTCCCTGAAATTTGCTGGTGGTGACAGGTAGGGAAGACAGGAATAAAGGGTTAGACTTGGGGAGACCTTGTGGTCAGGGTTAGGGACAGGCTTCAATGTGTCGATCTTGCTGGGTTGGTACATTGGTGAAAAGAGAGACAACATCAAAACTATAGACATCACATCGCATAGACATCACATCATAATTATCTCTTGCACCCATTTGACATTATTTTAACTGGCGATTTTAACACTCATATGGACAACACCTCAAACAATTATGCAAATCAGTTTCATGATCTGTTTTCTGCTCATGGACTTATCCAGCACATCACAGCACCCACTCATCGATATGGTCACTGTATTGACCTCATGATAATGCGTGAAAATACTTCACCTCTCATCTCAAATATAACTATCCATCCCGGCTTATCTGATCATTATCCCTAACTCCCTAAGCATTGTTACTGAACAATAAAAATCCTTCAAAATCCTCCAACTGCTTTTGTTGTCTAGGGAGTTAGGGTTATGCAATCATAACAGATATGAACCTTAAAAAACCTCCCATACCTACCATTTCTGTAACTACTCGCCACTGGTAAAATGTAAATATCCAAGATTTATGTCATGATACTGAATCTCAATTGGAAAATGTAAACCTTGAAGATGGTCAGCTGGATTCTTGTGTCAATCTATTTGAATCTAATGTCCGTAACATCTTGGACAATCATGCTCCGCAAAAAACTAACTATTAAACTATAATCTGAATCCCCCTGGATCAATGATGATATTAGTGCCAAAAGGAACCGGGTCAATCCTGAG